>JAMAHN010000052.1:14604-156124 GCA_023627535.1 Aspergillus sp. S1802E
CACCACGACCAGCCTGGGCACGAGGAGCACGACGACCAGCCTCAGCATGAGGACCACCACGACCAGCCTGGGCACGAGGAGCACGACGACCAGCCTCAGCATGAGGACCACCACGACCAGCCTGGGCACGACGAGCACGAGGAGCCGCCAGCTGCTCCTGCTCCTCACTATGAACCAGCTCCCGCTCCTCACGAAGCTCCCAAGCCCAAGGCTGCTCCTCCCGCTCAGTACGTGCCGAACGCGCCCAACATGCCGAGTGGCAACACGGAATGGGGCTTCTCCCAGCCCATCGTGCACAGTGCTCCCGCGGCCCCGTCCTTCAATGAGAACAGCTACCAGCCCGCGCCCCCAGCTGCCTACAACTTCCCATCGCAAGCTGGTCCTGCCACCCCGGTCGCATACGCTGCCGAAACCCAACCAGCCGCTGTCTTCCACGGCATGGCCACTCCTTCATCCTCTGTCGCACATGTCGCCCTGACCTCCACCGTGACCGTGCCCCAGGCCTCCTCCTTCGCCAAGATCCCCGTCTTCGTGCCGCGGTCATCCTCGGCTGTCTCGTCTGCTGCACACGGTCCCGCCTCCAGTACCGTCGTCGTGCACCCCACCGGCGTCGCCGCCTCCACTCCTAGCGCGGCCTCCTCGAGCGCTGCCATAGCCTCGCGCGCTGACAACGTTTTCACAGGCGGTGTTGCTCACCTCACGCCCCACGCTGGCGTCTTCTCAGTCGTGTGTGGTGTCGTTGGCCTGTTGGCGTTCGTCCTCTGAAATGTTTGGTTGAGAATAGTTCACTCTTTTGAGGCAGATTTGGTCTGACTGTTTTATTGTCGGGTTTTCAGCTGTCATCTTTCCTTCGCTTGAATTATTGTAATGGATAACCTTATTGTGGTCCAATTGGTCTACTTTTTTCTTTTAACGTGCAAATTCAATTTTATATTTGTTATTCTTCTCAAGTTAATTCTTTTTTTGAAGACAATCCAGCCACAGGCACTTCTGTTACTATACCTGCGCTCTCGTAAGGCAGATACCGCAATAACTGACTCTGACAAAGGCGTACGCCCAGTACGATCAATGTGGTAGTACTACGTATAATACTGCCCCTTGTAGTTAACCAGATAACTTTTTCTCTTTCCTTTCCTGATAAAGAATGACCGTAACTTAGATCAACTTACTTTGCATGTAGTGCTTCAGGCCAGAATTTCCATTACATCTATCCGATCCGCCTTACTCCTATCCATCCTCTTCATGCTGTGCTCCCCTTTCAAAGTTCTGCAACTCGCTTGCCATCGCCGTATTCAATCCTACGGGCTTTACCATTCCCTTTGCAGTCAGAAAATGGCGCTTCGATAGAACTCGCTGGTGAGTATCAAAATGTTGTTCTGCGACACACTCCGTCGCCGCACTAACGCAGAGATTCTTCAGATCCGAGCCAGTATATCCAGACGTCAGCCTGGCTAACATGGAAGTGTTAATATTTGGGGCGAGACACTCGTCTTTCAGTAATAGGTTCAGTATGCCCTCTCTCTCCTTATCAGTGGGTATGTCAAGGTGGATATGAATAGGAGCTCGTCGCACCACTGCTGGATCAAGATCCGTGGGACGATTTGTGGCCAGAAGAACAAAAGGTGATGTCACCCCATTCAATAGCCCATCCCATTCCATCAAGAATTGATTCAGCATCGCGCGAATGTGTCTTTTTTTCACCAGCCTTGCGCGACCCTAGCATTGCATCAGCCTCGTCGATAAATATGATGCATGGGTACAGCTTGCGAGCCAAAGAGAAAACCGCCTTGATGACCTTTTCATCTTCCCCGTGACATTTCTGCCAGATCTCGGCCGTCGATATCGCTAGCATGTTGAAATTGGATGCCTTGGCCAGGCCTTTGACTAGGTGACTTTTCCCTGTTCCTGGTGGGCCGTGGAGAATTGCGCCCGTGACTTTATTTCTTTGAGCACGCCGTGATTGACCGCGTTCGGCCTCCTCAGCGATAGAGATGTGACATGCTCGAGGTTTCTGATAGTTCTCGGATCAATCAATTTGGTCACTTTCCAGAAGCCATCATGACCAAAATTGAGGGAAAAGAACATGATTATGGTAATGATGACACTAAGTCATCTGGTTATCTCCCGGAGGTCATCGCAAGCGGACAGAATTCAGCGACAACGACCTCGACTGTGTCGAGAAGATGCTTCAACGCACCCGATCATGTCTGATATGGTTCACTTTCTCACCAAATCAGACATGATCGGACCGGAGCCATTAGATATCAGCCGCAAACTTGACGCTTGGAAGGAGTTGCAAGATATGGTAGGCCTCGACAAAGTTAAAGGAGCTATCAACGAGCTCATGCAGAGGGCCCATACCAATCATCACCGCGAGATTCAAGGGATGGAGCCGCTTCAAACCACTCTCAATCGCGTCTTCCTCGGTCCGCCTGGAACAGGGAAGACAACAGTGGCCAGGATGTATGGACAAATTCTTGCAGACCTAGGTCTTCTGTCCAGCGAAGAAGTCGTGATCAAAAATCCAACAGACCTTATCGGGCCGTTAACCGGCATTTCTGAAATGAGAACCAAGTTAATTCTTGAGGCGACAGAGGGGAAGGTGCTCATAATTGATGACTTTCACATGCTCTACCAAGGGAGTGGCCACAGAACTAACAAATCAGGCCCTTTTCGAGTTGCTGTAGTAGATACCTTGGTTGCTACACTTCAAGGCGGATCTTCTGATGACCGGTGTGTTATAATTATTGGCTATGCAGATCTCATGCATGAGTTCTTCCGCAATACGAACCCTGGGCTGCAACGCAGATTTCCCTTGGAGGACGCTTTTCGTTTTGAGCACTATGAGCTCGGTCAATTGAGTCGAATTCTTGACCTCAAGCTATCCAGAGACCAAGTTCAAGTATCAGAGGAGGCCAGAAAGGTGGTTCTTGAGATGCTCTCCCGTGCGCATGATAGGCCAAATTTTGGAAATGGAGGGGACGTTGAGAACTTTCTGGGTCGAGCCAAAGCAGCATTCATTGCGAGAACCAAAGACGCTCCACAGCCGCCAGACGTGACGGTTCTGGAGCCACAAGATTTCGACCCCGATTATGATCGCGCATCACGACCCGGGGATATTGCGAAATCGTTGTTCTCCGGTATGGTAGGCTTCGAGGATATCGTCGCCTTATTCCAAGGTTACCAGGAAATGGCCGCAGGAATGCGACGACATCAAATTGACCCGCGGCCCTACATCCCGTTTACGTTTATATTCAAGGGGCCTCCTGGATCTGGGAAGACTACAACGGCACGTTTTGTAGGTCGAATCTTCTATGAAATGGGCTTTCTCTCGGATTCGGGCGTAATTGAGTGTTCGGCTACAAACATGATCGGTGAATATACGGGTCAAACCGGGCCTAAAACGATATCACTACTTGAGGGTGCTCTAGGGAAGGTGTTATTTATCGACGAAGCCTACCGCCTGTCCCAAGGGTTCTTGCATCGAGGTTTTGAGGGCAGCTATGCTCAGGAAGCAGTTGGGGATTTGGTGGATTGCATGACCAAACCGCGCTATGCGCACAAGATAGTCATAGTCCTTGCTGGCTATAGTGAAGATATGGACAGGATGCTAAAAATGAATCCTGGGTTGCGCAGTCGATTCGCTACAGATGTCGTCTTCCCACAACTGCTCCCCGGTCATTGCTTGAAGCATCTCGAGGAACAGCTACGAGATTCGAAGGTCAGAGTCCGATATGAGCCTGGCCCAATCCATGAAGTTCACGAAAGAAAAAGAACAATCTTTCGACTGTTCAAAAAGTTGAGCAGCACCAGATCATGGGCAAATGGAAGAGACGTAGAGGCGTTGTCACGAACCATCATTGGCCATGTTTTCAAGAATCAGGGCAAGGAGAAGAAGAGTATTGATGAACTTTCTATATCTCTGGATGATCTCATCGTATTCTTGAAGGATATGTTACGAAAACGAAAGCAAGGGCATGGGGACAAAGCATTTTGATAACATCGCATATTCAGTACGTATTATACATGACATTCACGAGAATTTCGGTCGTGGTATCGGTGGGCTTTATAGTAGTGATAGTAGTGCTTGCAGTAATAGTAAGAGAACAAATAGAGTGACCATAAATGTCACACATTCATAACATTCCGTTTCATAATCAGAACACTTATCACACAAGATATCTAATACTTCCCCCCGGGATACCCAGCCGAGTTTTCATTCCTCTTCGCCTCACCACTAGCCGGGAAAGAATTCCCCGTGCCAGTCATCACCTCGCCCGTCTCGCCCAGATCTCCAGGACCACGGGGCATGCTGGCGGCATTGTCGGCGGCAAAAGCGGGCGTGGGCTCGGCGATGCCTTGGTTGTTGAACTGCGCGTTCTCGGATCGCTGGTCGGGGCGCGGCACGGAGGGGATCGTTCTTTGGATGCCGGCGTCGTTGGGGATGGAGGTTCCTGTTGGGGCCATTTCGGAGAGAGAGCCGCCCTGGTGGGGGGAGGAGGAGCGCTGGTGTTGAGGGGACATTTTGTGTGGTTTGGGTTGCTTGTGGCAGGAGTTGTGATGAAGATACAGTAGAGGTTGGAGTGTGGTTGAATGAAGAAAGAGGTTCTTGTGGTATAGATAGATAGATTGATAGATGAGATAGATGAGAAGTGTTTGCTAAGTCTAGGCAAGTAGATCTGCTTTATATACAAAGGGTGGATGTATACTTGGTGGTGACATCACCC
Source organism: Aspergillus sp. S1802E (assembly GCA_023627535.1). Lineage (NCBI taxonomy): Eukaryota > Fungi > Ascomycota > Eurotiomycetes > Eurotiales > Aspergillaceae > Aspergillus > Aspergillus sp. S1802E. The sequence goes on from JAMAHN010000052.1 coordinate 19,332, forward strand.
GTTCCCAGTTCAGGAATCGGGCCGATGATGAATTGATGAGATCAGTTCGCCCTCTGAACACCCGGTTTAGGTGGATACTGAACTGCGTTCCAAGACCACCGTCCGAAGACTCGAAGAAATGCTGAGAAAAAATTAGAAAAGAAAAAGATCTAACGCTGCGTATGATTTCATAATTATCGAATTGCGCGGTGGCGACCCTAGGATAAGTCTAGATCGCAGGCCTGACGACCAAGCCGAGCGGCGAAACGTGCCAAGAACTAGAGATGAGTCGTTGGGATCTCGACAATTTGTTCGGTAGAGGTGATCTTCAGCTAAGAAAACCTTGGTAAATCTCCTCGAGAACATCGCGTTTTCGTTTTCGATCAGCCTGTTCCGCTTCTTCCTCCTCGTCTGGCTCGCCCTCCGGTTCTCGAGACACCCATGTTCGGATTGTGCCATCACCGTGCGCTGAGAACATTTCGATTCCTTCGCCTGCAGCGCCGTTGCCACGCCATGCGAGAGCGTTAATCCGTGCGGCGCTGAGTGCACTGGATCGGCCGCGCATACTCTGGGCGTTGATCGCGAGTCCCGGAACGCGCAACCGCTTGATGAATGTACCCTCGCGAAGCTCGAACATGAAGATTTCGCCGCGGTCGTCTCTCTCGTTGAAGTTCGGCCAGAGCAGCGTCTCATGGCCGGCGTCCATCACCCCCTTTGGCAACACCAGTGGCGCTCGTTCGGCCAGGTGTGACGAGACGCTATTGCGGACTCGTGGGCCGAAGTGCACGAGGGTGTTGGCGCCCGTCGTGGCGTCCCAGACGCGAATGCGCGCGTCCTGACCCGCTGTAACGAGATGCGAGCCGTTGGTGGTCCATCGGACGCCAGTCACCGCACCGCCGTGCGCTCGCACGTACGGGGAGTAGGCTGGACGGCTTTCGTAGCCCGGCGGGGCTGTGTGCGGCGGAGCCAAGCCCACGGCATCGTCCATATCCAGTGCAGCGATGGCGGAGTTGTGTCCGCCGCGACGGATGTCGAAAAGAATCACGCGGTGGTCGGCCGACGCGGAGGCTAGGATATGTGGTCGGTGAGGAGCCCATGACACCGATAGGACGGAAGAGGTGTGTCCTGGGAGACCGTGTGTGGAGAGACCGGAGCGTAGATCTAGCAGCCGGACAGGTTTCTCGGAAGTGCCCACGGCGATAAGAAGAGGTGACCCATTATGTGAGGACATGGAATGCGCGTAGGGTGTGCAGTCGAGGTTGAACGTATGCACCGGCGTGATGCCCGTAGACTCTAGTGCGGAGAGCTTAAGAGTCCCATCGTGAGATGTTGACAGTACGGTCGATGGCGTCGGATCGAAGGGGTAGATTGAGAGGGAAGTGAGGGCACGTGTATGAGCATCCGCATGCGACGACTTGTTGATAGATGCGATCGATCGATGAGTATGGAACAGCTGCGAGCCTCGACTTTCTAGATCCCACAGGTGGATTGAGGGATCTGCACCGCCAGAGACCATGCTGACGGAGTTAGTAAATGACATTCAGTTATCGAGTCCTTTGAACTTACAATCGGCCATCATACTGGTCGATAGCAAGCACGTTCACCCCGGCCTTATGAGCGTAGATCTCATCTTCGCAGCCGATCTGCGCATCTCCTGCGCCGGGTCCTGGGTCTTTGCGACTGGAGAAACGAAGGCCGAGAGCTGGCTCTAGATGCTGAACCAGTCGGGTTGTCAAAGCAACATGAAAATCCGACGGAGTGATGGACCCTAGGGCCCTATTGAGGAGGTACGAATTCATTCATGAGGGGGTTGAGGACAACCGGAGAGTGTATTGGGCTTTCGCTCGCCGTGACTCTTGCATCATCGACGATCTTATCAGCGGCACGGAACAACGTCGCCCCGGCATCCTCCAACAATTTGATGGATCTATCCTGATTGTTCAACTACAGAGCAGACGTTTCCCTATTTCATTGTGAACCCATCGGATGCCCTTGTACTGGCTGGACCATGTCTCTCCGCAGATCTCCGGCCATGAGCCAGAACACCTTTGTTCGGCCTCCAAGTCATGACGAGCCGGAAGAGAAGACAGCCAACGAGCCTTCGAGTCGGAAACGACTAGCAAATGTTTATGACGCCGTAGCCGGTTAGATCTCCGTGTTCTCTGTTTTATTTCTCATCTAATTTGCTAGGCCGTATAAATGCTCATGGTTTTCTCCCCCCCGTCCCTTATCCTTCCAAATACCGGGATACGGCGTCCTCCAATTTTCGTCCGGTCCGTCCAGAAGAAGTCCTCTTCCGTCGGCAGAACGCGCCGGTTCGCTACGAAGAGGACGATTTCTACTTTGCGCACGAGTCACTGCCTTCCGACCGACCTCTGCCGAGTTCCGAGTTGCTCGAGGCCATCCACGCCTACTCCGCCGATTTCTACGATAGGGCCACCCTCGATCGGGGTCAGGATGACTATCAGAGTATGGACGAGACGGCCTTGATAGCCATGGGGATACTGATGGAGGAGATGGCACGCGAGTCGCTAGGAGAAACCGGCGACATGGTACTAGTCGAGGGGGAAGAAATGTCCGACAACGAGATGCGTCGACTGGCTTCAGAGACTGAGCCTCGGCGAGTAGGCCGTAAAAGGGCCAACACGCAGAGTAGTGTCCTCCCCAGCTCCGTCGATGAACCGGAGCCCGTGGTCAAGCGAAAACCATCGAAGAAGCGCAAACTAGCCCGCCGAAAGTGGACGATGGATGGGGACGCCGAATTGGTCTAAGAATGTGACAGGCCATGCAGTCTACTGCGCATCAGGCAATAGCTTGTGGTTGCTTGGACTAGTCCTGCAGCCAACACGAGGCCAGGCCCCCTTCCACCATCACCTCCAAATAGGCACACTGGTGAACGATCACTCCCCAACCTGTATCTGATCCCCGGGCTCTGGCTCCGAACAAAAATCGTTACGATTGGTGAACCATGTTGCTGGTTGGACCCTCGGGCCTCTTTGGGTGCTCGAGAAACAAGCAATATGCCACGCCAACAATGAACCACAGGTCTCGCTACCCTGCAAGACAACGAGGGGTGGCGTTGGACTTGTCAAATGACTCCCCAACAAGAACCAGTTTATCCGCTTGCCTATGGATCCAGTAGGTCCAGTGGCGGCACAAGCAACAGTCGACCTTTCGATTTGCCAAACTCCAAGCCCACGGCTGACCGGACTGAGGGAATAATTCTTCCGCACGACCAACCCCTTCTATCCTAGCCTCGAGGATGCCTGTTCTTTCCAACCAGTGACCGGTCAATGCCTGGTGTCGGCAGCCATGGCCTAATATAACCTGAGGCGTAGACTAAGGGCCTTGGCCTTTACTTTTGCGGTCTAGAGCCTCGTCTGTGAATGGAACCACGGGAACTAGACCGTCTTGCACAGCACCCCGGACTCGTCCCCGCGTTCGGACTGGCTCTTCGCCAACCCCAGACTCACTACTTTGTCTTGGACTTCCACCCCTTCGTGACCTGACCTCTTTTCCCGGGCGGCCGCCTTCTGTCAATTAGCCTGAACTCACTTTCGATTCCTCCCTTCGCCTGGCAGACAAGGCTTGGCGGTCAGCGAACGAATCAATACATTCTCCCGGGGTAAATTATCGGACCGGCTGAGTTTCGTAGGTCGGAATGCGCTGTGGCGATCCTGGGATCATTTTATCCTGGACTCTGTCCGTGAGCTCGGCCTCTGCGACCTGTTGGCCTATCAGACAAGTCTGGCATTTAGTCGCCACGTTTTTGCTCTCCAGGACCGGTTTAGCCGTTGCGAGATGAAGGAGGCATCGCTAGGTAGCTCGATCCCTGGACTGAACTTGGTACATGGGCAAATACCCGGATGGAGGCCAACGCCGTCCGGTGGTTCATAAGATGGGCCCCATCCCGCATGCCAGCTTCATTTTTCTGTTCCATACATGACTGGGTCTTCCCTTGAACACCGGTCCGTTGAAATTGAACCGAGTGATTGTATCATTTTACCGGACAGATTGCATTTGACGCCGCAATGGGATCCGCAACCTTTGAGCTTGCCGGTCGGCAATTCCCCCGTGTAACATGGTGGAAGAATCCCGGCATGCGCAAGACCTACATCTGTCTGATGTTTGTGGTGTTGACTTCGGTGCGCTTTCCTTGGTCTGTTACATTTGTGACAAAGTTCTAACCCGGAACAGGCCACCAACGGTTACGATGGATCTATGATGAACGGACTCCAGACCCTGGACTACTGGCAGGAATATTTCAACCACCCGTCGGGGTCGCTTTTGGGGATTCTCAGCGCGATCATGTCGCTGGGATCATTGGCCGCCTTGCCCGTCGTGCCCTATACTGCCGATCTGCTGGGGCGTCGAATGGGCGTTTTGATCGGTTGTTCGATCATGTAAGCCAACCTGATGGTTACCTACCATCCCCTGTCGTCCTCTCACAAAGCTTACACCATTTAGGATTTTGGGGGTTGTCCTGCAGAGTATCAGTGCCAACTACGGCATGTTTCTGGCCGCTCGATTCTTGATTGGATTTGGCGTGGCCATTGCCCACGGTGCCTCGCCTCTCCTGATCGCCGAACTGGTGCACACGCAACATCGCGCTGTTTTCACCACCATCTATAACAGTACGTCTATTATGGTCTGAGTTCGGTAACATTTGCTAATGCGGAATTAGCAACGTGGTACCTGGGTGCCATTGTCGCAGCGTGGCTTACGTTCGGCACCAACAACATCAAGAGCGACTGGGCTTGGCGGGCCCCGACTATTGTCCAGGCGGTGCCTTCGGTTCTCCAGATTATCTTCATCTGGTTCGTGCCGGAGTCGCCTCGATTCTTGATCTTCAAGGGCAAGAATGAGCAAGCACTGAAGGTGCTAGCCGACTGCCACGCCAATGGTGACCAAATGGATGAGGTGGTCCAATTGGAAATGAACGAGATTAAGGAGACCATCCGACTGGAGAAGGAATTTGAGAGCAGCAACTGGACGGAGCTGATCCGCACTAAGGGTAACCGGCACCGTATGATCATCTGTATCTCTGCCGGTCTGTTCTCGCAATGGTCGGGTAACGGCCTGGTGTCGTACTATATCGCCAAGATCCTAGAGTCGATCGGCTACACCAGCTCCGTGGAGCAGAACCTAATCAACGGCTGTCTCCAGATTATGAACTTCATCGTCGCTCTGACGATGTGTTTTTTCGTGGACAAGATCGGTCGACGCAAGCTCTTCCTCGTCTCCACCGCCGGCATGCTGGTCGCGTTCATTGTCTGGACGATTTGCTCCGCGCGGTATGACATCTCGCATACGTCCGGAACGGCCAACGCGGTCATTGCTATGATCTACGTTTACTACCTCTTCTACAACATTGCCTGGTCCGGTCTTCTGGTCGGATACACGGTGGAGATTCTCCCGTACAGTATCCGTGCCAAGGGCATGACGGTGATGTGGTTCTGCATTGACGCTGCCCGTAAGTTTTGACGTGTTCATCTTGCCTCGAATGATACTGACCTCCACAGTCTTCTTCAACCAGTACATCAACCCGATCGCGCTGGACAACATCGGCTGGAAATACTACATCTTCTACTGCGTGTGGCTGGGCTTCGAACTCACCGTCGTCTGGTTCTTCTACATCGAGACACGCAAGACCCCGCTGGAGGAAATCGCCAAGTACTTCGACGGCGACAAGGCGATGGTGGGAGGCATCGCGGGCACCGAGAAAGCCAAGGAGCTGGTGACGACGCTGCACTTCGAGGAGACGGTGACCAGCGAGGCCGGGAAGGACGGCGGCGTGGTCAACGAGAAGTCCGTGTAGCTTACCAGCTCTCCGGGCGTTGCTTTTGTGATGTGTCTCGTTCTGTCCTGGCGGGTACTAGTTTTTACTGCAGTATATATAATTTGGTCTATATGCAATCCAATTAAGCGGTTTCAATGCAACCAGACCCTGCATCGTCGTAGATGGGCATCCGGCCTGAGGACCAGATCCTAAATTAGGTCTTGTGCGATCACCTGTTGGGAACAGGACCGGGTGGCGTGACCTGAGCTCGCCCACCGCGACTCCCGAGTATCTTCGGCCGGTCTCGTCTTGTCTTGTCTTGTCCTGCCTGCGTCCGACATTCGACCTTCATCGATTGATCCATGTGAACGCATCAAGCCACTGAGCCGGATTAAACGACCGGTTCGGTGGACACAGTCCCGAGAAGAACCTCCTCTACACAAGACAAGATCTAGCATCGCAAACATGGTGCGTTCATCCTCATCTCCATCCCAGCTGTCAACCTCTACTCCACATTATACTCTACACTTTACACCCAATCCACCCCACCTCGTGCCAGAAAAGATAAAAAAGAAGATGAAAACTAAACTAAACAAAACAGCCCCCCAAACTCTCCCGCAGCACAAAACAATCCCTCATAATCACCTACCTCCAAACAACCCAAACCTGCCACACGCTGAAAGAGCTCGAAAAAACACTCCCCCCAGTCGCCTCGATCCCCGGGATGCAAGTGAAAGAGTACATCCAGGAACTGGTGGACGAGAACCGGATCCGCGTGGAGAAGATCGGCAGCGGGAACTGGTACTGGAGATTTGCGGGGGACGAGCGAGGCGAGAAGGAGCGGGCGCGGAACGAGGTCAAGAATGAGGTGGAGCGGGCACGCGGTGGGTGGGAGAAGATGGCGGGCAGGTTGACGGCGCGCAGGGGGGAGATTCAGCGGGAGCGGGAGGATTTGGTTTCGATGACGGGACAACAGGGGGAGGAGGTGGAGGTGTTGAGGGGGGAGTTGTTGGCGAAGAAGGAGGTGTTGGAAGGAGAATGGAAACGGGTGAGAGAGGAGGTGAAGAAGATGGGGGGAGTGAATGATGGAGAAGAGGGGAAGAGCGTTATGGAGATGAAGGCAGAGACGGAGAGATTCCGAGCGGAGGCGCAGATGTGGACGGATAACGTTTACGTGCTGGAAGGATATCTGCGTCGCCTGGCAGGGGGGGATCGGGACATTATCACGGCGGTGCAGCGCGAGTGTTACGGGGAGGAGTACGTGGAGGGCGAGGGACTGCGCGAGATGAATATTCCATGACTATTGAGTAACTACTACTGTAGTTATGAGTGAAGGGGAAATAAAAGATTAATAAGAAAGAAGAAACCAAGAACAACGAGGCAAGTGGAGGCGCCGAGAGAGACCCAAGAGAAGCTTGACTTCCGGCTGGCGACTTCCGTTGGCTTTTCCTTTCTCCGCTTATCGCGAACCTGTTCTGTTCTGTTCTCTCTTTCTTCATCTCCCCTTCGTCTCGCTCCATCCCGACCCCCTCTTCTCGTCTCGTCGCCTCTCTTTCTCTTTCGCTCGCCTTCTCTTCCGAGTCGCGTCTACCGGTCCGACCGCCGCTCCCGAACGCCTCCCTCAGACCAGACCAACACCTCTCGCTCTCCCTCGCCCTCTCCCTCTCTCCCCTCTCTCACTCCATTCCATCCACGGAGGGGATTAACCCGATCGTCGACTTTCCTCGTCTCCCCGTGTTTGACGGTCTATAAAACTGCGAGAAATGATGCCGCCGTGTTGTTCTTGTCCTGACTCTTAGCGTCTTTCTCTTTCTCTCTCTTTCTCTCCCTATCTCCCTTCGCAACTTCGATCCCTCGACTACTCGTCCCTCCCCTCGATCGGATACCTTCGCCGATCCACCTCCGCGGATTCCGATCAAGGAAAGACAGAATCAAAAAGGGAATATCTACCGGGAACGAGGGACAAAACACAAAAAGGAAAAGAAAAAGAAAAGAAACGAAAAAGTCAAAAGACCAGCGCCAATCGCGTGAGCTGCAGGGTTTCCCCGTGGGTGGTGTCTTTGCGCCCGACGCTTACATCGGGGCCTGGTGGGATTGATTGCCCGAATCTCCCGACGTGTTCGGTGCCTTTGACGCAACGGAGCTTCTCTGTCTGGGTCTCTTGTCTCTTATCTCCCTGACTCGGAGACACCTGCCAGCCCACTCCTTCCCATCCTCGGTCGTTCATTCATTCACGACTGGGGGGTTGGTGGAGATTTTCCCCGGCTTGTCTTGGGATCTCTCATTCTTCGGCGTGGATCCTCGTCACTCGTAACTTTCTTTTCTCTCTTCCCTCCCCCTTGCTTGTCTCCGCGTCAGTTCTGGCTTGGTCCATTGACGTGGGAAATCTTGAAGTCGTCTTGTTCTCATTCTTTGCTCCTTGTCGCTCTTGGCTTTTTCGCCTCCCTTTCCTACGTCTTAGTTGACCTCCGTGTTCTTTATTTTCTTCTCTTTACGTTTGTCTATTTATTTATAGTCTTGATACAACATACCTCCACTACACACCCTCTTTCTCCTTGTATGGATTGAGTGAGGTGTGACTGTGGGTCATGTCCGTCAACTCTCCCCCCGCCCAACCCTCCTCCTCGCCGCTCGGTCGGAATCGCAGCTCCCTGCTGTCCCGGTTTTGCTCGCCCTTTTCACAACGGAATCGCAGCATCGCCGATTACTACATCGAACCCGACGACCCCTGGCGCTCCTACTTCCCCGGTGATGTGATCAAGGGCACCGTCGTCCTCACCGTCGTCCGTCCCGTTCGCATCACGCATCTCGTCATCTGTTTACACGGCTTTGTCAAGGTTTTTAAGAACACCGTCCCATCGGGAGAGGCTTCTCCGGACGCGGGATTCCTGGGTCCTGGACGCGGGCGTCGAGGCGCAGAATATTTGGGTAATGGATTGGCCACGTTATTTGAGAATGAGGATGTCCTCTGCGGAGAGGGTCGTCTTAAGGAGGGGGTCTACAAGTTTCGCTTCGAGATGTCCTTTCCGCCGTTCGCCTTGCCGAGTAGTATCAGTGTGCGTGTTGGCTTGCCACCTTGTTCCTTTCTGTTTTGGTTGTTCTCCGCGGTTTGACTGACTGTTTTTGGTGTTGGTCTAGTTTGAAAGAGGCACCATTACTTATATGCTTACGTCCACCCTAACCAAACCCACGACCATGAACCCTACCATATCCTGCCGAAAACGCGTGAATTTGTTGGAAAATATCGACATAGCCCCTTTTCCAGCCCCGAGAGCCCGCGTGGTCACCCTAGAACCGGTATCCAAACGATCGAAATCCAAGGCGAAGGGCAGATCAGGAGAATCGGACACCGCGCAGGACTCGACGTCACTAGAGCCGTCGGTCAACGGCACCAACGGCACCAACGGCACCGCCGGTTCCGCCGATAATCGACCGCCCCTCAGTCCCGCGCCGAGCAACGTGAGCTCGTCAAGTCGCTTGAGCAACAGCAGTCAGAGTTTCCAAATCGCCAGCGATCCTAGCTCCTCCACCAGCACGGGGATGCGGAACAGCGAGGGCCGGAGTACCACACCTTCCATCGCGGATAAGACGATCACCGCCAAGACGGAGGTATTGCGCGCGGGCGTGCTACCCGGAGATACGCTTCCCATCAAAGTCACCATCAACCACTGCAAGCAAGTGCGCAGCGCGCATGGCATCATTGTCACCCTCTACCGCCAGGGGCGAATCGATCTACATCCGGCCATTCCCATCGGCACGTCGGCGGACGGCAAAAAGCCGGTTTACGAGGACTATTACCCCCGATCGCGGACGGGACTCGGGGGATTGACGATTGGGACGAGTCGCACCAGCAGCGTTTTCCGGAAGGACCTTACCCAAACCTTTGCGCCCTTGGTGGTGGACCCGTCGAACCTCACCGCCGTCGTCAAGACGTCCATTCGCATACCTGAAGATGCCTTCCCCACGATCACGCGCACGCCGGGCAGCATGATCAACTTCCGATACTACGTCGAGGTGGTGGTGGATCTGCGGGGCAAGCTGGGCTCCCCCGATCGCCTCCTGCCTCGGTTCAACTTGATGACTTCGGGAAGCAACTTCTCCCCGAGCGGACAGATCTTGAACCCGGCCGATTCCAACAACAATAACGTGATCACCGCCAACTGGGCCGGCAACATCCTGGATACCGACCAGATCCGGCGCGAGAAAGGCGTCGTGGCCGTTGCCTTCGAGGTAGTGATCGGCACACGCGATTCGCATCGGCGGAAAAGCCAGACGAAGCGTACGTCGTCCGCGGCGGCCATGTCGGACCTCCAATCGTCGCAACCGGCGGAGGTGGACGGCTGGCTCTCCGACCAGAGCCCCATGCCCACGGCCGACACGGAGCAACAACGTCCGGCGCAGGAGGATTACGGGTTCCCTCAGGAACTGCAATGGGCAGATCACGTAGAAGAATCGCAGACTCCCCCGCAACCATACCAGTCCTTGGGCCAAATGTTGTCGACGCCGCAATCGGAAGAACCGGGCGACGAGAAAGCACGGATGCGCCGTGCCGAACAGACACTGTTGCCTAGTCAGCCGCCGGACGAGCCCGAGGCGGGACCGTCGACGGAGACGGTGATTCCAACGGCGCCTGTGTTACCCGAAGATGATCGGCTCCAAGACTACCATCATCTGCCATCCCCGGCGGAAGAAAGCGTGCCGCCCGGCTTAATGTCGGCCGAGTCCGTGCACACCGTGGTGCCTGGCAGCAGTGCGGCGGCCGCCGACGCAGAGGCAGCGGAAACCCCTGTCGATGACAAGCAGGAAATGGAGCGACAACGACTCATGATGGAGGCCAGTGCTCCGGGCGACGTTGAACCGCCGTCCACGCATCCGGAGTCGGCCGACGGACCGAGTGCGCCGGTCTTCCATGACGATGGCGATCACCAGTTGGTAGGGGGTATGGCGCATGGCGACGAGTCTCTCCCACGCTATCAGCGATAGTCCGAGTAACACAGAAAAGCAAGGAAGAGAAGGAAGCATTGGTTTATATGAAATGATGGGATTGATTAGGGGTTTTGTTTCTTTATTTTTATTGGACTTGAATATCTGGATTTGCATTTACGGTTGGGATAACCGGGAGATACCACCTATATGTTTGAATATCGCACCTGATTGTTTTGATTGATTGACTGATTGATGGAGAGAGGGATTGAAGTGGATCGAAGTAGATGCGAGGCGTTTCGGGTAGACGGGCATCGCTTGTCGACATGAAGCCTGTATATACTAGGTATAGGATATCAATAGTGACAACCTCACTCTCAATTCCACCACTATCACCCTTAAATAATTGTCATAACATCTCCAGTTGTTATCACGATAACCGGAGGATAAGAGCCAATGCTAAAGCGGCGAGAGCGGCTTACCCGGCCGGAGCGTCTTGGCATTCGGCCCCAAATCGCGACTTTATCTCATCTCCATCGGCTCTTTCTCATCTTCGTCTTCCCTCCAAACCCGTCAACGTCAACGTCCAGACCAGACTGTCGCCATCCACCATGGCCTTCCGCCCAGGGTCCTTTGCGACCTTTCTCATCGTCTGCCGTGCGTCCCTCCCTCCCTCCCCTCCCCCTCCTATCCCCAACCACTAACCCAAAAAACAAAACAGCAACTAGCTTCTTCCTCGGCATCATCTTCTCCCTCTTCCCCTACGACTACCCAATTCTATGGTCCACCTCGCCCACCCCCGCCTCCCACTACGACTACTTCGAATCGCATCTCCGCTTCCTGCACGCCTCGCCCCCTCTGATCCCCCGAATCCTTCACATCGTCATCTTCCTCGGCCTCGCCGGCCTCATCACCAAACTCTACCGCCCCTCGGAGTCAAACATGCTCTTCGACGGCGCGTCGCTGGTCCTCTACATGTGCGGCATCACGGTCTACATCGCCAATATCGTCAAGGGCCTGCGTCTGGTCCAGGATGGCGTGTATGGGGATGATTTGCTAGGTGGGGTTGAGGGGAAGGCAGCGTTGGAAGAAGGGGAGCAGATTCTGGGGAGGGAGGACTCGTTGAAGGTGTTGGCGGCTAGTAATACGATCTTGGCGCTTGTGTTGGTGGGTGTGCTTGCGTTGCAGGCGGGGCAGTGGTATGCGGAGAGGAAGGATCAGATTGAGGCGGAGAGTTTTAAGGGGGGGAAGGGTGGTGAGAATCAGGAGAAGGAGAAGGAGAAGAAGAAGAACTGAGTAGGGGTTTGGTTTGTTTGTGGGTTGAGGGTTGAATTGGTGGGGGATGGGGGGGTTGCTTGTTTTCTTCCTTCGTGGGTGATATTAAGATTGAGATGTGTTTGTTGGTGGATTGATCGATGTACGACAGAAGTGGATGTTAATGGGTACTTTCTTTTTCTCTGTGGGCTGTGTTCTATCTATGGGCTCCACTGTAGGGCTATTCATGGATGGACGGATATTTCAAAGTACTTGATCTCTATGGGCTGTTTGTCTGTTCGTCGGTTCCTCTGCTCGTCTGTCAAAATATCTATTCTAGGCCAAGTAGAGGGAAGGTCCCGATACTCCTGCTAAGTGCTTTGAAATGATCCCTGTTAAAGCCTAGGTTGGTTCAACGCCTCGGTATCTCATACTATATTCCCTCTGCTGATTGCAGATCGTTAAAATCGAATTATATCACATCAGCGTTCCAATCATATCATAGAGCTCTACAACAAGCGTAGAGTGTGACTACCAGACAGGTACACCACTGCAAGTGTAATCCATCACAGAACAGATAAACATCACGACATAGAAATCCAGAGTCATCACTGCCAGGTCGGAATCCAACCATGGTCTCAACCCGCCAACCAAAATCAGCACAGCTCCTTAATATCCATAATGACGTCGAGGTCATAAGACACCCCCGTATGTCCCTCATCCAACAGCGCAAACGCACCTGTCTGGCTGTACGTAGTAGATGCGATACAACTCCAACGGCATGCATTCACTCTAAATCACTAATAGTGCTCGATATCACCAACGGCGTGTATTTCCTCGCAGAGTCAGGGCAACAATCAGTATCATCTGCAGGGAATGGCATGTGGAAAGCAAGACGAAGTCCAACGTCCGCCTTGACCCTCATAACAGTGCACTATGTAACAGTAGAACGCTCGGAAGCCGCCACATAGGCGCGCTGGAACCAACAATATGCACGAGGTCGAACCCGTCAACATGCATGGCGTTTCGCGGACTTCAGTCACGGCGTTAAATGCCTGCATGTAGGCGGTATTGGTAGGAGGGATGCATTCTTACGAGTTGTTGGTCTCCTTCGAGGGATAAACTGCACGGGAGGGGTAAATGGCTGATCAACGGCTTCACAAGAAACCAACAGAGAAAGCAAAGAGGTGTATGTGGTCCTGTAATGAGGCACAGTAAGGGGTCCGAACGGCATCTATGTCTCGCCTCCGGAAATTCCAGACATCAACCGTCGATCGAAAGTTGCAATTGAACCAGGGTAAGATCCCATTTCATGCAAGCCATTGCTCGCCCGGTGACATACGGCGCCAAATTCTCGCAAATCCGCATCTAGGCATGGGATATGTAGGTATGCTGTGTGTATGTTCATGGCGAATGACACAAAGACGAGATTCGAGAGCCGACTCACCAACACACCACAACACAATATTACCATGCACGACATCCCGCCGACATCTCTACCGCGTGTGCTTGTATAGTGTCCAACCGTCGTGACGGCGTCTAATCTCTGCAGGTGCGGCACGCAGTGATGTGATATGGACATGGAAACGCCGTGCCAAGAGGGATATAGGAGTCATAGTTCCGGTCTCCAGCTGCGGTAGCCAAAGACGGGCAGGGTTCTGGCGAGAAAGCAGCGCCGGCGATACCAGCTGTGGATGGATCTGACCTCTCAGAAGCGAAGCCGCGCTTGTGTCCTTGGAATCGCATACATGGACACGGGAACCAACTCGTGCTAGAAGGGGGAGGGGCAAAAACATGGCCATAGGGATGTGGGAATCACGCGCTTCACGGCCCTTCTGCACTGTAGGGGAGGGGAGGGGCGCGAGAAAGTAACTGAACCAAGTGTTACTAGTTAGCTAGCATGTACGATGGCATACTCCGCACCATGGCCTCCCCCGATTAACCGCCGGGATTCATCCTTCGCCCCCAAAAATTAAACTAGAGACAAGCAAGCAGCATCGGACGAAACCAACCAGACTAGAAACCGCGTGGAAGGACCTGTGCCAGCGGGAAATGTGCGGTCGTGCCGTGTCTGTTCTGAGCATGGAGCTAAGCGACGGAGCGTGTTGGGTTGGGCGAAGGGCGAGCCGCCACTAGGGCTTGGGATGAGGCCGTGCGCGTCAAGAACGGGCGAGTCAGAAGGAGGGAATGCGAGGTCGACGTGCCGGGCTCAGCACGCCGGGCGATAACTTTGACTTAGTTTAATTTACCTTGAGTTGGGTTTGGGATGGCGCTTGCTTGACGTGTTGGTTTGGATGGATGGGACGGAGGGTATGTGTGCATGGCACTGGAGGGGGAGATAGAACGAGGGATATAAAGAGGAGGCAATGGACGAGAATGGGATTCAATTCAACCTATGGAATCAGAGAAGTCTCTCTCATCTCAGGTTTCCCAGGTTCCCTATTTCTTCTCCTACTGTTTCTGCTGCTTCTGGTGCCATCAATTCAATTCACTGGCGATCCATCCTCATTGATCAATTGCAACCTGGATCGTCGTCCAGTTTTCCCCTCCGCCCATCCCCTGGCACATCTGACACACCTGACTCCCCCTTCCCCGTTTCTGCAGACCAGACAATCGGATCTACTCTGTGCTGCCAAAAGTCGTCACTTCTTAGGGCGTGACTCGACCACGGGACTCCCTGCCGTATCCATACCGTACCGTATTGTGCGGTAATTTAACCGTACGGAAACCCGGTTGCCTGAGGATCCTCCCTCCATAAATCTTCCTCCGCTTTCTTCTCTCTCTCTCACTTTCTGTCTCCTCCCTCCTCTCGTCTTACTCCTCTCGCTTTCCCTGAAGCCTTATTAAGAGACTCTGTTTCCCGTTCATCAGACTCTCTCCTCAGGGCCCTCATCCAGACCACCTGCCAACTGACCTGGCTGGACTCATCCTTGGTTGCGAGTCACGTATACTTCCGCTGCATCTTCTGCCACGCACGAGAAGATCGTTGAAGATGCCTTCCATCAAGCCCGCCCTTCACCCTCTCAAGACCCCTCAGCCTATGGTCTTCCCCTCCGAGCTCCAAGGAAATCCTGACACCGGCTCCAGTCTCTCCGGCAATAACAGCGCCCGGCCTGGAGACGAGGCTCTCTGCACGCCCATCACGCCGCCAGCCGCCTACACAGAGTTCCTGAAGGCCTTCACCCCCATCTTCTCGCCTGACAGCGCCAGAGGCGAGAACGGCCGCTTCCGCTTCGACAAGCCGTTCGAGCGCAGCAACCCACACCCCAATGCCGCCGTCACCCACTACATCAACGGCCTGAACCCCGGCGGCATCAACACCAGCAACCCAACCAGCGCGCCCACCTCGCAGCCCGGCAGCGCCGTCAGCACCTCCTTCAACTCTAACGACCCTCCCAGGTCGGCCACCGCGTCGCTGCCACCCCCAACGCCCTACGGGGCTCCGTTCCCGCGGCGCGATCCCCGAAACCTGCGCTCCCTGCGCATCCCCTCGGGACCTATCCCGCCTCGCTACTCCCCCACCAGCATGACCATGAGCGCGGAGTCCCCGCGCAGTGCCACCATGCTACGCTCGCCGTATTCTCCCTCGGATTGGAAAGCGCGGTACTATGAGGGACCGAGGAGCGCGAATAGCCGCGTCAGCGTGCGCCATGTCATCACCCATACGGTTACGTATAAGCGGACTCAGCTGGAGGATCCGCCTAAGGGGAAACGCAGAAAGATCACGGAGAAGGTCACCGAGCGGGAAACTGTCAAGTCGGGAGACGAGGATGATGAGGGCGAGGATGCGGACTCGGATGATTCGGAGGATGTTTGAGCTGCTTGAGCTTGCTTGAGCTTGATTGTCTTTAGGCTGGACCTGACCCGGGGCAAGATCTCTTACGTGTCTTTAATCTTTCTTACGTTCGTTCGTTACCATCTTCCAAGGGCTTTTTTTCGGTTTTGGTTTGATTCGGGTCTTACGATAGGATCGAGGATCGGACATTGGTTGGCTGGTTGGTTAGGAGCCCGGCGTCCGGAGTTGACTTGATTTGACTTCCGCTTGCTTTTCATGATTTTTGTGTTTCAAAACGTTTGCTGTTCATTTTGCGTGCATGGGCTTTGTTGGCTTCGGGTTTTGTTTGGTTACTGTTTCATCTCTTTCCATCTAGTCGGGTAATCTAGATGTCTTACGTTCCGATGTATTGATGATCGAAATGAACTGATGACTGTATTACTTGATTGGACTTGAAATGCTTCTGTAAAATTGTCTATGGGAAGTAGACTAGGCTCATCCTTCTTATTGGGACCTAAGCACCAATTACTATGGAGAACTTGGGTAGTAAACTAACACCACTTCCCAATCATCCACTATGAAAGCCCTATTGACGCCGTGTGTGCTATCACAACGAGCGTCACCATCCCAACCCCGCATCGTCCTTTTCAACCTCTTCTACTGGTAGTCCACGTGTAAGCTAAGCCATGGTTGATGTTAGCTGATGTGACTGAGGGTCGAGGGTATGGTTGGGTATGTGATAGGTAGATGTTCTGTTCTTTGTTCATATTGGGTACTATACTAGGTAGATACTAGACTGGAGTGAAAGTTAGATAGACATAAAATGGATGTATGTACATCTTCTTAGTAGTAGTTGGTACATACACACAATAGCCATCCATAGATAAGTGTCTCGGGGCGTCTTGTTTACCACTATCACGACTTGTACTACAACCACTACTCCTAGTACTGTAGCCACCTGTACCTCAGGACTATTTGAGCAAGGCTAGACGGAATGCAGAACAAGGTAAGAAAAGCAAGTATATTGAATGAGTGGGTGGGTAGTGACCGTGACCCATACGCGTGTAGAACCCCATACACACGAATACTAGTCTGTAAGATACTAATACCTCGTATTACCGACTCTCTTTTCGGATCTATTTCAATCTCTCGAGTCTACCCACCCACCCCTCCTCGTAGATGCTACTACATGATAATTTCTACCTACTTGTCACCTAACTACGCTTTTTGTCTGTACACAATATACGTTCCCCTCGTCTAGGTACTAGTCCAACCTGCACAGGCAACAATACACAAACCAAACGAAACCGCCCCAGAAGAGAACCGAAAAACCAGATAGTAGGTAAACAATCCAACCTACCTACCACACTAGCCCCACATCCCGAACCAGACCTACTCCATAAGTAAACAGAAGGGCCACCACGCAGACCCATGAAAAGCTGACCAGACCTGAGGCTTCAAGTGCCGGTGAAGGGAAATGATTGGCACAGAAGGCGCGCGGGGGGGGCCGGTTTCACGTTTTGCTGAAGAATGCAGACTGGGGGGTCGGGTGGGGTGGTGTTTGCTGGGATTGGTTGGTGGTAGGGAGCCTGGTTGGTAGTGGAGTGGGTGGGCGGCTAACTACGTACTCTTATGGTACATGTCTCCGGTGTATGTATGTAGGATGGGCGATTGGATGGGGGTTTGTTGGTTATTGGATCATGCAGGTGGTGAGGATTGACAAGGCTAGATGTTCCCTCTTTTGATTGGGTTGATTTAGCTGTGTCATGTTCCTGTCTGTCTTTCTGTCTGTGAGCAACAATGTCGGTATGTGGGTAGATGCCTTAATGTACACCAGTATCTCATCCCATCACGCAAATCAACCACCCCCCTCCTCCGTGCCATAAACAAAACAATCCTCCATGGCAGCTGCAATTAAGCGCCGGCGCTAGTATCCTTCCGGCGACGATCCACCGGGGAGTGGAGATCCCCGTGCTTCGCGGGTGGCTGGTTGGATCGGGTGGAATGCGGTGGAGACCGGGGGACGGATGACGTGTGGAAGGGGGAACTTGCTTTGAGACCTTGATATCCAATCCTTTGCTGGGTGGGAGATAAAGTTGTGATATCGTGGTGGGGTGTGTGATACTTATGGTGAAGGGGCGGTTAGGGTTCTATTTTTGGACACTTTTCGAAGAGGGGTGGGGGTTTCTTGTTTTTGCATGTACTGTAGGTGTTGGATTCGATGGTATTCTACCGTGTTAAGTGGAAGGTGCACAGTACGCGCTAGATACGTTTAGGAAAGTAAACAATAAGATCAAGAAGCATCTTCATCACACAGAGCGCGTCAACTCCTCCCACCACATCCAATACCTACCCCAACCACGTAAACAAGACCACCAGAAACCAGAAACAACGCGCGCGTCAACTCCACTCCCCTACCCCTCATCCCGTTCCAAAAATACCCTCCTACCAAACCTCTCCCTCGAGCTTGGCGCCGGCGACAGCGACGGGCGCTTCCACATCATCCAATCCGCATCCTTTCCCACCCTTTCCGAGTCCTTCGAACGCGCCACGCTACGTTAGCTCCGGAGCTAATGATGCAGCAGGAGAGGGCATCGGCTGTAGGTGGGAATGCTTGATGAGAGGCCACGGGATGGAAGACCCAGGAGGGTAGGTGATTGGGTGGTGTGGCGTCGCCCTGCAGCTAGGGCTTTTGTGATCACATCGTCGGCGTCGCGCTTCGAGGGGAGGGGATCTAGACTGGGTTTTCGGGTGGTGGTCGTGGTACTGCTAATGCATGGTGTACTGTATGTTGATGGAGATGCCGGTGGGCTATTTTTGGAAGGCGGCTACAGTACGGAGTAGGTAGGGGGTTTATTCTTGGTAACATGCAACAGCTGAGGTTTGGTTTTGGGGAGGGTTAGAGGGTTGTTCGTGATACACTATGATGTATGAATATGTATATTGTAGGTTGCTCGTTGCTTTGGTTAGTTGAGATGGGTTGACAACCTTATTATAGTGGTCTTTCTATTTCACTTTTATTGTTCGTGGTCATTCTTATTCTGTTCGTTCGTGGGTTCTGTTGTTCCATCGCTGGATGTCGACTTGCAAACCATACCATCAAGTTGAGTCAAGAGTTCAATACTGCAGGGATATCATGCTTCAAGCACATAAATCATAACGCATCATCTCGATAACTTCATCTACACTCCGTCTTCCCGGAAAACAACAATTTGCACTCACATTCTCTGCTGCAACAATGTCTCCGGCGCAAAAGAGAACGGACTCCGAGGAAGATCCGGCGTGCGTGGACTCAACGCCTTGGCGAAGAGCTCCTCACCCGAATCGACGCCCGACGTGTGTGTGACAGTGTCCATGGGCGCGAATCCACTACTGCCGTCCCGCGTGCTTTGTTGCGCCTGTAACGACTCGGGCGGGTAATGTGCGACTGTCTTCACCGGATCTGCGAGAGCGGGCACGGAGGCTGGGACAGGAGCCGGAGCAGCTGCCGGCGTCGGTTCAGGTCGCTGGATGCCGTGGAATGAGTTGAATGAGGAGACGGCGATGTCGGGGGATAATGGTGACAGAAGATGAGCCGATGAAGATGGGGGCATTCCTATTCCCCTTGTCATTAGTCCACCGACAGTTCGTCTCTCGTCGGCGAGGAGATACATACCTTCAGAAGTCAACGGTGAAGATGTAAACTCCTTTCCCTTTCCCCCGGCCCCCGTCTGCAATCTCAGTCCCTTCAGCTTCTCGCCCAACCGCCCTCCAGTAGTTGGCGAGACCGGCGTCGTCGGTCCCATCGGATACGACGCATCATGAGAGTTCACCCGATTGCGCACGGCCTCCGCCGCCGCCTGCGCGCCCCCGACTCCAAAGTTCATCTCGATCCACTCCTTCTCCTGCAGTGCCATCTGCAGCGCAATCCCCTCGACATTGCTTTCGCACTCCTCGCGGATTTCGCGTTCAAGCACCTGAAGTCTTTTCTTTGCCCATATCGTGTGCAACACACCCTTCTTGCCGGCAGAACGGCCGTCCGCACCCAGTTCCGGTGGAAAGATCGCCGGCAGCGGATTGAGCTGCAGCGTCTCTGACGCTGCGGTACCATAGTCGTTAGGTTGCTGGCCCGCGGGGGCAGGCTCGTAGGCTAGAGTCACGACAGGCGGGATGGTCACGTTGGGCGGGAGAAGGAAGTAGACGCGACGAGTGTGATCATTCGTTTGTTCGGAGGCAGGCAGCACAGCTGATTTGTTTTCCCAGGAAACGTGCCAAAGTCCGCCTGTTCGTTTCTTGATTTGATCCTTATCTGTCGTTTCTGTCGTTGTACTCGTCGTATCCGTTGTTGTCTCTGCATCGGGCTTTGTTTCAACTGCCGCTGGGGATGGGGTGGTGGTGACATGGGATGAAGCACACCGGGCGAGATCATCATCCTCCCATTCAATCATAAGAATCTTAGTTCCATCGTTGGCTTTTCCGGCTTCAAACTCAAAGCGGGCCAGAGCGGTGATGGAAAGACTCCCGCCCGGAGCGCGGGGGGTCTCGAGAGCAGCAAATTCACTATCCGGAGTGAAAGGCGGAGGAAGAGATTGGGACATTTTATTTTATCTCCAAGGAGGGGCAGTGAAGCGGTGAGAAGGTCAAAGGTCAGTGGTTGGTGAGAAAGTCAAAAGTGAGATAAAAATAGGCCAGACGAGTGATGCATCGATGCTGGTCAGCCTACCGACCTGAGAGAGGAGTGAAGGAAAGGCATCGGCGGAAGTGAATGAAAGAAAGAAAGAAAGAAAGCGAGGGCTGGCGGGATCACGGGGTTTGGGACGGGAGGGGGAAGTCTGGAATTGCTGGAGGATCCCTTCACTTCTGGAATCTTTCATAGCACCCCTCTGATAATCCTCTCTCGAGAGGGGTTCCTCCAGGCCTTCTAATTTTAGCTCTCTTGGCGACCTGTCAATCATATGACAATGATCTCATCGGACATATACCCAAACAGTCAGCGGCTCGTATAACTATCTACGACGATCATGTCTCACTCAAATCTGCCCTTCTTCCTTCGTCTTCCGTACAAGGCCAGACGGCAAATCTATCTCGAGCTCGGCCTTCTCTTGGACTATGACGTGACTCCGAAATACGATGTTGGAGGAGAATGGTCCTCAAAGAGCAAGACATTCTACGATGAAGCCGCTTCAGCTGATTTCGACGATCTCATTCCAAATCAGCTGTTCTACGTCTCGCGAGCGGTGTCTGAGGATGTTCGATCCTTTTCTACGGTGAAAATACCATTTACTTCGACAATGACCCGCAAGGTCCCAGTTCATCAATTCTAATGCACCTCAGCCCTGAGGTGATGAGAGCACTACGATCAGTTTCTATCAGCTACTTCATCGAATCTGAATCCAAATCTGGCGATATCGAATCCGGCAGTCTCAAGGAAAACAGTGGCGCAGGTCAGGTCAATGAGTCCTTCATCGATTGGACAAAGGTCTGTGAATGGCTGGCAAGCAACATCAAAGCCGACGACCAGTTAACACTTCAGCTAAACTGCGATGCGATAACCAAAAACGCCGCGGCGGCCTTTTTAGAACCGCTTCACAAGCTACCCCGTCCAAAGGATCTATCAATATGCCTAGGCTCTCGCTGGAATCCGGATATTCAACAGATCATTATGGCAACCGTCTGTCAAAAGACCCGGTTTCAGCTCTACCACCCGCCCTCTCCAACACCTTTCCGCTTCTTCGATCTACCTGTCGAACTACAACTGCATATCTTGGATCTCGCGGGTCTCATTACATTTGAGGATCGTTTGTTGTACGTTCACGATCTCAAGCGGTTTGTATCTATGTTCTGTCTACAGACTCTACAAGCCAGCAATGCGAACGACGTAGCGCATTACTGCCCAGCAACACGTACTTCATTTAGTACGGTTACCCCGTGTTGGCGAGCCCCACACATTCTCTTTCTCGTCAGCAACACAATGCGCCAACTCATCATCCCCATGTTCTACTCGAGGAGTATATTCGAAGTGCTTTATCGCCCAGATCTCTCGCCTTCCTGTGCGGAATGGAGCGTGCAAAATTCGACCTTCCTACGCGGCTTCCCACCATACGCCTTTCGATTTCTCCGTCACATTTTTTGGGATTTCGTTAGCGAAGATAACCTTGCTACAATTCATCCAACTGACCAGGCAATACAAGACTGGTTAAAATCACTTGAATACGTCTCCCAGGCTGTTCCTGCTGGCGCACTAACTATGGAGCTGTATCTGGTCGCCAATGTCGGCGTAACGGCCAATAATGAAGACATTGGGTTGGAGTCCATTGATTGGGTTGTACGGCCAATGACCTGCTTGCGGGGCCTGCTGAAAGACCATTTCATCCATATCACTCTTGGTGAAAAATATGAATCAGAGGTCCAGGCGGCCAAGGAGCAGTCCCTAGAGAAAAATGTTATGGGAGATGATTACGATAGCTTGGCACGTGGTAAATGGTCTTCCTCTCGAACTGAGGATTTGGAGGACTCTGAGGGTTAGGTCCACCAGTCTAGGATATGGGGATTGCCCGGCACAAGGGAGTCGATAACTCAAGGCTTAGGGATGTATCTTTTATAAGCGATTGTTGATCAGTATGTATTTAGCCGGTCGTTAATTGTACCAACACTCAACACGACACTTAGATTTTTTATCTACTGTCTACATTTCTCATAGGAACACCAGCTCATAACATATTCCCTGACATCACAACCTTCCCCTTGGTGCCCCGAAATAAAAGCTGCATGACGTGAAACCAAGTCATCGGATCGGATCGCCTTTCGAGCTCTTTCATCCGCTCGGATTCAAAATCTTTCCCTGCGTATCTTCGAATAAGAGCCAGAATGACATTGGACCTAGCGACTCATTCAACGAGCTTCTCATTCGATAATTTCCTATCTTTCTCCTTCTATGAACTATTCCAACACTGCAGAAGCCGATTGTACTGTGCCTTAAACTTATCACTACTGATTCTCCCACCAGTCTATGCCAGCAAAGTCTTCCCAATACCCTGGATGTCTAGGTGCGTCCCCGAACGTTCATACCATAGGCCTGCTTTCCAGCAAGGCTAAGTCTTTATAGATTATAGGTTATACCGCGGCTATGAAGCTACACTGTACACGAACAAGCAGATACACATTCAAAGGTCCATCTTCCCTGTCTGGACTTCTACGTTATCCACAAAATCAAAGCGAAGTCAAGATAATTGTCCAAATAATTACTAGACGGAAGCTACAACCCCAGATGTGCCTACTCATCATATTCATAAACACGGTGAGGACCCGTAATAGGAACTGCATACACATAGAACATGCCCGGCTGCCGATTCCCATCTGCACCTCTAGGGCCGTCATTCACTGAACTCGCCGACTAGTTAAAAATCGGCGTCTCCGGTGCGGTGCGGGTCTTTTGGCTCTCACATCTTTACACCCCGTAAACGGTTCTATACCGGGCAGAATCGCCGTTGAGGGAACTTCATGGGAGCCAAAAGGGTTCTGGTGAGGACTTGTGCATCTGTATGCATTGTATCCATCCTGGAGTTTTCTCTCCCGTGCACCCTTGTTTGGATCTTAAAGTATTGTTTGCTGGCTCATCCCCCGTATTGATTCTCTCGCTGTCCTGTTCTCATTGAACCCTATTTAACTCATCTCGCTTTGCATCTGACAATCGTGTTATCCAGTAGCCTCAAAATACCTCATTATTTAGAGACGAAACACTTCCGTCCTGTTCACCGTCACAAACCATGGCTCAAACGGCCAAGGAAGCTACAGCAGAGTCCCCCAAACCGACAGGAGATTTAATACCCTATTGCCGACTCATCCTCAACCGCATCGTTCTGACAGACCGAATCATCAACCATTTCTACAGAGGCTCCGGCACCGAATACGACCCCTTCCTAGTCGACTGGCTCCCCTCCGACCTCCGCAATTCAATGGACTGGCCGCACTCTACCACATGGCTATGCACGATGCTCGTGGCCCTGGTATCCTCGGCATACGCCGGCGGCCTACCCGATATCCGCACCGTCTTCGGTGCCAGCCCGGAGGTGGCCACGCTCGGTATGTCGATGTTTGTCGTGGGGTTTGCGCTGGGGCCGCTGTTGTGGGCGCCTTTGAGCGAGATCCATGGAAGGCAGATTGTGTTTGTCTTGACATATGCTGGGCTGACGGCGTTTAATGCGGCGGTTCCTGGGTCGAGGAATGTTTGGACGTTGGTTATTCTGAGGTTCTTTGCTGGTACTGTTGGGCCTTCTCCATTGACGAACGCTGGTGGGTTTAATTCCCTCTTACTGCCACCCCTGATACTAATGTTCAAAGGGTCTAATCAATGATTCCGGCATGGAAAGACAAAATCCAGATACTACGATAAATTTAAGACCAGAGTAGAGTATACACACACACAACCTCTTCATTGTTCTAAGCTCGATGGGTATAGTATAGGCAGTGAGAATGGAACAAAAGTCACAGCTAAAAAGGAGCAGAGCAGAGAACCGACAGCAGGCGACAGCAACACAACGACCACATCCACATCCATAATCATAAACACAACATCAACAGTAACAGTAACAGTATCAGATTTTCTTCTTCTTCTTTTTCTCTCCGAACAAAACAAGGGAAGCAAAAAGCACACCCATCAATCATAAACATCACATCGCAACCATTCAACACCGATGTGGACAAAAGCCCAACAAGCACAAAAGTACAAACCCAAAAGCAAATGCAATATGTAGATTTCATGATGATATGACACCCCAAAAAGAGGCATGCGATCCAGAACAAGCAAAACAAACATCAACGACGCCGCTGACTCCATGATATCAAAGGGTGAGAGGAATGAGGTGAGGTGATGGAGGGGGTATTGCTCTTCCTGCGCCCTTTTCGCAGTCTTTGCTCCTCCGGTCCGTCGTAATACATTGCATTGCGTTGTCGTGCCGTTCGGTGATTTGTCTCTTTCTGACCTGCAGAGAAGAGAAAAGAAGTGAAGGTCATAAATAAATGGGTAGAATGGTAAATATGTAAAAAGAATGGAAGTTGGGATGGTTCCCCCAAGACCAATTCGATCGATTGACTTCCTTGGGTCCTGTCTTGGTCTAGGACACGGCCGAAGGTGAAAGGCGGAGATGGTATCTTTTTCTGAAAAGTTGAACACGGATGAATGAGCTATTGAAAAACCAGGTTTGTTGGTCTGGTTCTCGAATGACGAAGGGCCAGCTGCGTATTCGAATTTCGTCGGCCTGTTATACCATGTTTTTCATCTCCTGGCTGAGCGTTGGAACTGGTCTTGGTCGTCCCCAAGTTGTAGTCGTTATATGTTCAATCCAGCTTGAACAGTCCCTTCAAGGGATGTAGAAATTCAAAAGGAAAAACGTGATATCCATGAGACTCAATCGCATGGATGCTTAATGCGGTAAAAAAGCAAGCCAGAATCACAGGAGTAAATAGTCCCATCCATTCTGCTGCATCACATCGCGCCAGTGCACGGGCGGCGGCTTGACCTCCTTCAGAACCCATTCGGTGTCGTTAATGTCCTGCGGAGGAGTGTCAGAATCCTCGATCTTCACGGAGCTAGCCGATGAAGAGGACGAGCACTCCTCGACGCCGTACAATGGCTCAGCAGCATCGTCGCTGATCCGCCAGACCTCCTGCAGGAGTCGATACATGCGACCGAAGCTGCCGAGGTCGGCCGTGTCTCCCAGAGCAACGACACGCTCGGCCAGGAGCGTGCGGAAATGGCTGCCCGGCGAGGAGTATGCGCCAGTGATGAGCAGCGGCCAGACGAGCGAGCGATCGTACCCCTCCGGTCCGGACGGGATGCATTCGATGGTGTTGGCGGCCGCCGCGACGAGGTTCAGGTTGCTTGGTTGACTGCGGTCGAATCCGGGGACCAGGCTACAGAGGTAGATGCGGGCGGCGATGCGGTAAACGGCGGTCATGTTCTTGGTCAGAACATCTGGTCGGAGGGCCCCGGTTGGCGAGTAGGGGCTCTCGATCGTTTGATCCATGGGCTCGGTGAATTCCAGCTGGCGGCCCAAGGCCGAGACGTGCGAGCAGACGGACATTTCGTCGATCCGGCCTTCGTTCTTCAATGCGTCCAGACATGCAATCTCGGAGATGAGGTACATCACTCGGTCGTCGCAGCCCATGAGTTCGCGCAGACCCGACGACGCCCCACTCAGGTGCTTGGATCGGTACATGTGGGCGAATTCGGGGGTTCGGCCGTGCATAGTCGAGCCCAGGATGTCGATCCACGAGGTGAGCGTCATGTTGAAGGGCGGGAGCATGTACGGATGTCCGCATGTCGGGCCGGCGGTGGGAAGACCAAGTCGGTGGACCAGATTCGTGGCGGCCTGGAAATGGTCGAACCAGGGGATGTCGGGCAGGTAGTCGTCGGCCGGTCCAACGGAGCAGTGGAAGAAGATCATGGCGAGGGTCGCGTCCAATATCTCCTCATGCTTTGTATCCTCTCCAAGCGCCAGGCACAGCTGAGAAACGGCTTCAAACCGGTGGCGCATAATGTCATGGTCAATCTGTTCGCTCACGATCCCTTCAGTGGTCTTCAGATGGATAGCCGAGACGCTGAGGCAGCAGTGTAGGTAGCACTTATTCGTCTCGAGGGCCTGAAGTATGGCTTGAGCACGGATGTGTCCGCGTTGGTGAGCCTCCAGGACGGGGAAGATGATGCGCAGAACGTTATGGATGAAGTGGTCCAGCAAAGGTCGATCGTGATCGCTGACGGGAATATTCGCTTGCAGCATGGCATACGTCTGTTCGATACTCTGCTCGCACAGGGCCGGGTCAATCCCCGGAAGCGCCGGGGCGACCTGAGGGAAGCATTCGTCCTGGAACCACTCCTCGCATTGGAACGGCGGCAAGGGCGCATTGAGCTGAGGCGGGGCGAAATTGCTGAACGTGGAGCTGACCGCGTTGTGCTGCAGAGGCATCTCATTGATGTACGTTTGTCGCTCGGTCTTGACGTCGATCTCAAACGGCGTCGCATACGAGCCATAGATCGGCTGGTTGATGGCGGGCGTGGGCAGATGCGAGGCGAAGATATCATACTGGTCTGGGAAGACGGGTCGGCCAAATTCAAACTCGGGCGACGTCGGGGATGTCACGGCCACGCTGCGACTGAGGCCCGAGGCGTCGACTGCGTGATCCACGGGCTGGTTAGGGGACGGCATGAACGAGGGATGGTTTGGGAATCCGATCCTACCGGTCAGGGACCCATTGCGCTCATTCATCTTAGTCTGTTTGATCTTGTTCTTAATCCGCTCCTTCTGGATCTTTCTTTGCTCGGCGTTCCCCCACCAGATAGGGCGCTTGTATTCACATTTCACGTTGAGGTTGATGCAGGCGCCGCAGGAAGGATGTTTCTCGTCGCACTTCTTTCGGCGAAGACGGCATGTGAAGCAGCCTGGAGACAGGTTAGGTTAAGGAGGGAGTTCAATTGAGTTCATGTCTGTCTTAGACATTGTTGAGACATACCAGAGCGAGATCTCTTGTGTAACTTGGCTGCGTTCTTCTCCGTAGCTCCGGGGGTACTTTCACTGGATGAGGAAGGCTGCGAATCGGCGGAAGCCAGCTTAGTCGGCGCATCGCTGCTGGGGGTCGACTTCTTCCTTGCGGAGGCCGGCATATTGATTGATAACTGTTGATGTGATTCGGATAGGTAGTCTTATAGAATACAATCGCCGGTCGAGGAACTTGCGCAATCGAGGCAATCAGAGGGAGGAGCGTATTAATTAAGGGCAAGACTGAACCAGCAGCCTTTGCTATCTAATTAGGTATAAGAGAACGAAAGGCGCGGTTGCAAAGGACGACGAGGCGACGGGGAGAACTCGTGTGGGAGAGACAACGATCCAAGACTCATGGAGGAGTGGCGGGATGCACGAAGCTTTAAAACCCGAGTTCATGACGGACAAGCAGGCCATGTTTCTATTTTGGAATTCCAGATAGCCGAGAGCAAGCAGCGGGTGGGCAGCGAAGATTGGCGGGGAGATGGGATGAGAGGGCAGATCGCAGGAAGATCATGCACGGACAGGGGCCTGCTCTCGCTAGCTCGACTCTTTAGCCAAAGCCAGGCTAATTTTGGAGGATTTTGGCGCCCATGCACGGCATCTAGACAAGTGATTGGTGACCGGCGTGCGACTGGGAGATTGATTGGAGTTGGATCTATCGCAAATAGTAACTGCCATCCTCCGGCATCCCTGAGTTAAGTGGGATTCGTGCTACTGGCTGGCATGCGGGCTTTTTTTGGCTTTTGGCTTTGCTCTTTGGCTTCCTTGTCGTCGTTCTTTTTTAGGGCTTCCTAAATCATCGGCTCTGCACGTGGTCAACCGTGACTACCTTGATAAACCACCAGGTTGACAGGTTTTCGCCCTTCTAGGAGTGTTCTACCTGGAAGTATTGTGTAGACGAGCGTAATGAAGTCTGAAAGACACCTATTCCCGTATGTCGTGTTCAACACATTTCTGGCTGGGGGCTGGGGACTAGCACAATATCGCAGGGTTTGATAACCAAACCCTGCAGCAACCAATGGATGTTGCCGTGGTTCACAGTCGAATTAGTGCATGTTACTACATTTAACCTGGATTTGGAATGAGTAGCCAACCACCTCAGGCTTTCTAGCAGCCAACATGATCGTACGAGGGGGAAAGTCCCTCATGGGCTGTGGATGGCGGGGGTGGTACATGGCCGAAGTACCACCGAACCAGGGTCAATCCGACTAGTCTAGCAGGGCCCAATCCGGTGAATGCAGGACGAGATCACAGACAGCAATTGCGGGGAGGGGCAGAGGGAGTGCGAGAGCGAGAGGGAAAGTGAAAGAGCGAGAGAGTGAGAAAGAAAGCACGAGCGCCGAGTGGAGTCGAGCCAAGCTTCCCCTTCGACACGACGACTGGTGGCCACCGATTCTCGTGTCGTGCAGAGCGGAAAACCCGCAGCCAACCGTGCGGGTTGGGAAACTTTGGCCAAGATGTGATCGCACGGCGCTAACGAAGTGACAGGCTGATAGCCCTTACAGTACTCTCACTGTCTGGCAGTTAATTTTGGCTCCTTTAGCCGCTGACCTCCAGTCAATCAGCACTTTGAGAACTCACTTCTCCCCTTCTTTCCCCTCATTCGGGTCATTACTATTATTATCGTCTTCCATAATTATCTCTGCATTCGGCGCCAATTAATGGCTTTTCGTTCCTGCTCGTCGTGCATGGACCGCTTTTCCTGCCGTTCCCATGATCGCACTTCTGCAGCCTCGATCCTCGAGTCACATCGGGTCACTTTAGCATTTTCCCAGGCTAGATATCGTGCGGATGAAGCGAAAGAACAATCAATGATTCACGGGTATCTGCACGCTTAATGCGTCCAGTCCAGACCAGAAAGAAGTTCACAATCAGAAGAAACTCAACAACCACAATATTGACCTTCTTTCATACTGTCAACCAGTCTCGAGAAGCGCAGACCGCATGTCGTGGGCGCCGGCAGTCGATGTGACTGACGCCGGAAAGTAATCACAACGCTTCTGCCGTTCCTCGTCACATTCCTGCAGCTGCACACTAGCACTTAGCGTCCATTTACCGGCCAATCCTCGGCCCCCAAAGTATGGTCAATCTGCAGAAACCCTGAACGGCGCACAAGCCAGGTTGTGACTTGGATGTACCGGGTACATCCATCGCTGCCGCTAGGAACTGAGCGTTGCGCCTGTGGCCCTGTTCTTCCTTAGTCTCTTGCTTCTGTTCTTGGGAGGGTCAATTCATATCGTCATACTTGCTTGTCGAGTGGGGTCTGAGCTTGGGCATTTGCTCTTTTTTTGGCTCCTTTTTACCGTGCGATGTGCGCAGTCTGTTTTTATTCTCCGCAGTGTTCCGAAGTCTGTACTCCGCCAACCTTGCCGATTGCGATATTGCAATTGAGACTAAATTCTCCTTGTGTACTGTACTTAGCCCGGATGTGCATGTACCAGGTACCTGCTTGGGTCTCTCACTGCATTGTCCCTGCTGTCGCTCGGTTGGGGAAGCACACAGCTCCGGTCCATGTCGAGCACGCTTGATGCTTAATTACCGCGATAAGGAGATTTTTCTACTTGACAAATTAAGATCATTTTTATTAATAGCATCCTGGTTTGCTTGCGCCTTAAATTTTCGAGGACGAAAATTAAAGCTCAATGTCCTCAAGCGGGGTTGCTGCCCTGCGAAATTGCCTTGCCATACACCGCAGTTCATCAGTTCCTAGGCTATTGCCAATGCAGCTAATTTCTACATTTTGTCCATCTCTGACCTTGGGATCTACACTAGACTAGCTAGCTAGGCTGCCAATGTTTGTCAAATGTTGCAATAATGTTCAATCTATCCAGTCAGTGTAACAGACCGCTCAGCTCTTCTCTAGCCGACGATGGAATGTCTGTATCCCGTCCCTGCCGTGAACGACTTCTCTGCATGGAAAAGTGTTGGGGCAATCAGCACATCGTGACACCTTGTGGGCATGACATGGCATCCTATCCCGCCTCCTGGCCTCCTGGCCGTAGAGGTGTCAAGACCTGGAAGTCTGCCTCGCCCTAATGCACGCATGCATGGCACCCTGGAAGTCCTGGACTTCCACACTCATAGCTTCGACGAAAACCAACATCTCGCTACATTATCACCCACGGCGCCTAGTTAGCAGAACTCAATTGCCTTAGGAAGTACCTAGTAGGAAGGACATCACGTCCAGCGTCTGGATAATCCACACATCCCATTGGCCTTCACCTCCGGCGTCTCGAAGATCCTAACGGCGGCTACATCGAGCCCCAGAACCCCAGTTGGATTCAATAATAAGTTAGCATTTAGCTCCAGATCTGTTCCCAAAATAACCGTCTCGAAATAAATTTCCCTCCCTATCACCTAGGCCGAAAGTTTCTAGAATAGCCTGTTTCACGACTCGGATGGTGTCGATTGATCACTGGTTCAGAGTTAATCGCCGGTCTTCATTTTCCTGGCAGGCGTGACGCTGTTGGTTCCATATCGTGCATACGCCTGTCTTTTATGGAGCCTCAGCCTCGAGCCATGAGGACTACCACTCGAGTGGGTAAGAAACAAGGTACCTATAATGGCTATTATTATCATGAAGGATAATTTGCCTGTTGGGGATAGATGAGATGGGCGCTTAGAGTGGACCCTGGAAGGCGTTCTTCTACAGTGCCTGGTGTAGGCTGTACGCGTGTTGCTGTACATGCGGTATATTCGCAGGTCTCCCTTGCATCTGGATCCTTGATCTCCAATCAATCAAGCAGGCATTTGGAGTTGCGTGCGGCTGAGCGGTGACGTTGCTCATACTACGCTACATATATACTGTTCCGTTGGGGTAGCCAAGGAACTCTGGGGTCAAGTATTCGGTTTCATTTGTTTCACTTGAGAAAGTAAGGGCTGGATGGTATTTGTCTTGGGCAGCTGTGTCATGTGTGCTAGGGACCGGCGGCTATTTCTTTGACATTGGCCTCATTAAGAGCAGACAGAAGGTTTCAGTGAATGGGGCCTATTTTGTATAGAACGAAACAACGTGATTCGTTTTTCCTCAACTTTCATATGTGTGTGTCCGGTCATAGGCATCAGTGGCATCTTGTGCTGCCTTCCTTCCACTGGCGCTCTGAATAGGATGTGAGCTCCCGGCCGACATAGCATGTATGTATGTACCAATGAGTCTACGGTCCTGGACCACGGGAACATTGCTGAATCATGCTGATATTCGGAGTCATGAAGGAGTTTCTTTCCCAGTGCCCAGTTTTACAGTCCTAAGTTGCCACTTAGAATGACAGTTTCATTCTTTTCCCAGATTTCGTTATCAGGTTTACCTACTAAATATATCTCCGCATCGAGTATGCAGGCGCAAAAAGATAGCAAAGTCTGAGCTAAATTTAATGAAAGTGATTAAATTGAGAAGGATAAGCATTCCCCACAAGAGATTTGAGAGTTCAAAACTCAGGTATGTGGTAACTGCATGTCGATAGGACCGTATAGTTGCCCCGGTTGTTTATGCCTGAGGCATCAACAGTCACATGCGGAGACGCTCCACCGGCGAATCAATGGTGGTGGATTCTTGATGATGTTTCATTTCCTCATACGAACCCTCACCACCTCATTTCGTGCTGGCATTTCGCGTGCCTGGCATGACAAAGTCGCCGCCATGTTTCGCTCACGAATGACTCAAATTCTCTTCCGTGGCTCTGCGCCAACTACAGCCCCGAAACCCTCCCTCGGAGCCCAGCGCATCCCGTCCGCCGCATCTCCGCAGATAACCACGCGATCAGCCCGCTTCTCCAATTCCTCGCGATCGTGGACAACGCAGTCTCGATCGCCTTTTCGTACCTTCCGCTCCCAGCCCTTCTCTACTTTCGGTCGCCGATCTTTCAACAATGGTGGACAAAACTACAAACGGTTTAACAACGCGCCGCCGCTCATCCAGTTGCTGAGTCGCCTCCAGCCGCATCACTATATGATGATTGGACTTGGCGGAGGCCTTTTCTATGTATACAACATAGAGACAGTGGAGGTGTGTTGCCATACATGCCCAGTGGCTGTAGCCATGATGCAGTCTGTCATGGCATACTAACAACCTACCAGATGAGCGGTCGCAAACGATTCAATTGCATCTCCGCCAGTCGGGAGCTCAAAGTGGGCAAGAAGGAATATCAGGAACTCATGGCGGAACTGCAGGGTCGCATCCTCCCCGAAAATCATCCTCTGAGCATCAACGTGACCCGTGTCCTTGAACGATTGATCCCCGCCGCGCCGATTGAAAATGCCGAATGGAAGGTCCATGTCATCAACGACCCTAACCAGGCGAACGCTTTCGTGCTTCCTGGGTAAGGCCATACCGGAGGTTGTTGGGTTACGTCGCAGGAGATAAGGCTGATTGTGTTACAGCGGCAAGGTATTCGTCTTCACGGGTATGCTGCCCATCTGTCAGGACGAAGATGGACTGGCAGCCGTGCTGGGACACGAGATTGCTCATGTTGTCGCGCATCATCCGGCTGAGCGCATGAGTAACAACGGCATTTCACTCGTGCTTGCATTCGTCACCTCGTTCTTGTTCGATATTTCCGGCCAGCTTTCGTCGTTGCTTCTGAGTCTTGCGTATGGCTTGCCGAACTCTCGCTCCCAGGAAGTAAGCAGGCTCTCCCTAGATGGCAATGTCCAACTGAAGCTAACTTTATTGTGAAGTCTGAGGCAGACGAGATTGGTCTAAGTACGAGTGGCCACTCAATCGAATTCCTAGGCCACAAACAGCTTACAGTGTTATAGTGATCATGTCGAAGGCTTGTTTTAACCCCGAGGCCGCCGTCAAACTGTAAGTTGAGGATTCTTCTGCCAAAGTGCTGTTATGGAAACTGACAAATTGTTCTAGGTGGGACCGCATGAATCAAAGGGCTGAAAGCCAACCTCCCCAGTTCCTGTCCACTCATCCGTCGGTAAGCTTTGTTTTAGGCACTGCTTTCTTCGATGATGTACTAACTTGGCGCCAGAATTCCGACCGCATGGAAAATCTTCGCATGAGGTAAGTTGGTCGGGATGACTTCTATAGTAAATCTGCTGACCGAGAATTAGTATGTACAAAGCCGAATCCATCTATGAAGATAGCGGATGCCATGTGCTTGGTAGCTTCGGTGAGTTGCTTGATCTTCTTGGTGGTGAACTATGAAGGCTAACGAGGATGTACTCCGTAGTCCCCGATTTCGAACGCGCTTCCAGTAACTATCGATGGTAGATCGGACGCAGTAGATTGCAAATGAAGACGACCTCCTTCTTGTATTATAGACACTAGATAATCTACCTGAATAACTTGTCGCATTGTGCATACGCCGTACATAGTATTATGCATGTTTATTATGACAGCGATGACTCAGCTCGCATTAACCCGATACGGCAGTGCCCTAGCCCCTCGGCGTGCAAACGGAGCAAACCAAGCAAACAGCGACCGCCTCGAAGCTCCGTCAAAAATTCCCAGAGCAGCTCAGGGAACAGCGTCGTTGTTGATCCCGTCTTTTGGTCTTCCTCGTTTCTCTTCGGTTCCACACGAGAGGAAGTTCTTCGCCATCATGTCATTGTCTATGCCCGGTCCCTCCCAGGCGGGCCTTTTCAAGCCTGGTTATCAGACGTAAGTGAATTGCCCACTTGTGGAATGTTTCCCGCCCCAGATGTCTCCGGCCTTGAGCCATTGAGGGGGAGGGGGGAGAACGGACGCATACGCAGATGCCAACTCAAGCACATCAACGCCTTTCCCAATTATCCTGAAATCGCTGACACACAATACTCTACAGCCACGACGCCGAAGATGGTGCCGTTATCCGCAACATCGAAGCCTGCCAGGCTATCTCGCAGACCGTCCAAACGTCGCTTGGTCCCTACGGCCGCAACAAGATCGTCATCAACCACCTGCAGAAGATGATCCTTACTTCGGACGCGGCTACGATCCTGCGTGAGCTGGATGTCGTGCACCCCGCTGCTAAGTTGCTGGTCATGGCCAGTCAGCAGCAGGATGCGGAGATGGGTGACGGCACTAACCTGGTCATCATCCTGGCCGGAGAGTTGTTGAAGAAGGCTGAAGAATTGCTGCGCATGGGTCTGAAGACGAGTGATATCGTGCAGGGCTACGAGAAGGCACAGAACTTCGCCCTTAAAGTAATAGAAGGTGGGTTCTCTCCGAGTTACCATGTTTCGCTCAGGGGTTCTCCTGACGTCTTTATCCGGATGCTTGTCCCCCTATCGTCTGATATGCTAATGGTTTTTGCGACTACAGATCTCGAGGTCGACCGTTTGCAGGAACTTCGCTCCCAGGAGGAACTCAGCAAGGCTCTCCGCACGGTGGTCGCCAGCAAGCAGTCCGGAACGGAGGATACCCTGGCCTCGTTGGTTGCCGAGGCCGTTCTCGCCGTCCTTCCCAAGAACCCCGCCAACTTTAACGTCGATAACGTCCGTGTGGTTAAGATCATGGGTGGTAGTCTGGAGCAGTCCCGCGTGGTGAAAGGTATGGTTCTCGGCAGAGAACCCGACGGCACCGTCAAGAAGGCCCGCAAGGCCAAGGTCGGTGTATTCAGCTGCCCTATCGACATCTCCCAGACCGAGACCAAGGGTACCGTGCTCCTGAAGAACGCCCAGGAGATGCTTGACTTCACGAAGGGTGAGGAGGAGCGTCTGGAGGCCACCATCAAGGAACTGTACGACTCGGGACTCCGCGTCGTCGTCTGCGGTTCTACCGTTGGCGATCTCGCCATGCACTACCTCAACCGCTTCAACATCCTCGTGATTAAGATCCTCTCCAAGTTCGAGCTCCGCCGACTCTGCCGTGTCGTCGGCGCCACCCCTCTTGCTCGTCTGGGTGCTCCCATGCCCGACGAGATGGGCAACGTCGACGTGGTCGAGACGACCGAGATCGGCGGTGACCGTGTCACCGTCTTCCGCCAGGAGGACCCCGATACCGTGACCCGGACCGCCACCATTGTCTTGCGTGGCGCTACCCAGAACCATCTGGACGACGTTGAGCGTGCCATCGACGACGGTGTCAACGCCGTCAAGGCCATCACCAAGGACCCCCGTCTTGTGCCCGGTGCTGGTGCTTCCGAGATCCAGCTTGTGGAGAGAATCTCTGCCTTCGCCGACCGAACCCCCGGTCTGCCTCAGCACGCCATCCGCAAGTACGCCGAGGCTTTCGAAGTGATCCCACGCACTCTCGCCGAATCCGCCGGATTGGACGCCACCGAGGTCCTGTCTCGTCTCTACACAGCACACCAGCAGCGCTCGAACAACGCCTCGGAAGGATCGTCGGGCGAGGGAAGCTCCGAGGAGGAGGACCCCTACTGGACTACCGGTGTTGACCTGGAACAGGGCTCTACGGCCGGCACCTTGGATGCGGTGGAGGAAGGCATCCTCGATCTGATGGCCTCCAAGAGCTGGGCCATCCGTCTGGCCAGCGAGTCGGCGCGGACGGTGCTCAGCGTGGACCAGATCATCGTGGCCCGACAGGCGGGTGGTCCCAAGCCGCCAGGCCCCAACCCCAACTGGGATGAGGATTAAATGAAATGACCTAGCTAGAAGTGATTCTATATCCAATCGGGGTGTTTAAAATCAGAATGGGATAGAGACATGAGATTATGAAAAAATGTCCTGTTGATTCGAGGGATTGAAATGCACATTTTGTGAGAGTAGCAGTAGTAGTGCTCGTTAATAATCTTGGAACTGTCTATAATGTGAAGCTGGACATCGCAACTAAGGTATATCGCCATAGTCAAAAAAAGTAAAAGGCAGAGTATACGACGGTAAATACCATAGATTACAGGGGAGGTGATACCGTCCCGAGACATACACATCACGTGACCCGCCCAGATTTTCCGGGCTGAAAGTTCGACTTTCTTTTTCAGTCCAGCTCGAAGTTGCCCGTCAAAGTCCAGCAGCGCATTCTCTCCCCGTCCACCTCTTCGCCTTCGCTTCTCCCTGCCGTTCGGGTCCGCCTCAGTCCTCTCCATTATGTCGCTCGCCTCGCAAACCGCAGCTCGTTGCTGCCGACAGATTGTCCGCCCCTCCGCCTCGCTGCGTCTCTCGTCCTCCGCATACCTGTCTCAGCGAACAATCACCCGGAGATGGCAGTCCACCGAGGCGGAGGCCGCTGCTCCTGCCAACCCCAAGATCAACCAGATTGTCGACCAGATCAGTCAATTGACTCTGTTGGAGACGGCAGACCTGGTGTCTACCTTGAAGGTCCGTTAATCTTTTCTCGAACCCGGGGATGGTCGGATCGCGGGCAAACAAACAAGCAAGCTTTCACAAGCTTCAAATTTGATTAAGCTTTGACCTGCAAGCCCAATTTCTGAGGTACTGACTTGTCTTCTTTTCTTGCTTCTAGACCCGCCTTAACATCCCCGATCTCCCCGTTGGCGGTTTCGCCATGGCCCCCGGCGCCGGACAGGCTGCCGCTGCTCCCGTCGAAGAAGAGGAGGCCGCTCCCGCCGCTCAGGAAAAGACCCTCTTCAACCTGAAGCTCGAGTCCATTGACGCGGCCTCCAAGGCCAAGGTCATCAAGGAGATCAAGACCATGCTTGGTCTGTCTCTCGTCGACAGCAAGAAATTCGTCGAGTCCGTGCCCAAGGTCCTGAAGGAGTCTGTGCCCAAGGAGGACGCCGAGAAGATCATCGAGACCCTCAAGGCTGTCGGTGCTAAGGCCACCATGGAGTAAACAAGGAATGACACGGAAATCAAAAGAAAAAGAAACAACCCGTCCAAAAAAAAGACGAAATATCAACCGGGATCCAAGCCTTGTTCTTCAGAGTCTGAGTGTAGGATGGAAGATGGAGCGATTTACTTAAAGGGATCGGGATGATTTGAACGTGATTGGGCTTCTGTGCATCATCATATCATCGAGCTGGAGTTTTGTCTCGCCACTATTTTTTTTTTTTTTATATTTACCTGTGTTTTTATTTTTCCCTTTTTATGTTTTATTTTACCCTGTTGTTTTAGGTTTTCCTTTCTCCGTGATATATCTCTTGTGCATGATATAAACGGACAGCGGGAATAGGGGCGGCCAATGTACATTATCATCTTATTGATTGGACAGACTTTGGATCTAGGGGCATGATAGATCTGTTTCCACTTGTATTCGTATATGTTGATGTCTGGGAGCTTGTAGAGGGGAGGAAATCGGAAAACAGTAAGCTGCGGCCTGCCATGGTTGAATATCTCAGCCCTGTAGCTCAATCGACTCAATCCTTTCATTAGTCTCACTCCATAACCTCCAAAGAATCACGTCAACAAAGCCGTCAGCGACGCTGAGGTTATACCGGTGTCACGGGATCTCCGCATGGATTGATTCTTCCGCCGCAAAACTTTCCATCCACAACTCTCTCCAGCTGCACAAAACAACCCACCATGTCCCTCCCCCGGGCCTCCAATGCTTTCCGGAACCCAAACAAACACCGCAGTTACTCTCGCCTAAGCTGCCAAATATCCGGATCCACAATCCCCCGCGGATCCAATCGCATCACCGCCACTACTCTCACATCCCCAACACCCAGACTAGCATCAACATCGCGAACCAGCACCAAACGACCCTTCCACACAACTTCCCCCTTCCTCCGTGGCGCCCCTCGCTCCCCCAGCGTCCGAAGAGCCGAAGATGCCCGCTCGCGCCTCAGCTCCGCGTTCTCGGGCGACGGGCTCTACCAAGGCGGCGTAAAGAACGACATCCGCGCTCGTCTCGAACAGCTGGAGAAAATTGGGCCGAAGCTCTGGCGACTCAGTATCGTGGAGGGGTTCGTGGATGAGAATGTCGATCGGAAGACGTTCATGGAGATCGCTAAGTGCTTGCTTATCAATTCGACGTATCAGCCTCCGTCCGCGGATGCGGTTTTGGAGGTTCATCCGAGTGAGTGGTTTTCTTGGGATTGATTGCCCCTCCTCTGGAAATATACGCGAGAGTTGTTGTTGTCGTTGGAAGGAAGGAAGGACATGACAAGCACTTGAACAATGCCCGGCTAACATGCACCTACTTCAACAGACCCCGACCTCGTCTTCGAAATCGGCAACGTAGTCGGCAGCGACTCCCCCTCCCTCATGCAATGGATCATCTCGTCAACCGCACAAGCCGGCGCCGCAATCCCAACGCTCATGTCCGCAGGCCGAGCGCTCGCCATTGCCGACAACAGCAGCCACACGAACCTCCCCAGCACACGCCGCAGCACGATCTTCCAAACGATCGAAAAACTGGCCTCCTCCTACGATCCGCGCGCTATGATCCTCCAAGCCAAGTTCCTCGGCATGCAGAAGCGCTACGACGAAGCCGAGCACCTCCTCAAATCCGTCATGGACATGATCCACCCCTCCAAGACCCATCAACCACCCGTCCGCAGTATGGCCGTGCCTCTTGTCGACACCCCCTGGGCCGCGTATACCTGGCTCAAACGACGCAGGGGGGCCCCAGAATCCGAGATCCAAGAACTGCTTAAGACAGCAGCGCTCGAGTACCAGGACCCTGAGGCGCTGGTCACCTACGCGGGACAGATGATGCACGAGCACAACGATCTACCTCTGTACGAAGAATACATGGCCAAAGCCGCCACGTCGGGGCACGCGACCGCATGTCGCAAACTCGCCAACTTCTACTACCTCACCTCTCAAGGCCGGTTCCCGCGCCGCGGCACCAAATCCACAGATCCCGAGGGCGACTTCGCGCGTGAGACCCAAGCGGCGCGGACCCGTGGCCCGCTCGGCAAGTTCCTGGCCGGTTTGTTCGGCCCGCAGCCGTATCATGAGTATCGCGGGTTAGCGATCGAGTGGTACGAATTGGGATTCCGGCATGGATGCCCGAAGGCGGCGTTGGCGTTGGCGATCCTGATGAGGGAGAATGGACATGATCGGGAGCAGGTGGAGCAGGTGTTCCAGTTTGTGGTGAGTTCGAAGCAGACGGCGGGGTCGATTCGGTCGGTGAGGATCAATTGGGAGAGGGAGGATTATGTGCCCGTGGTGCCGGAGGAGGTGTTGGATCTTTAGGTTAGTTGATGGGGTTGGGTTAAATGGTTGTATATGTTTGAGTATGTTGTCGTTGTCCGTGTAGGTTATTATGATACCCGTCTGTAAGAACATAGAAGGTTGATTGAGCTGTATGAATTGAATATGTGAACAACATACTTATCTATACCAAATCCTCGTAAATTGCTTAACAAATAGAAGCTATAATCCATAGTATAGTATTCAAAGAATCTAACACATTCGTTTATGTAGAACAAGCAATGCAGAAAGACAAGAAAGAAATGAAATGAAAAGTGTAGATTTGCATGTTCCCTCAAACACCCATATATCCAATTCAAATCATCCATCATATCATAAGCATATATCCCCTCTTTCCTTCACCCCGATCCCATTCACCCTAGAACCAAGGAAGAAAGACCAAGCAAACATCCCAACAAAGAAATATTCAGCCCTTTCAATCCACGGCTTAAATTGGCTCCTCTAACCCCCTCCTGCTGCCGCTCTTTATCTCCTCTGTCCCTCCCTCTCTCCCTCACAGAGGGAGAGAGAGAGAGCGCGAGAAGGAAAAAAAGGGAGAGGGAGAAAAGTCATCTCGCCCTCCTCCCCTTCCCCTCACCTCTTCCACGTGTTTTAAGCTCCACAAACCCCAACTCCTTCAACCCCCTCGTGAGCGCCGACGAATCCCGCATCCCCGGAAAGTCTTTCGCCGGGTAAACGCGAAACGGATCGGACCAGGTCTCCGCGAGAATGGGCATAGATTTGCCAGTATCTTCGACATTGCCCCAGTTCATAAGCCGGAACTGGAGTCGATACAAACCGGCGGTGCGGACGGAGAGGTCGGAGAAGATGTAGAAGGTGGCGGGGATGGAAGTGTTGGTTTTGTTGGGTGGGTTGGGGTTGGGGAGGATGAAGGGGGTTTTGGTTGTAGTGCTGGTGTTGTAGAGGGACTCGATGATGCTGCTGGATGGATGGACTGGGGCGGTATCCGGGTCGGGGTCTGCGTCGACGTAGAAAGGCGAGACGAACGCCTTGCCCGAGAGAAGAGGTGTGGTTTGGCCGCCTCCGCCTCCGCTTCCTGCATCTCTCTGGGCGGGATAGTCGTCGCGAAGCCCCGATTCGGCGTCGATGTCGGATGAAGCAGATACAGGAACCAGGAGGCAGCCTACTGCGAAGCGCGGGTCCTGCAGGATGTCCGAGTCCGTGTCAGACTGGGAGTCGAAGTCTGTGAGAAGCATCTGGATGATGGGCGGTGGGTCGACGGGTCGACGGTCCCTGTCGCCGGCGCCGCATGCTCGCGCTGCGAGAGGTTGTTGCCGGATGTGGAGGTGATAACGCGAGGATGAGGATGGCCGTCTGGGCGGAGGAAGAGGAGGGGGAGGGGGAGGGGGAGTGGGAGATGGCGAATGGTTGAGGAGTTTCTCAAAGCCCATGGGCATGCTGGACGTGGTATGTCGTTGTGAAGGCTGCTGCGGACGTGGCGGTGGTAGTTGCTGCTGCTTTGCAAAAGGCACATTCTGAGAATAGAGGGCCATGCTCTTGTCTGAATGAACTGGACTCGGAAAGGTAGTGGAACTGCTGCTATATCTAGCGACGCTGAATTAGTTCGTAAGGTGATAACGATTTCAGATGACTCCTAGGCCATTTTCAAGTATAGATGGAAGCCAAATAGGGTAGTAACGAGCAGGATATTGCAAGCCGAAGCAAGCTCAAGAAAGTGATCAAGGAGGGTGGTTAATAGTAATCAAGGAAAAATGGGAGGTTACTGAGAGTCCCTATCATTTACTCGCCCGCTAGACCCTATAGAGCCACGATGGTCGTAAGGGCCATGCGTCCCGCTATAGTCCACACCTTTGAACAAACTTGAGCGCTGTACGCCGTGCTGGGCCATGGAGCTCGTGCTGCCCGAGGAAAACGTGACCCCGGGCTCTGCTGCGCTTTCTCGGGGTCGCGCATAAACGGACGTTCGAGGCTGTGACGGGCTGACCATCGTGGGATCATAGCCCCGGTTCTCAGGATGGAGGAACTGTGGCGGCTGCTGTGTTGTCGAGTAGGGGTTATTAGATGGCGAGGGCAGCCTCTGATTCTCGTCATCAGAGACACGCCGCCTTCCGTCAAAATACCAGCCATTGGGGTGTGCAGTGTGCCATTGTAACGGGGTCCTCGACATCTATGCAATTCTGGCGTTGTGTGCTCGAAATATTTTTCTCAATGTGATTCTTCCTTGAGTCGGATGCGTCCAGATGATAAGTGTCTGCGTGTTGCAAGGCAGGCATCCGTAGTGGAAACCTGGAAGCAAGCCAGCAGCAGTGTATCGTGAATGGGTATTGCAAGTCAAATAATATCGTCTGTGTGGAAATAACCGACTAGAAGATAGCACCAGGAGAGGAC
The DNA here is from genome assembly GCA_023627535.1 of Aspergillus sp. S1802E. Taxonomy (NCBI): domain Eukaryota; kingdom Fungi; phylum Ascomycota; class Eurotiomycetes; order Eurotiales; family Aspergillaceae; genus Aspergillus; species Aspergillus sp. S1802E. Next base: position 60,916 of record JAMAHN010000052.1, read on the forward strand.
AAGGCCAGCCATATGCTACATATAGATGCCGCAGAACTGGCAATTCGGACTGAAAAGCAAGTCGCACAACAGATTGAACTGGCCGGGTTTTTCTTCTATGGTCTGGGATGAAGATAAAGATAGTGATGAGAAAGTATTAGAAAATAGAATAGAGATAAATGAAAATTACTCCAAATGGTTGAAAAAGCTTTCGATCTACAATAGTGGCATGCATACGTTAGCTTATAACGACTCTCAGGGCATGATATGACCGCACAACGCAATTGTACAGAACGGAAGAAAAGCTAAACCACAAGGCGGAATTGATGGCAGCATAGTGAAAATTATTAAACACAAAATAAGAAAACAAACAGGCAAGCAAGGCAACAGAACCCACATTAGAAAAATTTCAAGAAGGGAGCCAAGGGAAAAACAGAAACGATCGTGGCCACCAAACAAAATGAGATTGGCATAACTCACACGAGTGATCGGAATAACAATAGCAATTATGATCCAGAGGGATTGTCTAAGAAGAGTGTGAGTGTGTGTGACCAACACCAGATGTCTGATGACCACATCGCCCAAGAAGCCCAGGAAGTCCAGGAAAAGGGGAACAGAAGGATGGTCATACCAATGAGGATATTTTTTTATTGGTGCTTTTTCCAGGTGTGGCCGTGCAAAAAATGAAGCCGATCTGGGGAAATGGACTGGGCGATGCTTTTGTGAGACAGTGTGCGTGCCCACTGTGTATGTGTGTGGCATTGGTGTTTGAAAAAGAAAAGAAAACGAAAGGGGGGGAGGAAAGGAGGAAAAGAGGAAAAGAAAAATAGAACGATTCGACCTGCAGCAAGGCCTGCGTCCCTGACAGACTGCTATCAACTATATTCCCGAGGACCCCCAGTTGATAGTACGTATTTGCCTGCTCTGCACCTTTACATGGTTAGCGTTTGACGTCCAAAACAATATAATAATCAAGAAGCCAGACCGTGTGATATTCGGCAAACAACACTAAAGTGTGACTTGGATCTGATTGCTATTCTCTTGGGTTTCTCTTTTCTGTGCCTGAACAGCCCTGGGCTCGGGGGAAGCGTTCAACCCAAGATCGGTTTGCCTGTTCCGCCTACGCAAGAACAACTGTCGCCGTTAGTTTGGTGGGTTTCAATTCCAACCTACGCTGTTGAAGCGGAGACTGGAAGTTTGGGACGGATGGATGGACGGTACTTCCTTAGTTGCTTGGCTTCGGCCCACTCCGTCGTATAAGTAGCGTGTACTCCCCTCCTCGTCACTATAGACCAACACAATTGATCAGTCTTACTTACTAACCCAGCGCGTGGATACCTGACTGACTGAGATACTCTCCCCTAGATCTAGAATGTGTAGTCGATCAACAAGGCCGAGTACTGAGTAATGATTTGCCCCAGTGGGAGGAACCATGCAGATGCGAGATTCCTAACTTTAGTCAATACGGAGAAAGAAAGGAACAGAACGAACTGGAACGAACACAAAGATAAGGGATGTGCATAGTCGCTATACTTAGTTCCACAGACAATTCTTGCCATCATCTGATGGCTCTTGGACGGAGAAGAGACAGCCCAACCTGACCTACTCTATGTAAGTGCAATTCAATAGCCTTTCCTGCCTTGCCGTATGCAAGAACTTCGACTTGGATGCTTAGGGTAAACTGTAAGCTATTGGTCATGTATAACTTCTAGTAATACACGCGTTCGGTGTATTTCCAGGGATAGACCGAGAGTGGCCAGCCTGGAACATTTCACATTTGCAAAGCCCAGTACAAGGGTCTGTCAGTATCACTTATCAAATTGAATAATCTACCGTTACCTTGTGACAGAATTCAGGCCCACGTCTTGCAGAAGTGTAGACGAGTAAAAATACAATACCCAAGCAGTCTTGTTGTTAACCGTAGTACAGTATAGCCGGAGTTACTTGTGCAGTTTTTGCGACAAGACTGCCCGTTTCTAGTGCGCCCGGAGGGCGAGCTTGCAGGCCACTCATGGCCGTTGGTGCGCACACCTTACAGGGTAAAGGAATCGAACCCTGGGCTCAAAATGAAGTACGGAGCGCGGTGGCCTTGAAGCTTGGTGAAGTCGGACTCGGATATGCATAAAACCTGGATAGAGATCCGATCATACCTGATGAAGACCATTTGCACGGACCATTTAATCTGAGCCACTTAAGTCAGAGCAACGTGAGCCATCCCTCGAGCCAAGAATGAGGACTAATCGTCTAAGTGTCCGGCAAGAGGAAAAGAAATTCCCGCAAAGCATGATCCTCTTTTTGGTGAAAGCGATGATCCCACGGCTCCTTGGATAGCTAAAGCACTGCTTAGCGGGAGCCTCGCTGAAATCCATTTCTTGCCCAGCCTGTGGCCAAAGGGGTGTGGCCCTGTCCTCGCCGCTTGACATCCCATGGCCCTGGCCACCGCCACAGATCGTGGTTGTTTTGTCTTTTCAGCTGGAAGGATCTGTTGATCAACCTCGTTTAGGTGCATAGGGTTTTCCAGTATTTTGCATTAGCAGCGAAGACACTGATTATGCATCAGGCCACAGAATGATTATTGGCCTCGCCTCGCGTCGTATTATTTTATTTTTCTTCTCTTCCCCCATTTTTCTATCGCTCATAATGGTTTCTTAGCGACCGAGCTACTGCATGCGAGGTTGCCTTGCCGATAGATATGAGTGATGTGTCACAATATTAACCAGACGTAGGTTTACTGGCAAGTGCCAACACCAGCCCATAATTGAAGGGAATAATCGGCTCTTCTGTGGCTCCATGGGAGTAATCGAAGGATTTCCGCAGGCGGATGGCATCAAAGAGCCACGTCCAACCCCGAATTCCGGAAGTTATTGTGTGCCGCATGAACGCGCGCCATATCCCTGTCTCAGGCAGCCATTGTGCTGGAGGGTAGGAAGTGGATCGTAATCAGTTGCAGAATTTGGGGAGGGGAGAGGTGATCGTCGTCTACCGCGATCAGCAGCATTGGCCACAGACAAACTTTTCGCGAGTGCTGAGCTTGTCGGCGTGCGATGTAAGAGAATGTGCATCAAGGATCAGGAAACACTGAGCTTGTTTTCTCGATGCCGGAAATTTGGCGTGCACTTTCGTTGGCTCGTATCAAGCAATTGAGGATACAGAAAGGCAACTAGCCGACAGCTGTGTTGCATCGGACAAACCCGAGCGATCCTATGCACGAGTTAGTTTCAGGAAAATGGTGAAATCATCTTTTAAAATTCTAGGCGCAGACGAAGAGATCATTAAGGTCAATCGAACCGAAGAAAAGTCCCGGCCATTGGTGAAGAGACACGGAAGGGGAAGACGAGGAGGAAGCAGGAAGGAAGGGGTGATGCGCAGGTCAAGTGACAGCGATCACGGGTCACTGAGTGGTTGCTTCGTCTTCTTCAGCCCATCTGGATATTGTCGACAATGTACTCGTCATTCTTTTTCTATATTCGGAGTCAACAAAGTAAGTAAGTGTACAATTCTGGTCCCGAGTGTTAGAAGTTCGTCTCGAAAACCTCACGTGGCGACGCATAATGATGCAATTGAGATCATTGCCACAATATCTAGCTAGGGTGTATACTGACAGTTCATGGCGATCACAAACGCAATGATGTCACTCGATCCTCTCGATGAACTCTTTATCCTCTGCATAATCTAAGGCGGGGTCAATGGGGGTTTCCTGGTTCTCTCTCCATGCACCTTGGCCCACAATTCAGCGTGGCTTCAGGGACATCAGATCCTTCAAACTCTCCCTCGAACTCTCCATAGAGCGATTACATCGCTGAACTGAGACACCGCTAGAGTTGGAGACTAGTACAGGATGTATGCATCGGCGTACCGTGTGCCTTCTAGCTATCACGGTCAATCATGCACCCACACAGTAAGACTCCATCTCCATCGCTCTAGCCCCTCGCCAAATGCTCTTTACGAGTGGCACCTTTTGTGGCTGCCATCGAAAACGCCACTAAACCCTTGGATTTCCGGGTAACCCGCTATTTCGCTAACCCACCGCCTGTCGTTGGCGGGTTACGGTGGGTTAGCGAAGGAGTGGGTATATATAGCCGTCTCCGGCTGAACTCGGCCCAACAAGATCTTCATCGTCTTGGGAGGATACTTAGGATAGCAACCTTCACTATTAGAGAAAGGTGATTTCAATAGGAAGCTTGACGTTGTGAGTTAAATATTCTAGAACGTCCTTGTCTCACCTAATAAGTAGGTTGTGTCACATACCCCTGCGGAGCGCAACTATTGATGTCGGAGTTGATAATGGCTTTGTGCGTGCTTCCAGTGATGAGATCCATATATCCAACACTTCCAACAACCCCATATCGAGCCCTAATCTGCGTCAATTACAGATTCACCAGCTCGAAAAGCGAGGACACGCAACATCCCTCAATTAATGTCAGCCCCGGGATTTGAAAATGAGACATGTACAGTTCGGGTGCAGGAAGAAGAGCCACAAAGATGTATGACCGGAAATGAGTTCCGAAGACCCAACGATTGGTACACATCCGAGGGCCCACTATTATGAGAAGGGTTCCTGTCGGCAACATCAGGCCACTAAACCGAATCCCTCACATAACTAGAGCGCCAATTGCCACAGCGGCAATGGATTGGTCCGGTGTCTTTATACCAGCGCGAGATCGGCTGATGGAGTGATCTGCCCAGTGATATTGGGGAGATCGCAGAAAGATAGAAAGAAAACAGCGAGGTCTCTACTCGGTACCCAGAGTGCTTATCATACGCCTGTTATTGACTTATTGGGAATGTCATCAACGCTTTGTAAATTGTTTCATTCAATGGTGTGTTGCAGTGCTTCCAGAAGCCAGTCAACAAATCCGATATGTAAAAGAAATGCTTAGGAAGGAGCTTATCGCTAGAGCATGTACTGCTTATGTGACAAGTAAAGAAAGCAATATTTTCAGTGCGCGCTGCTAGCTGGACTAAAACGCTAGCGCCCATCAACTCAGTCGACCAAGTCCAAGCCAGGGTCCTCCTCGACAGCTCCGTAAAAATGGCTTTTCCTCAGCGGTTGTTGGAGAGCACTAATAAACCACGGCTCCGTGTATTCTGTATTAATAGGCCCCGCCGGCGGAATAATAGAGGCGCATCGTATCATCGGCTGGAATCCTTCATCCTTGCTAGCGTAGACAAGGACAAAACGGGCATGAACTCGATCCCATCCAACTATGTAGTCGGTTGGCGTCCACTCGTAATCAACATAGATCCATTCATTTGTCCCAGGCTGCCGCCGTTGCCGCCGTTGTCCCCGTCGCCGCAAAAGGAGACGCCCGAGCTGTATTATCCGGGCTGAATATTGAGGTGCTGGACTGATCTGATTATCCCTGAGTCGAATCCGAAGAAGCCCCAAAGATGAAACGGGGTAAGGCTTTGAGAAATCGGTCTGCAGGGTGGGAGGGGTGTCAGAGAACTTTATCGGCGATCGTTCGGGGGACCAAGCAAACTCCAACTTCTCGTTTGGAGTCGATATTGGCACTAGTTGCCCTTCATGGTCATCCAGGAGGTCTGCGATCCTTCCCAACTCTTCCACAGACTTTGAACATCCAAGCGTCATGATTTCAGCAACTAAGCGTTCGTTACTATCATATCCAGGAGTATCACCATCCATGTCGAATAGTGGTTTTTCTGTGGCATTGCAATCCGGATCGGACAGCCCGACATGAGCCGACTCCCCCGGCTCCCAGCGAATTCCAAGTCTTCGCTCCAAAATTTTAAGTTGCGCCTCGAGTATACCAAGACGCTCCTGCGCCCCTGCAAGCTGCGGCAGAGCTTTGCCGATTTCTTGATCTTCGAGAAGTATATTAAGATACTTCATTCTCGAGATATTCGGCAAAGTACCATCGAACAGGTCCGAGATCTCTTTTAAATAAACACCGGCTTTGGAGCTTTTCCCCGTCTTTACCATGTAGACCACGCAAAGATATATAGGCCACAAATTCTTCTTGGCCAAGTTACTTTCCTTGATCGTTTCCCACACGGAGTCCAGAAGGGCATCCATATGGAGCTCGGCTAGAAGTGGCAAGTACAATTCCTGGCGATGAGTTGGAATATCCTGGCCCCAGAACAATCGCGGGTGTAAGTTGTGTGGTGCTAGCTGTTCTGTACTGCTGGTAGCGCCGATCAAGCGGCGCATCGACTCCATATCATGCTGCAGGTCCGGGGATTCAAGAGAATGAAGAGAGAAAATTGAGGTAGTGGAAAGAGAAGCACTATATCTTCCTTTTAGCTTTTGGTCGCGACGGGCAAATTCCTCCACGTGTGGCCTCATAGCGTCGGCTGAAAAAGCTAGGGAGGCATAGTGTATTGCCAGAGCATGCAAATGCTTGCTGACATGAGCGCCTAGCTTATGGCACCGCAGAATTATTGCATTCAGAACAGCAAGAATCTCCTGATACGAATTGTGACGTTGGCAATTCTCCAATGCGTACGCCAGCAAGCGGCATGCGCGTGCCTGTAAGAGCTCAACGCCCTCCTCGTCATATATATGCCTCTGGATAAAAACCTGCAAATGCGCAACACGTTGCGTCTTGAATCGCAACCCATAAACAAGTTTTTCCCATGTAGGGGTGTTGTACATCCTCTGTTGCTGGCTCCAAAACGCTGGAAGAGAAGCGGCATCCGAGGACCAGTCTGTTTCAAAGACTGCCTTCAATTCCATGGGCAGTGCCGCTGGTTTCTTATTGGGTTTGTTCGCCACCGTAGTACCCGTCAAAGCAAACCGGAGTAAATTTGCAGGCGAGGGCTGAAGAGTAGGTCGGATGTCTTCGGTCCTCCATTTGTGGTGGTACTTCGGATCTATGTCGGAGGCATGGCGTACTGATTGTGACACGTGGCGGGGCGCGAAGGAATATCGCCAGGATACGGGCCGGCAGTGCCACTGCCTATAACCAGGCATTGGTCTGCGAAGCATGAGAAAGAATTGAATTCCGAACAGGAATGCTGGCCACAAGAGAGCGAGAAGGGGAAGGAATGCCTCCCGTCGGATGGGGTATGTAGAAAGTGGAGTAACGTGTGGAGTTACCCGACGTCAACAAAGAAGAGGGGGGGCACGTGCACCTCCGGGCGGTCTCCAAGGCGGTCAGGGAGCACGGTCCGCAGGTCTTTTCTCCTTCCCGTCGCTTCACTTCCTCCCTGCGTAGCAGCGAAGTTCAGTCTTGATATCTTCTCCTTCTTGATCCACATATTGGTCTCCTACAATATCTGCAAATTTCTAGCCCATCGTCATGTCTGACAAAGAATTTTCCGAGGCCCAGTCACCTAAGCGAGAGCAACCTGAAGGGGCTGTTGAAGATTCCGCAGTTGCTACTCAGCCCTCGGAGACGAAGGCGGACAGTCATGAAGAGGATGCGAACTCCAAAGCCCGACAAAGACAGGAAAGATTCAAGGCCCTACAAGCCCGTGCGGTGAGATTTCCTTGACTGCTCTGTCTCTTTTGAATGGTCTATACTGATTAGAAGAAGAAATCCGCCGCCGAACGTAACTTGAAAGAAACTGCAGCCGAAACCCAGCGCCTTGCAACCGATCCGTCCTTGGTCTCATCGCTGTCGCGTAAACACGCATTTGCCTCTCATAACCTACTCAAAGCGGACACTGAAGCCTCTGGTGAGGATTTTAAACGAAAGCGTGCATGGGACTGGACCGTCGATGAATCCGAAAAGTGGGACAAACGCATGGACAAGAAACAGCGTCATCGAGACGACGTTGCGTTCCAGGATTACACGCAAGATGCGCGCAAGGTGTACAAGAGGCAATTGCGTGAAATGCAACCTAATCTCGAAGGTTACGAGAGGGAGAAGATGGCAGCGATCGAAAAGGCTGCCGCCAACGGTGACCTAGAAATTGTGGAAACAAACGACGGTGAAATGATCGCCGTTGATAAAAATGGCTCTTTCTACTCCACGGCGGACTCCGTCGGGTTTACCGAGAACAAGCCCGATCGAGCAGCCGTTGACAAGCTTGTCTCAGATCTGAGGAAGGCTGAAGAGGTGCGGCTTAAGAAGCGCAAGGATCGCCGTGGCGATGATGATGCCGATGTCACCTACATCAATGAGAAGAACAAGCAGTTCAACCAGAAACTATCCCGCTTCTACAACAAGGTATGTCTATGGTCATTCGGAGTGCAGAGATCCAGGGACAGGCATGCTAACGACCCCTTAGTACACTACGGAGATTCGCGACAGTTTCGAGCGTGGTACCATGATTTGATATGAATACATGAGATTTATATTATACAGTCCTGTGTTATGTGTTATGACTACACGTTCAATCGTCCGCCAACTGTTGCACAATGAAGCGCCTCCGGGATACCGCGGTCATCATTGTAAACCACGAGAATCGACCATGAAGCCAGTGGTAGCATCATCTTTTGCAGACTAGGAACTCAAAGCATGCTCTTTCGCCAGGCTTTAGTGGCCAGAGCTTCCATCTTCTTCGTTCCCACTGCGCCTCGAACAGTTTCGTCTTCCATTGCCTCGACCACAGCCTCCCCGACCGTGTCCACCTGGAAGGGCTTGTCCACCATCGTTCCGAGGAAGCCGAGCCTATTACCCAAAAGTGCGTTGACCTGAGATCCGACAAAACCACCCAATGCGATCGGAATCGTGAATTTCCTGCTGGAATCGTACATGAAAGGAGGGCGCATGAAGATGCTTCGCAATTCCGGAAGGTTTGATGATATGGCTGTTTCGGCTTCGCGCTTAGTCGTGATGTATCGGCTCGGAAGGACGGGGGCCCCGGATGCTGCTGAAATATATACAAAGGTCGGGACGTGTTCATTGGAGGACTCTTGCGCCAGTGCGATCGCTGGTTGCATCGAGGTGTTAGCTTGATCCGGCCTTTACTTGAGTTGGAATCTAGGACATATACGAACCAGAGTCTCTGTTCATGAGTTCATAAGTCAGTTGCCCATTCTTCTCGTTTGCCTGCAGTGCCTCGCCCTCTCGTCTTTGAAGAGGATTCTGGCTCCCTAGCCTGGACGAGCTGAAAACCTTCTGTAACCCACTAAGAAGTGGTTCCCTTCCTTGCACCACGCCTTTGTAGTCAGCCTCGAGCAGGATCCCCAAGCTGTGGACGACGACCGTAGCGCCATTCAAGAATGATTTGTATGATTTTGGATCCAACATATCTGCCTTGGCCCACTCTACAGAGCGCGACCAGTCCGGGCGTTCTCGAGAGCCCGTGACCGTATCCCATCGTGGTTCCCCGGAGCGACTGTGAGGATGGTGAGCATTGCGATGACTGATTTCGCCGGACAGGGAAGGAAAAGTCGTACCTGAGGGACGTTACGGACCAGCCCCTAGCGACCGCTGATTTGCAAATTCTAGACCCTGTCAAGAACCATTCGAGTCAGTATGCATACTCTAGAACTGGATCATGGCGAACAGGATAGTTATACAAACCCAGGAAACCGTTTCCGCCCGCTACCACGACTCGTTTGGCGGCCATATTGTAGTATGATTGGTCTAACCACACGTTGGAGAATATAGAAAGATAAATCTAAGTCACGAAGTGGGCTTGTCGATCATGATGGCCGGCGTCTGTCTGATTGTCCGACCGCGCCAAAGCTGTGCTAAAGCTCTGGAACGTTTGCTTCCGGTGGCACCTTATCGTCATGCTATCGGCGCTGTCACGTGCCGGAAGCGTTTGTCGCGACAGGAACCCCTTCGGTGGAAGACACCCGACGTGCAAAACCTCCGCGGAGCTACAATATCGACATACCTGGTTAAACGCCTTATCCAACCTTTAAACTGTACTCGGATTATTGGCGAGAACCAGAGGAGCGACGACGATATCAATATGCCTTCTGCGACCGGCACAAAACGCGTCAAGGTTCGTTGAATCCATGGTGGACTCGGTGATCATGCGGCTAATACCTAGATATCTTGCAGGGCGTCTCCATCTATAGACCCTTCGGTATGCTTTCCCGTCCTTTCGTATCCGAGAAATGAACCTTTTGCGACCTGGATACTTGGGACTGACCTCTCCAGTTTTCGGCAGCGAAGCCCAACCCTTCGACCCCGACAAGAAACCCGCCAACGCCCCTGCAGACCACACTCATCAATGGCGAGTATTCGTCAAGGGAGTCAACGGCGAAGACATCTCCTATTGGCTGAAAAAGGTCCAATTCAAGCTCCACGAGACCTACGCGCAGAACGTACGCACCATCGAACAACCGCCGTTCGAAGTGACCGAGACCGGATGGGGAGAATTCGAAATTCAGATCAAACTCTACTTCGTTACGGAGTCCATGGAGAAGCCCCAGACCCTGTGGCATAGTCTGAAGCTACACCCGTACGGGCCCGATGCTGAAGCCAGGAAGGAGCGGAGAGAGGTCGTGATCAGCCAGAACTACGAGGAGATCGTGTTCAATGAGCCGGTGGAGCAGTTCCATGACCTACTCACTGGGGGCTCTGCCACGCCGCAGCCGAAGGGCAAGGGTGGAAAGAATTCGAAACAGGCTGCGCAGCGAAACGGGAAGACGGCCGAGATTCCTTATAACGAAACCGCAGATAATCCTTACAGCAAGACGACCGAAAACAAGGAGTTGGATCGATTGGTGGAAGCGGGAAAGACCGTGGAGCAGATGATTAAGGAAGAAAAGGAACGACTCATCGGTCGAGAAAAGAGACTGGCTGAGCTGCGAGAAAGTGAAGGGATTCCCGCCCATACGAAGAAAAGATAAAATGCTGCGGTTATGGTTTGATTGATGGACGACTACTGCAAGAACCGATGCTCTCTCAGCATAGGACGTGTCTTACTCGATACACTATTAGCCAGCGTTGCTACTCCATTTGTTTTGCCGGCAAAGAGCAAGGTGCTGCCAGCGCATCTCCCGGGTACTTTCAAAGAAGACGTGGCTTCCCATGGACGATCAACACACTCGGAAAAAAACTCGGCCTCGGATCTTAAGTTCTGGCTTAAGTGGCGCTTCGCTACATTTAAGGGAGATGGTATTCTCTGATTAGGGCCCACCACATAAGACACCTATGGATTCCCTTGTGCCGCCTGCGAGCTAGCTGCGCAAAATGCATATTGGCCGCAGAGTTATGAGAAATGAACTTTACAATTAATTCACAGAAGAAATAAAACATTGTGTACCAAGCCAAAACGATGTCTTACACGCTGCTACAGCCGAAATAAGATCTGGAAAGGGACATAGTATCATCATGCATCATTAATCATGCTAATAATCGCTTATAACTGATGGAAAAAGCCAAGTGACTGTACTGGCCTTCTGCTCAACCCATGATGTTCACGCCGCGTACAGAGTTTGAAGGTGATACGAGTTCTCACTCCAGTGCACTCTTGAACTGTTGCACAAAGGTCCACACCTCCGAGAAAGTGTTATAGAGCGGTACAGGAGCAACACGAACAACACCTGGCTCTCGCTTGTCACAAACCACAGCTGCTTCTTGCAATTTCTTCGAGACGTTCTGCAACAACCCGGGCTTGAGCAACAGACTCAGCTGGGCCCCTCTAGCTTCGTGGTTCGATGGAGTGATGATGCGGAACGGGCGGGTTTCATCTGAGGTTCCCTCCAACAGCAGATGCTCGAGATACGCCGTCAGCAGTAGCGATTTCTTGCGAAGCTCGGTCATGGACGTCTCATCAAATACGCTCAACGCAGCACAAAGGGCCGTGAGATCGATGGCGGAGGGGTTCGATATTTGGAATCCGCCGGCACCGGGGATCGGCTTAAACTCTGCTGACTGTTAGTATCGACTTTTTTGAGTGGTGGTTCAGCTCGTGATGTCTTACTGTTGTCCATCTTGAACCTCACAGATCGATCACCCCCGTACCAACCCGTCAGACGATGGCGGAATTTAGGCGCATCTTCACCTTCGCTATAATCAACCTGGCCGTGTTTCTCGTGTACAAAAAGTCCGCCCATTGTGCCGGGGCCGGAATTTCCGTATTTGTATGTGCACCAGGCCGCGAAGTCCACGTTCCAGTCATGCAGTTGCAGCTCGACATTCGCAAATGCATGGGCCAAATCCCAGCCGACCACGAGGTTACGAGACTGCGCATATTTCGTGATCCTCGGGATGTCAAACAGCTGTCCGGTGTAGTACTGGATGCCCGGAAGGAGGAGAAGAGCGGCATCATCGGCATGTTGGTCAATGTACGATAGAATCTTTTCTGTGGAAATTTCGTATTCGCCCTCATCTGGCCCAATGAGGACCATGGACTTGCTCGGATCCAGATCATGCCAGGAGATGTGAGATTCGATGGCGTACTACCTCAGAAGTCAGCTCCGTGTTCCGAAAGGTTTTTGCCGAAGGACTTACATGGTCACTGGGAAACGCTTTCCAGTCCATCAGAATCTTGTGCTTGGTGGCGGTGGGCTTGTAGAAACTTGCGAGGAGCAGATGCAAGTTCGTCGTCAGTGTTCCCATGGCTGCGACTTCTTCGGGGTTTGCTCCAACAATCTTGCACATCGATCCAGCCGCTTGCTCCGACAGGAGTTGCCATTGTCTTAGTGGAGAATCTTCGAGGTCCACAAAGTGGCCCGAGACTCCGATAGATGACCATGTGTCTAGCTGTGCTTCTAGAAATCGTGCCGTGGCTTTTGGCTGAACGCCCAAAGAATTGCCGCAGAAATAGATGCAGGGTTCAGCTGAGAGGCCTGGACGTCTTGTTAGACATGCTGCGTTCAGAAAGCAAGGAGTCAGAGAGCACTATGACCTACCCGGCTTTGCGAGCTTTTTATGGTTTATGTTTGCCTTGGAAGGGATAATGAATTTGTCTCGGAAATTGGCCAGAGAGTCTGCTGCGTCGAGAGATGCGGCGTATTCCCTTGTTCCCGCATTCTCGGGAAAGGTGGGTTTCGAAGTAGCCTGGGTGATGGTCATTTTTAAGTGGACGAGCGCTGAATTTTACAAGCTGACCATTTGGCTCTAGACGTTGGAGAAAGCCGAGCTTTATACCTCGAGTCACCCATGACATACAATTACTAGCTCCCTTTGAATGGACCCGGATGCTCTTCCGCTTCCGCCTCCTCTTCCGGGGGGGCGAACAACTCCCCGGGAAGTCCGCCTCCTGTCAGCGTAGACTAATGCTCCAGTCACACGTGGAGCATACCAGTCATGACGAGCTATCTCGGCGAGGAAAGACAATCCATGAAAATCCCCGGTCAGGGCGGGGATGTTAGGACTATCTCCACTACTCGGCGTCAGCGTCAGGCGGAAGCCGCCCTGGATCCGTCTCCTTTCCGGCCCAGCCCTAATTAGACCATGGACAAAGAGAGATATTTATTTGAACCGTTCTTGCCTTTTCTGTTCACTTCAGCACATAGACTTACAAATTGATAATCCCTACATACTCTTTTAAACATACTTCGTCATGCTTATCTCGCCGGAAGTCACCCTTGACCAATATGCCGTCTCTCTTCGGAATGGATTTCTTCCTACCGTCCCTCCTTTGCAGCTATTAGATGACCCCTACTACTGGCCATGGGAGGACATAGTCCTTGACCTACCAAATCACATTGAGTCCAGGACTATCCGGCAAGCTGTCGATGCACTCCCTGTCCTTTCCACCTCCCGACTCCGTGACGAGCCGGAATGGAGGCGAGCGTATATGCTGCTTGCCTTCCTCACCCATGCCTATATCTGGGGAGGAGAACGACCCGAAGATGTATGCTTTCTCATCTATTTTCTTGCCACTCAATCTAATATCTTCCAGATCTTACCACCCGCAATATCATGCCCCTTTCTCGAAGTCTCCAACCACCTAGAGCTCCCACCTTGCGCTACCTACGCCGCCCTCAACCTGTGGAATTTTGGCATTAAAGACCACGCTACAGACATTACCGACCCTGACAACCTCTACACCACCTCGTCCTTTACCGGCACCAAAGATGAAGAATGGTTCTTCATGATCTCCGTCGCCCTCGAAGCAAAAGGCGCAACACTCATCCCGTTAATCCTCGAAGCCATCCACGCCGTTAACGTCGATGAGAGCCAACGCCTATGCGATCTTCTCGATCAATTCACCAAGGGCCTGTCTGAGCTTCGCGACTTGTTAGAACGGATGTATGAGAAGTGCTCCCCGGCTGTCTTCTTCCACCAACTCCGTCCTCTCCTCGCCGGGAGTAAAAACATGGCCTCGGCGGGCCTCCCGAACGGCGTCTTCTACGATGAAGGCAACGGCCAAGGCGAGTGGCACCAGTACAGTGGCGGGAGCAACGCGCAGAGCTCGCTGATCCAAACCTTTGACATCTTCCTAGGCGTGGAACACACCGCCACGGGGGATATGAAATCCAGCGATGTACCACGGCCCCCAGCGAAGACGGGATTCATGCAGGCATGTATTGCATATCCCTTCAGTGCTCTCCCTTCTATTGTCTTGACTCTGTCGAACCAAACTAACAGCCTGATGTTGCATAGGAAATGCGCAACTACATGCCCGGGCCCCATCACCGCTTCCTTGACCTCCTCTCCCAAATCAGCGACGTCCGCAGCTACGCTATGAGCCACAAGGCCGACTCCGCGGTCCGCGACGCCTACAACACAGCCGTGATGTCGCTCGGTCGGTTCCGTGACTCCCACGTTCAAATGGTAACACGGTATATCATCCTCGCGGCGAAGACGAAACACCCAAACACGAAGCCGACGTCCGCGCAGGTCAATCTTGCCACGACCACCTCGACCCAGATGAAAGATCTGAATGAGAAAGTGGCGGAAGGGCTGCACGGAACCGGAGGAACAGACTTGATTCCTTTTCTGAAAATGACGCGAGATACGACAAAGGCGGCGGCGAGTTATGTCGATTGAGTTGAGCTGATCTGAGCTAAGCTGAGTACGTGACTTTTAGAACTAGGTGACTATGATGACCGTGACGATGATTGTATATACATTTCGCAAAGGCGTTTCTTAATAATACCTATTAGCATTTTACTTGTCTTCTATATGTCCAAACACACCCCCATGACCATGGCACACCATACGCCATAGTAATCACTCGAACCTAGGTTAATGAATATAGTTATAAATAACCCACCTTTAAAATCCTTGAGTTACATCCAACCCCGTCTGACGAATCGTCAAAGTATAACTAATAACTAATTTCTCACTCCCCGAACCTAATTCAAACATCCCATTGGGCCCTTCGTGTGAAGTAAAGGCAACCCATGTGCTAACGTCAGACTTTAGCCCCCTGGCAAAATCAACAATGTCATAGTGTCGAAGTGTCAGAGTGTCAACGCTCAGAAGGTCTGCAGGAAGCGCCGACTTTACCCTTCTTCAACCCCTCATCTAGCTAGCTATACGGAGGTGGTCAAGGATGGGTATGGTTATCATCGGGGGTCCGTATCTGGATCTGGATCTGGGTCCGGATGCGGATGCGGATGCGGATGCGGATGCCATCCGTGTCCATCCCTTCCCGTCCGTTCACTCCCCTTCCTGCTTGACATCATCTACCCCTGTCCTGGTATACGGAGTACACCGTAGACGCAAGGGTATCGATCATAAGGCATAGGTCATAACAAGGTTAAGTTTTTGAAATGATGTAATGGTCCCGCGTAGGTGTTGGTTATTTGGTCATTGGTAGCTACTTAAGTAAGGTATAGCCCAGTAGCAAGTGGTAACTGTCCATGTGGATGGTGCGCTGGTTGTGTCCGGTTTGTGTGCTTGAGTCGTATGTCAGGGTGGTGGTTTATTGGGCTTGGATGGGTGCCGGGGGTCGTTTTCTTGTCTATCTGCCATTTCCTTCGGGTTTACTTTGCTGTCATGCAGGGATTATGATGGAGGTTGTTAGTTACGTTACATGGATTAGGCAGGGATCAGGTTTATATGTAGGTATGTAGGTATGTGCATGTATCCGGGATGAGAATCTGATCCCTGGGTCGGAATTGCAGCGTTTGCAGGGATACTGGCTTAGAAGCTCGAAGCTCTTAAGCAAGGGGACTGTCTGGCTGGCTGATCGGTCTAGCAATGCAGAAGATACGGGCCAGCCGTGTAGGCTGACTGATAGTCCTTACTGGGTCGGGCTCAAGGTCAAAGCACAGAAATATCCTGGAAGAGTTCGTGTAGAGAGGGATGGATCACTTGATATTCTTTCTTACTTGCTCCATGTTTACGAGCACCAGGATCAAACACAGCTGATTGATGTCATGTCATGGCGCGAATAGGCGAGGATCCAAACCAGACATGCTAGAGATTCCCAAACCCTTCTCGGTTGTCACTACTTCTCAGAAACTCCTGGCCCTGGGAGAAGAAGTTCGCTGCCAGGATGGAGAATTCGTCGTTGAGCAGGTCGGAGGGCTGAGAGACAGTGATCGAATCGACGGCGCCCTGCATGCCTGTGCCCAATGGTGTTTGAAGGCTGTAATGTGGCATCGGAGACTGTGACATTCCCTGCTGTGTGCTCATTCGTGTTGGCTCTGGCAGAGGCGATGTTTGTGAGACCTCAGCCGTGAAGGCGAGCGAATTGGAATACAAGGAATCGCCGAACATGCGCCTCGCCGAGTCGGAATCGCTATTGGATGAATATTCCAGGATTTCCCAGAAACGTGAGAGATCGATCAATAGGCTTTTGTTCTGGGCCCCGGATTCAGGTTGGTAGGTTGCTGAGACTGCGTCCTCTAGTCTTTGCAGTCGGTTTGCCTGGAGATGGGGATTGCGTTAGCTAGGGACTTTATTGGGTGGATCGGAGAATGATACCATTCGAGCCATATGCGGCCACTGTTGTCCCAGGGCTTGCACGAATCGGACGCACTTGAAAAATCGATCCCGTTTTTCTTCGCGGATGGTAGGGTTCTCTGTGAAGCTGAGTTGGAGTTCAATGGTGGCGACCACTGCCGCACTATATCCTAGGAATGGATCCGAGACGAGGAAAGACCTCTCCTCAAAGTAGTTGAGAAAATAGATGATCCAGGTTGTGTGAGATGAGATAAGGTCAGAGGTGTGTTGCAAGAAAATCTCAGGAATGCTGCTTCGAAAGTTTCGGAGGCTCAGAGACAAGAGCAAAGGATGATTAAGAAGACAAAGGATCGTGTGATATAAAAATTGATTCAAGAGGAACGGCCCCCAGTAGTCCCTGTTGGCCTGGAGCTCATCAAATGTTCTGTCGCTAAAGTTGGCGGGCTTAAATCGGTGGATGTACGGCATGTGTGATTCCACTTCCATTTGGAGCGTTATTATCCTGGAATACTCCGACTCAGAAGACCACGGAGGTATGCTGGTTGGCTTTCCATGTCGTCTAACATATCTCGCAGTCTTCGCAAACACCTCGCTCAGGGTTATTACGTAGGCTATGATACCGTGATCTTCAAGGTCGGTTGATCGGGTCCCCTCTGCCATGTTCGGTGAGCAGTGCTGGGGTGGTACATTTGGACTTTGTGGGAAGTTGGGACAACTTCCGTCCGGAAAATCCATATTGTCGAATTCAACGCCGTGAAGCCGCTTCATCAGACAGATACTCCAAAAACAACGTCTTCGTTCTTCGCGCGCAACTGGGGATAGCTGCCCTTGCGTTTCGAAGCCTAGATTGGCGCATTGAGCTAAGTTCATCGCTAAGCTGCTGTGAACACTTGAACGATGCGTATTTCCATCTAAGGGCTAGTCAGTATACCGTCAAGCCGATAGTGCAAACCGAATCCATACTGGTAAAGTCAACCAAGCTTAGAAGACATAGGCACTGTAGAGTGGAAAGCTCGACCGGCCCCTCAAGCACCCTCTTCATGACCAAGCCTCTCGCTACCTCAGTGTAGCCACTGATCTGTGATGTTAGATGAGTTGGCCTTTGTTGGTTCTCCTCGGAGAACCTAATACCCAAGGCAAGCATGGCGTAAATAACTTCGGGATCACGAGTCCCAATGCTGGTAAGGAATGTTTCTCTGTGAAAGAGGGGAAGTGGTTGCGACTCGCAGTACATGAGGTATAGCTTGGCCACTGAAAGCACAGTTTCCCACATCGGAAGCGGCGTGAGTTGATTCGGTGTCGAGAGCGACACCGAGCCATTGGCGGCAGCCATCATCTGAGGCGCTGCCGTGGGCACTTCCTCAGGTCTAGACACGTTCCGCCTGCTCTACGTTAGCTTTCCGCCCTTTTATTTGTTAGACTAAGGGATCAAGTACCCTAGAACATCAAGTATCTTCCCCATCGTGGTCTCAAGGCCACCGAGTCGCTCCTCCTGTATCTTAGGCGTTACTGATGTGTCTTGGTAAACAGGAGGCTCTCGCAATGCTTACCAATGTCTGCGAGAGACCAGAATCAGATGATACATGGATAGAGGTCGGTTCATGTTGTAAAGGCCCATTTGTCAACGACCGCTGCCTTTCTTCCGCATAGTTGCATGTTTGATGTAGACGAGCGCAGAGTGAGCAGATAGGCTGTTCCCCTGGGCATTTCGCCTTCTTGCGCCTAAGACCAGCTCAGCAAGATGGCCCGAATAGGATTGAAAAAACCAACCTGCAGGGTTCACAAGCTTGTCGCACTCGCTTGGCTGGTCTTTCCCCGAATCCAGCATTCATAGTTGAGGCGGCATAAATGACAAGGGATCCAGGTCTAGAGAAGGTCAATATCGAGCGTGGAGGTAGTGGGAGTGATTCAAGGGACTCACCTACGTTGGAAATGATGTCATATTACAGCGACGAGATATTAAGGTCACTCGAGGTCTTGATAAACAACATAGCTACGCAAGAACTACGCATAGTCTTTTTCCTTCTTTTTCCTGGTGGTTGACATGACGGAGATCCGGTCCGTTGCCAGTCGTTATCTACCAGTCCGGAAGGAGCTGACTAAGGCCGTAGTGCAACATTTCGAAGCATATCCAACGCTGTGATCGCTATACTACGTGATCTTTTTTTTGTACGTTCCACTTGACAATTAAAGGCGATGATCTTCAATGATAAACGTTTTACTTGTAGGTTTACCTGTTTTACTCTGTTACTCGAGCCTGAAACCGAACTGGACACACGGGAGCCGGAAGGATTGGTCAAAGGACAAGCGTGGCACTAGCATGGAAATCATGCCACCAGATTTCATGGTCGAGATGATCCAACGGATCCGGTCAGGACAGTAGACAAATGGATTAAACCGAGGAAAGAATTCACATTGACGCCCAGGCTTTATCTTATATACAACGTAGAATGTCTTCCTCTTCACCAACCCATCATAAAAGAAAATAGAGATACACCGCCAATTGGAAACTAGGCATGCTATTTTATCTGATGACAGATGTTATTCAATAGACACCGTCTAGTTCTTGCCGAACCAGGTCTTGTGGCCCTGTTGGGAGGTTAGTACGCGATGATCGAGCAGGGTATCTGTGCTCCCGGGGGAGGACAGTGGGAGCATAGGCTTGAAGGGGGTACTGACGAAGACCATACGGCCCATGGCGTAGGTGGTAGCTAGGAAAGATTAGGTTCAAGTTGTCACCACATCGACGTGTCGCGGAAGCACTCACCAAGACCCAGGCCGTAGACGGAGAGGAGGTAGGGGTACATGACGTAGGGGCTGCGGTCGGTCTTAAAGCAGCCATATCATGTTAGAGAATTGTTCCTGCTCGAGCTCTGTATGTCGATTGCGGATCAACTGACCTTCCACCACTGACGCTTGCCGTCGTGCTGCTGGAAAAGACGCTGGTAGAAAGGGACACGGTTCTCGCGGAACACGAATCTATAAGCAAAAAGACCATATTAGCACAGTTTCTGGAAGCGAGAAAGAGCAATTGCAAGTCCGGCCAATTGGGGTAGCCCCATTACACCGACGAATTCGGTGCTCAATTGGCGACCTCCAGAAGGGGATCTGGAATTGCAAGAATTGTGGACAATGGAAGCAACGTACCCGGCCATACGAGGGGCGGTGCGGAACATTTTGGCGGTGCGAAGGAGTGAGAGCTCTGGGGAGAACAAAAACGACGATGACCAGGGAAATGCTCGCAAGTGTCGCTCAGACGATGTCGTGAGGTGTGGATCCGACGAGAGCGGCACGTGACATCCCTCCTTCTTCCGCCTTTCACCAGGCCATGCTTAGTAAACGCCTCTCGCGCACGTGATTATGTATGCCTTGCGCCAAGGATATCAATGCCTGAGTGCCTGAATGCCTGGCTTCCGTCATTCCAAAAAAGTGTCCGCGGAAGCAAGAGAGCGCATGCAAAAAACAGCATTGAACGGCCGTTTTCTATCTTCTACACCCACTAATGGAATGTGTGTTATGGGAAACTGACAAGGAGGATGTTCAGACTTACAACCTTGGCCTACCCTCACCTTTCTCTCATCACTCATGCGCCCGGCTCTCCTCCGACTCCTGAAGAGGCCGTCAGCTCTCTCGGTGCTTGACTCTCTCATTTCAATCCCTCTTGGAATCGAGGAGCTGGAATCCAAATACAAGAGCGAATGCCTGCGGTACCACTCGCGAGCTGCGTCGTCTAAGATTGAAAACCAGGGAGTCGATCACGAACAGCCCGATAACCACAAACTTCGGACGCGATCATCGCCGTGGCCCTCCAGTTTCCGCGTGTACGATATCAAATCACCACAGAGCGAAGCGACAAATGACTGTGACCGGACAAGACCACTCGAGTCGACAACAACATTAACCACCAAGCCGACGCGAGGGGTGGGGTTACAGCTGGGGAAATTAGAGTACGAGTCTGATATCGGACATACGGATGGCATCGGGACACGCTTGGTGGACGATCCGGCCCGTCGGCATGATTTTGCTCTGTGGGAAGAACTTCTCCGCTATCGACAGCGGCATTATGGGGACAAAGGCACGCAAGATATCTGGGAGGGCTTGGTGGTGCGGGTGGAGGACGTCCAGCTGCCTGTCAAGGGTGAACGGGCAGACTTTTTCTGGCAGAGCTTCGTGGACTTGGCCCTAAAGCGACCGATTATGCTGAATGAGCTGGCAAATTACGCCTTCCGTCTATGGGAGGAAACCGGCAGCCGCTGGGATAAGCTCTACGAGGCCGTCGTTGGAGGTTTGATAGCCCGCGAGATGCCGCAACAGGCCGTTGAATGGCACAAGAAGCTGCAACATCCTCATCTATCCAAACCGAACGACATCCTACGAATCTTCCAATCAGCTATCGCGCCTCGTCAACCTCACAAGAAAGCCCACCCCTCGAAAAATCAGCGTATATTAACCGGGCTGTGGGTCTTTCAGAACATTTGTCGCTCTACGAAGGGACATCGGATATATGGACCCGTCATCTCCACATTGCTGCGCAACGGTCTCTATGAAGACCTGTCCCGGATGCATCAGGTCTTGATTGCGCAGAACGACCATCCCGAAACCTATGAAGACATCCAACCGTTACTGGAATATGCAAAAGGAAAATGGTCACCTCATCGTCGCCAGAAACTCGATGTTTACGTTGAATCTCGTTTCCCTGAGCGGACGACTACGATCGAAGATGGCCCAAACGCGGAAGAACCTCAAACGGAGAAAGGAGCGGTGCGTGAAAAGAAGCCGTTCAAGGATGAACTCGGTGCGCGCCTTTTCGCGACCAAAGCCTTGAATTTTGAAATGATACTTTCGGGACTGCGAATGTTCGGCGTGACGGCTATTGGGCCGCAGACGGTTCGCGAGATGGCTGTTCGGGCCCATGGGGGACAGGACATACTAGAGAAACTTCGACAGCTCCAAGCCGCGGGGATCTCAGTGGTGGATAGCGTGTTTACACGTCTTGTTCGCAAGCTAGCAAGCCAGCATCGCGAGGTCCTTCTGTCCGATTTTCTCCGCAGCGATCAGCATTTCGAGATGCTGGAGGACGCGGCGGCGCAGGAATCTCTACTGGTATCTTTCTACATCGCTCGCGACTGGAGTCAGTACAATGTGACGCTGGCCATCCTCGCCGAAATCTCTCCTGAGGGGCCGGACCTCTCCAACATCCACTTTCGGAAATTCATCGGCGCGGATGAATGGCGCTTCGCCTCTAAGCTTGTCGACGACATGGCTCTGCGCGGCAGTTCCCTATCCAAGGAGAGCGTCGAGTTCATGGTGAAACACATTCTTCCAGACCGCCAACCGGGCCACCTGCCACAGAAAATCCGCGGTCGCTCTCTCTTCAAAGACATGGCCTTTGTCGTACAGAATCTGCAGCGCGCCGCTAAATCGGGCACCCCGGTGTCATCCGAACTCTGGATTGAGATGATGAAGCGACTGGGCATGATCAATCGCTGGTACGACCTCCGGGACTGCTGTCTATGGCTTGCCCGTCAGTACTCGCCCGCACCGAAGCACGCCGTGGGCTCCGGCGTCAACCGCAGCGCCGCCAGTCCAACGTCAGAACCCCCATCCGGCACCCCCGACGACCGTCTTCTCCAGACGATTTTCACCGGCCAGATGCAAGCGGCGATCGTGTCATGGGGTTTCAAAATGCGAATCTCGCGCCAACCGGACAGACCGTACGCGACATTCCGACCGGAGCAGGAAGACCTGATCCCGTGGGTGCGCGGACTCGTCCTGCTTCGCGAACTGGAGCAGCACGGGGTGCATCTACACGTGCGGGAGATCCGGCAGACGTGTCGACAGCGCCTGAAGGTGATCTTCGGACCGGCGATACAGTCGAGTCGGCGCATGAACCGCATGCTGCGGCGCGAGAACCCATACAGTCTGGAGCGGGTCATCGGCGATATCAATCGGGTCTGGGGCGAACCGTCGCTATTCGGCGGCCGGGAACACGTGGATCTGTTTCGATTAGTGAATCCTCCGATCTCGAAGATGTCCCTTCGCCGGATGAGTAGGAACTCTCGTCAACGCAGGGCGGCTTCTAGGAGCCTGGATGTAGAATAATGTATATAGATTTGAGGCATATGATACCAGATGGATGGATGGATGTACTATAATAGACCAATATCACCATGTAAAATATACATATCTTCAGTCGCACATGATCCGTATTGATCACCTATTAAGCCAAACTTCTCGTATGACAGACACGAGGCCATCAAATCCACAGATACATTAACTACCGGTGTATGGACTAGTTAGCCAGATAAATGTGAATAATCAAGAGCAACGAACACCGCCATCCGCCGAGCCACCCAAGGCTGGCGCGTCCCTTCTGGGTACAGTACGCCGTTTCTAAGAATAGTCGCGGAGGCAACGCGGCCAGACGGTCGCCGCGGTGGGTCATTTCTATCATCTGGTCAGTCCTCTGGTATTGTCAGATCGACACGGCATGCGTCACCTTGGGGCTACTTCACCATTGGGCTCCGTGAGAATCGGATTCTGACTGGCATTGCAGCCGCTGCAACGACGGTGCAAGTGGGGACGGCTTGAAAAAGATCCAAAACCAAAACATTTCCATTTCCATTCATCTTTGCCATGCTTTGCTGCCTGGAGACGGTTGACCGTATGAACAGAGTCCCGGATTAATATAATACAATAAACCCTTTAATTCGGACTACTCCATACCTCCACCGTATTTCCAAGGTACTCTAAGATACTCTTTAGGTTAGGATCCTCAAAGCCGATGGTCAATAGTGCTTCCTCCTGCCTACATCAATATTGTTATTATTATTATTATTTGTTATTTCCTGCACTTTACCGACCTTGGGTACTGTACCAACTACCAACAACACTTGTCACACAGCCTCTTTCCATCTGATCTTTCCTCTTTCTTTGCCTCCTTCTCGTTGTGTCCTCCGTCCCTTTCATTTAACTTAAACTTCCCTCGTGTTTGATCTGGTCTCTGCTCTGGGTCTGGCCCATCAGCATTCCGTCTTACTCCTCCTTCCTTTCTTTTCTCCCGATCGATCGCCTTGAACTTATATCACCTTCTATCCTCTCTCCCCTAGCGATCTCCCCCGGCGCGCACTATTCGACCCTTGCGACCGCCCTACATACACCCCAACCCATACAGTACATCGATCCATCCACCATACAGAACAGCACGTCAGCAAACAAACAAACACGAACAGAAGAAAACAAAAAAAAAAAAAAAAAAAACAATGCTCGGCCGCCTCGCCCCCCTCGGCCTTCTTCTTCTCCCCTTTGTCGGCGCAAAAGCCGTCCTCTCGCCGCGCGCCACCACAGCATGCAATAACTCGCCCGACCTGTGCTCGAAATCCTACGGCGACATCACCCACCTGGGATGTCATAATAGTCCGTTTCTGAAGGATGCGTCGACAAGTTATTCGAGTTTTGGCAATCAGTGCGTTTATATCTTTTCTTGTCTTTTCTTTGGTTTGGTTTGCTTGGGTGATTGCTAACCAATCTGCTGTTTTCTAGGTATGTGAATACGACGTCGCAGCTGGATGCTGGGGTTCGGCTTGTCACCGCCCAAGTTCATAAGAAGGATTCCGAGTGGCATTTGTGTCATTCGGGGTGTGATTATCTGGATGCGGGGAAGTTGAGCTCGTGGTTGTCTGAGATTAAGGAGTGGTTGGATAACAACAAGAATGATGGTACGTTCTAAATTCTGGAGAAGCCCGGTTTGGGGAGGAAGATGGACGCAGCTGACAAACGCTCAAGTCGTCACGGTATTGCTGGTCAACTCCGACAGCGCCTCGGCGTCGGACATCGACTCCGAGTTCAAATCCGCCGGAATCAAGAAATACGCCTACAAGCCGACCTCGCAGACCTCCGCTCCCTCGTCGTGGCCGACCCTGCAGGAGCTGATCAAGGATGATACGCGACTGTTGACCTTCGTGGCCTCGCTCGACGCCTCGAAGAATACCGACGCGCCGTACCTGATGGACGAGTTCAACTTCATCTGGGAGAACCCGTACGACGTCACCTCGCCGTCCAACTTCTCCTGCACGCCCGACCGTCCGAGCAGCCTGAAGGGCGACGTCTCCTCGGCTCTGTCGTCCAACCGCCTGCCGTTCATGAACCACTTCCTCTACCAGTCGGTGATCTTCGACATCCAGCAGCCCAACGCCAGCTATATCTCCACGACGAACGCGCCCTCCGGCGGGACGGGAAATCTGGGCGACGCGGCCTCCAAGTGCCAGAAGGCGTGGAGCCGACAGCCGGCTTTCATCCTGGTCGATTTCTTCGACAAAGGACCCGCCATCGACACGGTGGATAAGCTCAACGGCGTGAGCTCGCCCACGGGACGGAAGAACGTGACCGCAATTTCGGAAACCAGCACCGCGACGACCTATAAGAACGTCTTCAAGGGCCTCGTTGAGGTTGTCCAGAAGGCCAAGGCCGGTTCCAACCCTAGCATGGGCGAATGGATCTGGGCCGGTGGTGACTGGGGCTCACTTGGTGGTGGTCTCACCATCTAGGTGCCCGTGAATATGTCTTGTCATTCATATGTAATTTTTTTTTTTCTTTTTCTTTCTGTTTCGGACATCATGCACCATATTTCCGATTTGACACAACGGTTTAGATCAGCGTTTTGAGCTTTGGACAAGGGACGGACGTGTTATATCTTTTGCGTTCCTTTTCACGACCTTCCTTTATTCCCCACTTATACATAAGTCGGCACGATATGCAGAGCATAGAAAAACTGGCGTTTATGGTTGTTAGTCACTGTCACGACTCGAATTTGATGACTGTTATGAGTCCTCAACTCCCGTAGTCTTCCATCCGTTCCAGTAAGGTAGCATGTGACAATCTAGTTTGTTAATATCAACCTCCCATTATAAACACAGTTCGAAGTGCCAAGTGCGAAGTACGGGTGTAGAACATCTTGCGCCTCCCATTTTCCAAGCACATGTCATTCCCATCTAAGAAATCATAGATACAAACACACCACTCACTGGTCTATTGTTCCTTGCCCAATAACTGTCGGATTTTATTGACCTTATCGTCGAATGACTGCTCCTTGTCGGTTCTGGACCGTCGGCGAAGGGAAAAAGGGGAGGCAGTTAGCTGGTGTCAGGAGAAACGCCACCACCATAGTCACGTTACCATTCAATATTGAGATTTTCCCCTTTTGTGAGAAAATGGCCACAGGGGGAGCGTAGGTAAGAAAAAAGGGGGAAAGGAAAGCACGTACCTCGAGCCAACGCGAATGTCGGTCTGGATGCGGACGACTCCCTGCTTGTGGAGAATGGTATGCGCCTGGCCAATGACTTGATGGACTTTATCCCAGGATCCTTCTGCAATAGGTACATACATATATTCGATGAGAAAGAGGGGGAATAAGAGAAGAAGCGGTGGGATCCGGGGATGGGGCCAGGAGAGAGAGAGAGAGAGAGAGAGAGAGAGAGAGAGACAGCGGCAAAAAACGCCATCAGGAGTGAAGTTTGCAATTCTCGGAAAGTCAATCAGACAGAATTGCTATCCGGTGCAGAAGTTTGTACGACAAAGGAGATGCAGTGAGACAAACAATCGATCGGATCAATCAAATATGCAAATCTGAAGCGACGTACCCAGGGTTGTGCCGGCCGAATGCATCACGTACTTGACGCCGGACTTCTCGATCAGACGCTGGACGTCGGCGATTTGGGCAGAGACAGAGGCGGAACCGGTTCCGATCTATCGGTTTTCCAATTAGCATGAGAAATTGAGTTAGTCGCGGCGTTCTCGCGGGATTTCCTGGGATTGGGTCGTTGATATCACTAGGCGAGGCTGGGGGAGGGTTGCGTCGTATAGACGGGGAAGAGCTTATCATGACTTCAGGACCGCATCGAATTGGAGCCGAGTAGCCTGGATGGAAGAGGGAAGGAGGAGGAAGGACCTACTGGGATCAAGCAGAAGTCGGCGGTGCAGTGTGCGGGAGTCGGGATGGAGGCAATGTCGGTAGAGGACGCCATGGTGGTTGCCTGTCTTGGTATTGGAATCTCGTCGTATGATAATATCGTCTCTGGTAGTCGTGCCGCTTGGGATGGCCTATTCTGGTATCTTGCAGTGACAGGAATAGATTAATTTGGGGAGAGACGGTGTAAAGTCCGACGAAAGGGACTCGAGGGAAGAGAGAGAGGGAGAAAGAGCGAAAACGCGGGGTTGGAGGGGCACTGATTTAGCTACTGCTACCACTGTACTACTACTACTGCTGGAACTACGGAGTACGGTACAGTCTACAATCTACAGTACTCCGTCAGCAACCTTCTTGCTCGTCCTTCTCTTCTCCTGATCATGTCCGCTCCGAACATGGACATCACCCAACAGATCAATAGTATGATTCAGAGACAACCTGATACCAGCCTCGGTCGAAGAATCTCTCCAGATCTTCCGATTGCTGCGCTGACATCCGGTCTCCGTGGGCCAACTCATCGCGATGCCTGCCCTACGAACGGAGCAAAGTGTCCACTTTTCAATGGATATGATGCATCGGAATGCGTCCATGACATGATGGCCGTCGATTGGATCTCTCTTGGGACACGAGTGCGACCAGGATCGTCTCTCGCCATCTTTCTTTTCTTTTTCGCGCTCCTTACCCCAGATCGTTAGAGCCATCACCACTAAGCCCCTAATCCCTGGTCTCCGAGTCCCCGGTGAACACGGTTGGATCTGAATCTAATGATCCTGGGGGCAGCTGCTAACAAGGCTAGCGATCGGCTTCGACACGTCGCTGTGATGACCCGAAGAATTTACTAGAAAACCCCGATGGAACCCAGGGAAGGTCGACGCCAAGAGGCCTTTGCTTCCCTGCTACCCCGTCAGAAACAAGGGCCCCAAAGGAACAAAAAAAAGCAACGAAAAGATAATCGGATTATCCCTCCCTCTGTCGTAAGGCTGGGTGGATAAGAAAGAAGAAAAGACTGGGGGGACACGAACGATAGACCTTGGCGTTTCTCCATCGACAAATGGACCCTGCGTCACCTTTCTTTGTTTAAATGTTTCGCGAGGCAGCCAGCCAGCCAGAGCCTGAAACCAAGGTTCGCGATCCGAACTTTTGATTCTTATTTTTTTATTTTTCTTCTTCCTCAGCTCACTCACATTATTCTTCAGTCATACTAGAGGGCTGATATTGCCAACCCCCTATTCACCCCCTTTTCTTCCCTTTTCCATCCCTTATATCCTCTACCATCAGCCGTTCCTTTTAAACTTTGCTCGTCATTCCCCAGACAGGAAGCGGTGATTGGTGGCAAAGGAAACTCTGGCAGGCTGAATGTGACGCACCTCCCGGGCTGGTCTGACCGTCGTCGCTCAGTCAGAAAAACTACGGGGAAGGAAACTACTTATTCCTCGCATGATCTCAGCATTGTCATTCCCCGTTTCCTCGGTGATCGTCCACGATCTTACTCGTCACAATTCATTCAAATTAAAAGGCCACCCACGATTCCTTGCTGACCGCCTATCGTCCTGGGGTCCGAGTGCCTCCAAGCTGCCTGTGTGCCCGACCACTTGCGATCGAACGCACTTATCTAGTTGGATCCTCGGAACTCCCACTGGGCCACATTGCCCGTCTCCTTCCTTTCTCCTTTTCGAGCTGCGTGCGACGGGCTTGCATGCGTTTTTCGTGCATCCGATGCGCGGCGTCGAGGCGATATCAGAACACTTGGATTCATTCTCGGTGAACGTGCGCTGATTGGCATGAAATCCGCCTAAGACTCCCAAGAGCCAAGCGCCACAGGTGCTGATACCACTAGAACCCCTGCACCGGCCTCAATCACTGATCTAGAAATCCTTCCCGCTAAACGCTATCAGGCTTGGAGGATTTTCCTTCTTTAATATCTCTGGGGTTGTCATCCGCTGTTCCGAATTAGCCAACGGGGAGTTTTATTTTTGTCCCCAACAAATAAAAACGGAGGTCTAGCTTGGATAAATCGGTCATAATTGCCTCGTGAATTGGTTTTTAAAGTCTTCCATTCCTCAATTGGCCAGTAGTGACGAAACAGAGGCAAATCACTACCTTTTACAAGCACGAAGACAAGACGAGAAAGACCCCTCCTTTCCAAAGAGGACGGTCTATTTGAGAACTAAATAAAACGAGGGGGAAAAAAAGAAAATAACTTGCTATCTCGAGATCTAACGTGGTTGTGCTCACAGTTGGGGAGCCTCTTCGGCCGTCCCTTTTGGGTTCACTGCATCTGCGCACTGAACCAGGTTTTTTCTTTGCTTTTTCAGCCCCCCTTGCTAATCCGCTGCCTTCTCCTCCAACTATTTATTCGGCACTTGGTAGCGTTGCCAGGGATCCCATACCGTTGCAGTCGTGCCTTTCCTTTGTCTGAGGCTGTCAACGCCATTTCACCTGGGGCTGTAGTTCCTCCGGAGCCAGGCCGTCCTTCTCTTTTCTCCCCCTCCTACTGTCCATTGCGGCCATGGTTTTTCCACCGAAGGAAATCCTAACACCATACTTGACAATTTAAACGAATGACAAAACCCAACCTGCTGGAGCTCCCATTGGGAGCTCAACTCGTTTATCTTGCAGAAGGTGGTGCCAATGTCATTTACAGAATCGTGTCAAGCAAATCCTCGGCCCAGGGATCTAAGAAAGCCAGCTCTTATGGCAGGGAATCATTCGGCGTGCCTGCTGAATTTAAAGGAAAACTGCTTCGACTTCGCAAGGATACGTCGTCAGGAATCCCCTATCAGGAAATTGGGCGGAATTTCGACCGAATCATCCGTCCGTTGTTCAAGCCGGAGGAACTAGTGGACCAGGAACTGGTGTATCTCCCACGAGGGCTTGTTCAACAATGCAACGAGCAGTTGCACGCCGCCGAGCTGAGCGGCCGACGTTCCAAACGGCGTCACGGCGTCTATCTCTCCGCCACGGAGCCATTCGGTCTCCTGATCACGGACATGACCGTCTTCGAGAACCCCGGGATGATCCTTGCGGAGCTGAAGCCGAAATGGCTTCTTCAATCGCCCTCTGCACCGGCAGCTAGCCGCAGATGTCGCACCTGTGCTCTGCGCGACATGAAGAACCACGAAGCCCGTCGGGCCGGCAGACCCGAAGATCGCTCGTTCTGTCCTCTGGACCTTGTCTCGGAACGATTTGAAAATGTCCTCCGGGCCACTAAATACGTCAAGGGATGCAAGGACCAGATGCGGCTGGCCACGGTGCTCTATCGAAATTCTACCCTCCAGCAGCTGTTAAGTCACCAGAAGGCGACTAGGGAGGTGGGACTCCACGGACCGCCGGCGCAGTCTCGAGAAAAGTCGTTAGCCATGACTTTGAGAGACTGCACGATGTTCATCAAGGTGAGTTGCATTATCTTCCTCGTCCGACAGCTTTCGTATCAACCAGGACTGACCATACCAGATGCCCCTTGATGATGAGGGTGCCGTCGAGATCCGTCTCGGCGACCTAGACCTCAAGACCGGTGCTGGCGGCAAGGCGCAGTACTGGCATGACCTGGAGAAGCAGCTCATCGACCAAGATTGGTACATGGGCTGCAAGGGCTGTGGCTCTACAAGTGAATGTGCACTGCAAGCCCGGGGCTCTCAGTCATCTATATAAGGCTTCCCTGTCGGCCTTCTTTCTCCTTTCATCTCTCTCTCTTCCCCCCTCCTAATGCCCTAGCTACTCTCTCATTCACTCTTACACTCATCTAAGTTCAATCGGGGTACACAGCACCCGTACTAGATCTGCACTACACGCCAGGTCTATTCATTTCCTTTCGCACATCACGACGAAACGATAGATGAGATTGTTCCATTCAAATTACCCTGTTTGGTCTCGGTTCAATTTGATTCTCGCTCTTCCATTCCATACACTTTTCTATAATAATTCCTTATCTTCCGGTTTCGGTTTCGGTCTTGGTCTCGGTCTCGGTCTTGGTTTCGGTTTCGGTTTCGGTGGGATGGCTCTGTGTTCATTTTTGCGCGCAATCCTGTTATCTTGTTTTTCTTTTTCAGTTATTGCATCTCGGTCATGGGTGGCTTTTTGCTTCATGTGTGTCTGTATGAGTACTCACCTATCTACCTGTCTTGCTATAGGGTTTCCCATAGCAATTGTTATCAGGATTTAGGTTTAGCTATTGATAGTAATGTTAATGCGGAGGTTCTAAGTGAGAAAAACCCGGAAACCGACAAGTACTTCCGTTATGATGTCATGATCTGACTATACAGAGGCCTGAGCACCGGGTCTTTGGTTGTCAATGGACCAGTGGACCTGGGGTACTCCGTACCTACACCGTGGCAGTACTATGTTGTCGTCGGTAATTTCATTGCTTCCTTAGTGGATGAAGGCCTTCGGGAAGAGGAACTAGTTACCTATTTTCCAAAACAACATTCTTGATATTAACTATGCGATGCATGTGATGGCCAGAGGAAGAACATATAGGATATAAATAGCAAGAAAACACCAACACCATACCTCGCTAACCGTCTATATGCAAGTATATCTATACGCAGCAGAAACAAAAGGAGAAATACCGGGGAATAGAACACCACCCGAAAATGCAAATGATTAGGCGCCGATTAAAAGAAATCCTGCTCGCCCAGCCATTGAGAGTCAATGGCGTATGCTACCAGGTCGGCCGCACAGCACATATCCTCGTGTCCGTGGTCGAGATCCAGAAGCTCCAGGACACTGGTCAGTCGACCGTGGAGGATCTTTTGCCATTGAGAGACGTTCGACTGTACTTGTGTGGCGGCCTGGGTTGAATGATTGGTTTTCTTCTGCGTATTGGATTTGGGTTGGATCTCCTTATTAGGAGAGCGCGGGGCAAGAGGCTGTCGTTGGGGAGGGGCCTTGGTTTTGTGATTCTTCAATAGGGATTTGAGGAGAAAGAGCAGCCAGACAAGATTGGTTCGTGGAGCGTATTCGCCCCAGATGCCTGGGATATCGGCAGGCTTGTTAGCGTCCAAGGGTTGTCCTGTGTATAGTTGGGCGCGCATGCTAGTAGCTGTCAGTGGCAGTCGTCGAAACGGAAGGGGAAGAACTTACTATCTATAAGTATTTCTCAGTAGGATCTCGTCCTCGTCTCGACCAACGGCATCGAATATTTGCTTCTTGTCAAGGTCAGACGATGCAATGTCAACAACCTCGCCTGCTTCCTTGGCAGTCCTCAGCTCGGCTCGGGAGAGCGAATAGTCGATGATGGTGGTCTCCAGCGTGCTTATACCAAACCCGCTTGCAGATGGCAGCCGCATCACCTCAAGCTCTGTCGGCGGGTCCATGCGGCCGTCCGATCGGGTACTTCTGATACAAACATTACCAAGATGAAGATCGCGATGCTATTCTTCTGTTAGCAGCCTGTCATTGTAAAGGTTGGGGCAGTCATACCTCAAATTGCGCATATTCCTCGGCCCGCGCAAGAGCCATCGCCACTCCCCAGAAGATGTCATATATTTGGAAGATAGATGTCCAAGAGAATTTTTCCAGCTCACACCCGGCATCGTCCATCTCTATAATGGCCCAGAGTTGTGAGTCGGGATACGCTCTTCTGCTCGAGGGGTTAGGGTTCAGGCAGTCATCTTTGGTCTTTTTATAGTGATCCCATGCTTTCTGAAACGACTCTGGGAAACGGCCTTGAACGACGTGGATTTCCCTGAATCGAGCGAACCCTGGGATAGGATCCAGGTATTTCAACATCTTAACCTCGGACACGATTTCGTTGATACTGGTGAATTTCTTCGAGCCAGGACCGCTCTGCGCTCGCAGAGGAACAACCTTGAAAACGCCATCTCCATAGGCCTTTAGACGAGTGAGCTTCGACTTCGACATTTCCTTCTTGCATACCTCCTCTCGCAGTCGAAGCTTATAGACCTCTCCGTAGGAGCCTTCCGCGATCTTCACAACCTCCAACATATTCCCAGCGCGGGCGGCCCAGGAGCCGAATTTCTGAACACTCTGCGCAGCTACCGGTGATAAGGCCTCGTCCAGGATGGTGCGAACATAGGCATTGGCTTTTGGATCTGATACGAATCCGGCCGACTGTCGTTGAGCGGGCTTGTTCTCTGCGGGCTTGTTCCTTCTCGTTGCCCGCCTCCCAATCTCGCTCATATCTTGATTCTCCTTGGGCTCTTGCTTTGTTCTCCGCGCGGTTGTTTTCGGGCTGACTCTTACTTCCACCATGGTCTCTAATTGTTTCTTTGGTGCTGACTGAGGTTTCGAAGGGGTCGACTCGGCTGTCTCGTTTTCCGGTTCGGTATTCGACGACTGAACTTCTGGCGTATCAGTGCGCTCCGTGGTGTTGGGTATCTCGTCAACGTTTTCCGTTGTCTCTGGCATCTCGTTGACAGGCTCCTCTATCTTCTCGATAGTCTTCTCGCTAGACTTCACCGACTCGGGCTCCCCCTCCTGAGGCGCATCTTGCGCATCCTTTATCCGCACCTCAGCCAGCTTCTCCCGGAGCGAAGCCACACTATCGTGAACCGTCGTCGTTGACTTCTTCATCTCCGTCTTCGCCGGACTCCCCTGATCGAAGACTGCCCTCGGCGCATCAACCTTGCGTTTCCCATAGACCCGTCTTTGTGTGTTTGGTCGTGACTTCGCAGGTTGTTTCGTTCTCGCTTTCGACGGTGCTTGTCTGGGCGTGACGTCGCCTGCGACGGGGGAGAGTGGCGAGACCATTGCTACTGGCGGGTTGTGCTTTCACAGAACCAGCAGCCTATTTTGGTAGACTTTCAAGGGAATGCGAGTGGGTTTGCGATCGGGAGGGAGGTGTGAGTTCGGCGGCGCAGTCAGTTATCCGGTAGTTAGTTGCCTTGGAAGGTGGCATTTGGGAAGGCCCGTTTGGGGAGTTATTGACTCCTTTCCCAGATTGGACTAGCGCGGTGGTTGCTGCGGTGAAGAGAATTATGTAAGTAGATGGGCTGTGGCCAATCAGACGGGCGGGGTGTAGTTCTACAGATGGCACAGAGGGTATAGATACGGATATTCATTTTATGCGCTGTATTGTTATGGGCAAGTGTCTCGATGAGCGTAAGAATGTAGAGTAATCGGGCTTAAAGCTTACGTTGTAATTGTCTACGCTAGATGACTGGGTTTCGCGATAGCCCTGGTGAAGAACTCAACCACCGAGCCAGGCCTGTACCACACGACTCTCAGCTGTCTTCATTGCAACGGTCCCGATAAGGCAGTTCAAACCCTAGCTCATCCTCCTTGAGTCATTTCTGGCGCACGAGCAAGTCGCATCTAGAACATGATAGCCGTGTTTCTATTCTGGGAACTTCTGCGCATCTCCAGCAGCAGCGGTAGCACGAGTGTTGGGCAATGAAACATGAAAGGTCACATCATCTCCTAGCGTTGAAGTTGGAAGATGAAAGAAGGGGGGTCGGTGGTAAATGCCGATGATATTTGCCCCTGGGCCTGACCCTAGCGTTGAACATTTGTCGGATCACGGAAAGAAGAATCAAATCAATGTCCATGATTGTATTTGGATATTGGAGACATGTTAAATGACTCTCGGAGACACGGCTTGGGATCGGCGAGACAGGTCGTCGTATGCGACTGGGTCTGAATTGTTCTGGCCGTACCTTTGCTTTGGTTGTCAGTCTCCTTTAGATGAGTTGTTTGGTCCGCATGTTTGAGTGAGTTGTCGCGATTCAATATTTCCGTGCCGTTCGAACTATTTAGGCCGTGTCCTTAACAGCGGATGGAATCACTATAGGGATGTTGATATGAGTTATGCGAGTATATTCAGACTTGGTACCTTCTTCATCCAAAGTAGACAACACTAAGCTCAAACAGTTGATATACTTGTCATAAACTCATAGTTAGTACAAAGTACACAGTAGTAGTTAAGGGGCGGCAGTTGTGCAGTGATCAACATGATCCATACTCCTTTTGGCCCGTTAGCAGCAGGATGGTAAACATTACAACACAAGAAAGTTTAACACCAAGTCGAAGAGCAAAGAAAGGCTCCAGTTTGACCGAAAGAGGGTTCATCCGCTGCAAGTATTCTCCAGTGTTTAACGCCGTTAAAGCAGTCGGAGGAGATCGGAGGCGAAGGATGCTAAGGTCGAGCGAGCTTCGGGGGGAGTGACGTAAGACTTAACCTGCTTGAGCCTTAGGCCGGTCTTTAGTCCTGCTTTGTACCCGCCTCTTTTTTTTTTTTTTTTTTTTTTTCCCTCCCTCGCCTCTTCCCCGGTCGGGCCCCTTTCGACTTGAGAGATCACGGGGAAGAAAATGCCAGAATAGAGCCAGAATAATCATTGTGGAAGTAAAAGAATATTAATTTCTACTGGTCGTAGCCAGTAGTCAGTAGATATTAGATACTAATTAAATAGCAAAATCCTGCCCTTCTGGAGAGTTTCCAGCGCATCTCGTGGTGTCGCGTAGATCACGCGAGTCCCGACCGGGCCTGTGACGGACCCTCGGGAAGACATTTCTTTCTTTCCTTCCATCCATTCCTCTTCTTTCTCTTCCCAGTCCTTCCGGCTTATCGTCGCTTCACCCCCCTCTTTCTCCTCCCCCACTGGGTGCTTGGATCCCCGTATTCCTTTATCCCTTTCCTCATTATCCCTTTCGACTCCCCCGACCTCGACTGCCGATGATTTTGGCGCCCGTCGACCTCACCCCCGTCCTACCTTAACGCCCTGCGGGTTTCGCCCCAGATTCTTACCCCCGTCAATTCTCGATGACTGGTAATGGCGTTCAACTTCAACTGGTCGCCGCTCATGGCGGACGCGAGTTTTTACACTCGCGCCCAGGAACTGTTAACCGCGGCCCTGAATAAATCGCCAAAACCCCCGATCATCGTCGACGACATCATCGTCACCGAACTCAATCTCGGCTCCATGCCGCCCGACCTGGAAATCCTGGAAATAGGCGACTTGGCCGAGGATCGCTTTCGAGGCATCTTCAAGATGTCCTACACGGGCGACGCCTTCTTGACTCTGAAAACTCGGGTACAGGCGAATCCGCTCAATACATATCTTTTCACAAGGCCCTCCTTCGCCTCGCCGTTGCCGTTGGCTGCAGCGTAAGTAGTGCCCACATTCAACTTGCGCCGTGCGCTTCGTTGCTAACGTGTTTCTTTTTGTGCGACAGAACTCCTCTCACAATTCCCCTTCAAATCACTCTATCCGACTTCAAACTCTCCGGTTTCGTTATACTAGTATTCTCCAAGCAAAAAGGGATCACCGTCGTCTTCCGAAATGACCCACTCGAGTCGCTTAAGGTTTCTTCGACGTTCGATTCGATCCCCTTTGTTCGCGACTTTCTACAAAAAGAAATCGAGGGCCAGCTTCGCATCCTGTTCATGGACGAGCTACCCGCCATCATACATCGACTATCCCTTCGGTTGTGGGTCCCCGAATACCGCATCGGGGAGGAAGCGCAAAATCGCGCCGACGACAACGCGGCAGCCGAGGGCCCGGGTCAAGATCCGTTGGCCAGTCCTCCTCAGGACCCGGTCGATGCTCAGGGAAATGCCTTGAATGATTCGGATATCGCGTCGCTTTCGCTCGACTCTTCGGTTGAAACCCATTCGCTATTCTCGCAGAAGAATCTTCTCCGACTTGCTACTCTCACGGATTCGCAACGCACCTTGTCGCTCTTCACCCCCTCGATTCAAGAAGTGGTTTACCGTGCATGGACTTCGCCTTCCGACCAGGGTGACGGAACTGGAAGCGTGATGTCCCCATTAAGCCCGGTCCTGTCGCGCACCCAATCCCACGCTGGCAGCATGTCTTCCTTCCAGGACAATGCTAGCATGGTGTCGACACACAGTCGATCGTCTGCCTCAACCCATGCCTTTAGCAGTTATGGTCTGAGTCTTGGGGCCGGTCGTCATTCCAAGGCCCACTCTAGAAAGCGCAAGAAGCGCGTCGTGGATTTGCGCCGGCCCAAGGCTCCGGAGGATTCGGCAAGTGTCAGCGATGAAAGCGCCTTCACCGAAACGACCAGTGCACCATCGGTGTGCTCGGCCCCGCTCCCGGTTGTCAATGAACAGCCTGATGATCCGGTGACGCCTCCCTTGTCTCCGGACAGCGATCTTCACCTTCCGACCATCCCCGAACGCCATCGCACAAATCTTTCTCACTCTGCGCCTCGTCGCAACATTGCAGCAGAAATGCTGCGTGAGCCGGGAGAGTCTTCTTCGGCACCCACGAGACATGGTGATGTCGAGGCGACTCCTCGAGCTACCGCGCGCCCTCACGGCGCCTCTCGACGCAACAGCCAAAAGCAAGAGGCTGAACCGTCTCGGCAGTTGCCGTCTACGATCCTTCCATTCGTTGAAGAGAAGCCAAGTTCCGGTGCCGTCGACCAGGCGTTAGTCGAAAGACTAGCGGGAGAAATCGCCCGTCGGATGCGAGACGAAAAGCTGATGCCCAGCACCTCCTGCAGTCCTTTCTGGGGTCGCCCCAACCACGAGGACTCCCCTCCGCCGGCCTACGGCCAGTGAACTTATATACACACGAAGAACCCGACGGTTCTCTGCCACTCATTATCTCTCCTTTTTTTTTTTTTTTTTTTTTTTTACTACGTTCTTTGCACCAGCGAGTCTGGGATATTTTCTTACTAATGACCGATACGACCTTGGTTCTAATTATTTGTTTGTTTTTGACCTTTCGACTTCGCCTTTCGACCCTTGTGGCTTTCGACCAAATTGTGACTTTCAGCGAGACTAGATACTGTACATTGTTTTTCCTTCTGGTGTATCCTAAAAAATCTGGGCGTTTCTGTTTACTTTGTTTTTGTGCGGATACCACTTCACTCGTTTTCTTTTTTCTGTGTGATATATTTGGGACTTTGGTGGTATCCGGGGATCGGTTGTCGGTGTTATACAATAGCTAATTGTTTATTTATACTCAATTGTATCGTTCCTACTTTTCTACTATTGTCCGTCCACGGAAACGCAGAGAAGTCTTGGCGTGGAGGTGCCCAGAGCGGCGGCTCCACCACTAGCTCAAGTCAAGCGATCGCTTTGCGACGAACGTCAACTCGCTCCCGTTCTTTTTCCCTCTCCTCCTTCCGCCACGTTGTCAATCCCCGGACGGTTTAGGAGCCTGCTGCCTTTACTTTCCGCCCTTTCCTTTTCGTCATGGAGGGTTTGCTTAAGAATGTGTTCGGTGGCTCCCAGCCATCGGGCGCTGCCAAGGTTGAGGATGGTAAGGGCCGCAATCCATTGAAATGAACCCCGGGCCAGGGCCCGTCAGCATCGCCCTACTCCGGTGTGAAAGGACCATATCAACTGATTGTTGCTCATTAATAGACTTCGCCGACTTTGTGAACGCACCGGACCCGTCTCCCGCCTCTATCGTGGCCTCCTCGGCCTCCTCGGTGCCTGCATTCAACACCGAGGGCGTCGGGGCCGGCGTCCCGTATACGAAATGGTACCGGGTGTGGGAGCGGACATCGCCCAAGGACTTCATCCAGGAGGCCATGGTGGCGCCAATCATCCTGTTGATCGTCGTCTTCCATCTCTGGGGCACGCGTAAGAACCGACGCAAGGCCCGGGATTGGGCCCAGGCCCACGCATCCGCCCTCCACAGCGAGTTCGCGGTCGTCGGTTTCAACGGCGTCCGGAAGTCGGACGAGGTTACGTCGGAGTTGGCTTCGCCGGATGACTTTTTGAAGGAGAAGACGGCCCAGGAGTTCACCTCGTACGCCACTGGCCGACAGAACGTGGCTTTCGTGGACGTCACGATCAAGCTGCCCAAGCGCTACAACCCCGTGACTTACTGGATGGATGTGGTCTTTGGATTCCTGTTCGAAAGCTGGCAGGCGCCGACCGAGACCTACGAGGCCGTTGCGTATACTTTTGACGGCAAGGAGAAGGATGTGGTTCCCGTTCCTGCTCAGAATACTTCTTCGTTGAAGGTCAACAACTCGGCCTACGATGGCTTTATCTGGGCCGTTGTGCACAAGAACCACATGCGCCAGTTCCGTCAGGATCGCTACGATGCTTCGATGACTTTCACCAAGGACAACGCCAAGCTTCCCCAGTGGGCGACCGTGATGACTGAAAATGCCGAGATCACCGATGCACTTCTCACCCCGGAGTTGATCCAGGCTATTGAGAAGGCTGGCGACGACTTCAAGTATCTCATTGTTACTGATCAGCCTACTGACAGGCCTTTGAAGTGAGTAGTCTGCCTCTTTGTCTACGATGTTAGTCTAACCATTCCCAGGATCGAGGAAACCACCCCTAGAAAGCGCATTCAGATCTGCGTGACCCTTCCATCCTCCGCATCCGGGTATGCGTCAACGCTGCCCTTGTTCACCCAGTTCCTCCGCTTTGCCGATAAGCTTGTGGCGTCGGCTCACTTCCGCGCAGAGGTGATGCGCAAGGTCCGCAACGCCCGCGAGGAGGAAATCAAGAAGCTCCGTCGCGTGGATGAGGAGGAGAAGGCCGAGGAGCGCAAGCTGGCTGCCGAGAAGATCAAGAAGGAGGAGCGCGAGCGTCTCCTACGTGGCATGAACGCCGACGAACAGCGCAAGTTCCTTGACCGTGAGCGTGAGAAGGGCCAGCGTCGGTCCATGAAGCGGTACACCAAGAAGGGTTAAGTTCGGTGTTAGAACCCAGGGTGAAAGGAAGGAGGATCACGGAGCGGTGGTTAAAAAGCGATTTGGCTCATAA
The DNA here is from genome assembly GCA_023627535.1 of Aspergillus sp. S1802E. NCBI lineage: Eukaryota > Fungi > Ascomycota > Eurotiomycetes > Eurotiales > Aspergillaceae > Aspergillus > Aspergillus sp. S1802E. The sequence continues at coordinate 100,205 of JAMAHN010000052.1, forward strand.
TGCTGCGTCTGCATACCTTCATGTATCATGTATTGCTAATCTATTTGGTGAGTGGTAGGGGAGATTAGGATGTTAATATTGCTTCTGTCTTCTTTTCGAAAAGAACAGAAATACCGAATTGATGTCGTTTATTATGTTTGTGCATATGGCTATTTTAATGAGTATTGTATGAGGTGGTAGCAGAACTTTCCCTCAGAGGGACTCGTTTCTACCCCGTCCCTCCTTCCTTCCGTTCACCAATCTGGCTCCCACCTTTAACTTCATCTACTCCGATATTGGAACGATTCCTAATCATCATGCTTTTATCAATGCGCTCATTCAGTTGAAACCCCATTCATACACATCGCCATGGCGTCCACTCTTTATTGTTTCCTGTCTATCTTTACTCTGCTGTTCACTCTCTTCACATCCATTCGCGCCTCCCCAATGATGGTCATGACCCTGCATCATCCCAGGAATGCAACATCCAGCGCCGCATTTGAGTCTGACCTCCCAATGTACGCACATGCGACCGTGACCAACGCCCCCTTCGTCCCCAGGATTCACACATACTACGGCAACAACTCCACTCGGCCCAAGACTCCCCATCTCGGTCTCAAACCGTTTCCGAACGATACCACCACGGAAACAGTCCCGGTGGGAACGATGATCACGGAGTGCACTATACCGGACACTATAGCTCTTACCTTTGACGACGGGCCGTCGCACTACACGCCGAAACTCCTCGACGTGCTTCAGGAATATGACGTCCGCGCTACGTTCTTTGTAAATGGCTATCATCTTCGACATGTTGAATACGCGGAGTACTTGAAGCGAGCTAGTGAGGAGGGTCATCAGATTGCGTCTCATACGTAAATCCCCTCTATATAAACCGCAATATCTATCTTCTTGAATCAATACAACAACCGGGTTGAAACAAGCAACTAACATGACACTTCCAACGCAGGTACGACCACCCTCAACTCCCCTCCCTCGACTACGACGGCATCTACGAGCAAATGGCCCGCCTCAGTGCCAAAATACGTGACATCACCGGCCGAGCACCGACCTACATGCGGCCGCCCTATCTGGAAGTCAACGACCTGGTTCTCAGCGTCCTCGGCGATCTCGGGTACCGGGTGATCTCAGCTAGCATTGACACCAAGGACTACCAGCATGACACGCCGTGGTTGATTGATCACAGCTACGAGCGGTTCGTTGACGAGCTGGAAGCCGGCGGGACGATCGTGCTGGCGCATGATACGCATCGACAAACGGTGGAGACGCTTACGAGGGAAATGCTGAAGGGCGCGAAAATGAGGGGGTTGAAGGGTATGTTTGCTTTACTCTTTCTTTTTGAAAGATAGTGAATCCTTAATCTGCAAATGAATGGAGAGCATGCTGACTGGTTGCTGGGTAGCTGTTACCGTGGGCGAATGCTTGGGGGAGTCGGAGCGCCTTTGGTATCGTTGATGTGCCCAATAGGGAGAGGTTTGAGTGCCAATTGAACATATCCTGATTGATTTGTTTCCGCGAGTGATTGGTTCATTGATGCTATTGTTAGTGAGACTTGTTTGTGGTCTTATCTTTACCCTGTTGGCCTGCCGGCTCTGCACATGTATACGGTAAAGAAACTTGGTTACCGAATAGTGGATTTGAACCTGAACGGGTGATTGATTCACTCGGTGGAACATCTGATATTGATCGTCCGGTCTTGACTATCTTGACTTGCTTGCTACTTGGTATTGCGGTGTAGTTTCTCTGGAGTTACTGGTAAGTCTTGATTTCGAAACTCCGGTTCTAATATGTCGTAGTATTCGGAACAACCCAAGTGCCTTTTGTGAATATAGTATCACCACTCTTTCACTCTGATTATCTAGTCTAAATGGACTTGCAGGACTGTTCTATCATCCTGTCTTTCTGTCTTTCTGGCTATTTTATTGACAATGGGTTGTTCGCGGGGATATTCAAACGTACGTCTCGTACGTCTCTCTCCTTGCGAATACTTCAAAAATCATGCACTTAATACGGCATGTTTAATTGATAACGCCATATTTAACATCTTGAACTGAGTGTCTCCAGCCGGCCTGGATTCTATGAATAGTCGACGAGAAAGTATGTTTGAATCCAGATGTTAGATACACTGTCCTGTCTACTATATATAATCAACGCTGTATCTATACTGAATTGGGGATGTTTTATTCCAAGATCTGCTATATGTTATTTATTCAATCTTTCAGTTTCATTCCCTTGCCATTTGATATCAAGGGATGTTCATCTATATATAAACCCTTAAAAAAAAGGGGGGAAGCATGACCTAACTCGAAATCCCAAAACTCAACAAACTGCCCGCAGTCAACCCACCCACAAGCATCAACCCCATAAACCCACCCGTCGGCTCCCTCTCCTCCTCCTCAACCCAATGTCCAGCACCCATCATACAGCAACTCCCTAGATACCCATTCGAGACACCGAACAGGAGCTGCACGACACCTAGATAAAAGACGTCGCTGGGGACTGCGGCGCCGCGGCCCCGGATATTGCAGAGGAGGTAGAGCGGGATGAAGACGATGCGGGCCAGGGAGAGGAGGAAGAGGGCCCAGGGGCGGTGGGCGAGGGAGAGGGATGGGATGAGCACGAACATGCGGCCGGCGAGGTCGCCGATGTTCCAGAAGAGAAAGGCGAGGGGGATGAAGACGGGGGGGTCGAAGATGCGGGAGCTGGATGGGTCGTGTACGGATTCGATTTCGGCGGTGAATACGGGGAAGGTCATTGTTATGGTGTAGCAGAGGAATATGGAAAGGGCCATGAGGCGGAGCTTTTTGAAGAGCGTGAGGAGGCTGATGGTTTTGGTGGGGGGGTCGTGGTGTTCATGGTGGTTGTGGGTTTGGTTGTCGTCGACCTCTGGGGAAGCTGTAGGGGTTATCTGGTGGTCGGATTGGAAGAGGTCGGGGGTCAAAGGGGAGGTAGAGGAGCGGCGTTTGACCAGAGAGAGGAAGGCGAGTAGAGCGGAGAAGGAGACCACGGTGGCAGTGATGAAGTAGGCGAAGGCGGACTTGGACGATTCCTGCGGTGTCTCTTCCGGCTGGTCGGCCTTTTTCTGCGGCACCACAATAACGGAGAGGATCTGGACAATACACGGCAGCACACCCGCGACGCCTTGCCCGGCCATGATAGCCTGGGTATACTCCTCCCTGCCGAAGCCGGATACATAAGCGAACACGCCGTTCTGGTTGATTCCCGTCGCCAGACTCGCTCCGAAAACCATGACCATGAGGAAGCCGAAGTAGGTGCTGACGGAGACATGTTTCGCGATGATCGTGGAGAATGCCAGCAAGGTGAACACGGCGATATTGATGAGCAGCGAGATGCTAATTCGTCTTGGGTACGAGGCACCCTTCTGGAGCTTTGCGAGGATATACACCGAGCCCAGGTTGGTGATGGTGGACACGGTCAAGATGGAGGATTGGTAGTGGGTAGCTGCCCAGTCGTCCGATTGGAAACGATGATAGAAGTACGGGGCAGCGGCAAGGAACATGTTCCTGATAAAGACGGAGTCGTTAGGAAGTGTCACAAGGATGAAGCATGCTCGGAGCTCCGGACTTACCATGCCCACAGCATCGAGACTCCCAGGAGGAAGAATACAGCATATTCGAACCGGGAGAAGCGAAGGACCGGCTGGTGCTCTGAGGATACAATTTGGTGATCATCGTCATCGGGGTTGAGCGGTTGTTGGATAGGCTCATACTCCGGGGGAGGAGTAGCTGCCCATTTCCGGATGCGATCCATAATTGCGGATGTGAAGTTGATATGAAGTTCAAGTCCCTTTCAGGTAGAAGACAAGGGGCCTTGGAGTTGAAGAAATCAGGCCATCATTGTAAGTCGATGGAGGACAAGTGACGTTGTCGTGAGGAGGTCAAGTCATCTGAGGCCGATAAGACGAGACGAGCAGGGATCGCCAAGCCGCGGGTGGGTCACATGAATCAGCGTCATCGGGAGTAACTATATATTCTGCATGGTTACAGGGACACATTTCAGTCTGCCTGAAACCGCGTAGTCAAGTGGAGATTAATTTATTATTTCTCTATACCACTCCTCATCCTGATCATCACTCCATAACTAAAAATACCCCATCAGAGAGAGGATGGTCCGGTGATAGCTAGATACATCAAACATAAAGTGTATAAGGCACAGAATGGAAGATCGGTATACTCTACAGTGCCAGTATGCTCCAAAATATAAAAAAAAGAGCTAAGAATAATATCAAGGAAAAATCAACAAAGGACAACCGACCGTAGAAGCCCAATCGGATGGGTATGTGCATGAAGTCGGACTCGAAAGAAAGCCAGTCTCTAACAAGCCCCTTATTCGTTCTTCGATTGCTTGATAACCGCCTCATCTACGTCTTCGTCCTCTTCTTTCTGCAGGTTCCACAGTTTCTCCTCGGTTTCCGGACTGACGGGCGCATTCTGGGGCGGTTGCGTTGCATCACCGCCACTCATTTGCCATTCCATCAATTTTGTGAAGGCACCGTCGGGGCGGGAGCTCAACTCTTCATACGAGCCATGCTCCGCCACCCGTCCGTCGGGACTGAGGACGATGATCGTATCGGATCGTTTGATTGTAGAAAGTCGGTGAGCAATGCTGATTGTGGTGTTGTTGCCACGCAGCAGAGCAGCAAGGGCGCTGTTGACGAGGGTCTCGGACTCGGCGTCAAGTGCGGAGGTGGCTTCGTCGAGAATCAAAATATCCGGGTCCTTGATCAACGCACGGGCAATTGCAATTCGCTGCTTCTGACCACCAGAAAGTTGAGCTCCTCGAGCGCCCACTTGAGTGTCAAGTCCGTCCGGCTACATCGCTCGTTAGCTTGGAGCACCAGAAAAAGATACAGACACACTTACGAAATCACTGATGAACTGGCAGTTGGCCTTCCGGGCGGCTGCGATGATCTCCGACTTGGTTGCCCTGGGGCTGCCGTAGGAAATGTTGTCGGCAATAGACCCGGAGAAAAGAACAGGCTCTTGCGAGACCACGCCAATCTTTCGCCTAAGAGACTTGGCGTTCATCTGACTGATGTCCTTTCCATCGATGAGAACCTTACCCTCGGTAGGGTTGTAGAACCGGAGAAGGATAGAAGCGATGGTCGATTTTCCACCTCCCGAAGGGCCCACAATGGCAACGTTGGTTCCCTGAGGGATCTCGAAATCCAGGTCTCTGAAGATAGGCACGGCCGGTCGGGTTGGGTAGCTGAAGGATACGTTCTCGAAGCGAATAGGACCACGGGCCGACACGACCTTGGTACCTTTGGTGGGGGAGATAGTAGGATCACGATCCTGCAGCTCGAACAGTCGACTGGCGGCGCCGACTCCTTTCATCAGTTCGGAGTAGAAGCTGGACAGACCGAACATGCTTGAACCGGCGTAGGCAGTGTACATCAAGAATGACGTCAACTCTCCAATGCTGATAGCGCCGCTTCCAACCATTCCGCCCCCGACGTAGAGGAGCGCGAGTATCGTCATGTTACCCATGAATCCAGTCTATATATGTCAGTATGCTCGTTCATCAATTCCAAGAGTCAGGAAACATACAGAACTGAAGAAGGTGGCGCTAATCACAGATTCCTTCTTGCCGAGGTCGAAGATCTTGCGCACTTGAGTGTTGTAACGATTAACCTCGAGGATCTCTCCAGCGAAAGACTGACTCGTCTTCACATTGCCCAGACGTTCTTCGGCGATCTTGGTCAGATTTCCCAGGTTTCTCTGGATCTTGCGACTCAGGTTACGGATCGCTCTTCCGTAGAAGAAAGCACCAAGACCAATGGGAGGGAGCAGTAGAGCCAAGATGCTGGACAGTTTGAGACTGACGTATGCCATCAAACCGAATCCTGCCGCACCGCTGACACCAGCCCGCAGACCGTCTGACAGGTTTTGCGTGATACTCTTACCCACGATGATGGTATCGGAGCTCAGGCGAGAGATCAGGTCACCGACTCGGTTGGCGTCAAAGAACTCGGCGTCCTGGATGAACGTCTGCCGGAAGAGTTTCGAGCGAAGTCTGGCAACGATGCGTTCGCCAACAATGCGCAGAATGATGATTCGTCCATAGTTTGCCGCAGCACCCAGTGTAAGAATACCGGCCAGAGCGCCGTAAAACATCGGAATGCTCAGTCCAAAAAGCTCGGTGGCGCCGCCTTCGGAAGACTTCGTTGCCGCATCCATGATCTTTCCGATGGAAAATGGAATCGACATCGTGATGGACGAAGACACCAGCAGGAACAGAAACGCCAATCCCAGCTTTCTAGCCTCGGGTCGCGCAATAGACAGCAGCCTCCAGATCTCGGAGAAGCCCGACTTCTTTCCCGAAGCTCCATCTTTGGCGAGTTTCGCTCGAAGATTGACCTGAGCAGCTTGCGCTGCCCTTTCCGATAGTTCAAACCCTTTCTCGCCTTCCTCGTCCTCTTTGTCTTGGTTGGTTTTCTGGTTTGCTTGCGGGGTGTCCGTCGTTTGCGCGGTCAGCTTGTTCTCTAAGGAGCGTGAGGTGGAGGAAAGGAATCGTGAATTCTGCAGGAACCGCGGCTGGAGCCTGGCATTGGCGTAGAGGAAAGTCGAAAAACCAGTAGGCTGACGGATGGCGTTGGTATTACCATTGCGAAACGGGGTCGAGAAGCTGGAGAGCGAGCGATTGAGAAGAGCACGAGCACCAAACGCAGGCGTCGAAGCGTTGGCTCCAGGGTAGAGGTCGTTCAAGACACATGTCCTCGGTTGGACAAATGGCCTTGAAGCTACCCCTGGAGCCCAAGAAGTAAGCACCCTGACTCCGCGCATTGCGGAATTGAAGATGCGGAATCGGCCGGCTGTTCAAAAGGACGTCACGGGGTAGAACGCATTGCCGTATCTCACTAAACGAGCTAAGAGATGAGAGTATTCATGTCCGTAGACACCGGAAGATTTTCGGGGGAAAGAAGAGTAGCGCGGCAGGGAAGGAGAGATGACCGGAGCGAAAAGCGAGTGAAGCTGGGAAGGACCTGGGATGCATTAGCCAAATCCGATAATCGCCGCGTCCGACGGGCTTCGGGAAAGGTTCTGCCGAGGGACACCGCCTGCCCGGGTGCTCTGCTGGCATCCAAGGCGATCCATAGCTTTCGATGTGTTGCTGCAGTGAAGGGAATAGTGCTGGTCGGGACTGACTCGCTACTTGGTGAGATTTACTTCAAGCGGTCTACTTCACATTACTATTTCTCTCTCCATATACACCTACTTCTCCGTCCACCAACTGAAGGATTCGATCCTTTATTGTTCATAACCCCACTTCTACTGCCCCTCTTATAAGCTACAGTCATTCCTGTGCCCCAAGATGGTGCTCGATTACAGCAAGTGGGACGCTCTGGAGCTGTCCGATGACTCGGACATCGAAGTTCACCCTAATGTCGACAAGCGCTCGTTTATTCAGGCCAAGCAGAACCAGATCCACCAGCAGCGGGTGCATCGCCGTTATGAAATCGAGACCCTGAAATACGAACGAATCATCAACGACGGACTGCTCTCGCGCATTAACAAACTCCTCGCGATCTTGCGGGAAAATGAAGGCTCGAATACCCCCGAGGAGTTCGTGTTCCAGGTCCTCATGGAGAGCGCAGCAAACCCCGCCGAGGATATGCCCCCCGAGGCACCGGAAGGTGTCCACACGCAGGTGAAGGAGCAGCCGAAATACTCTCAGATGATGAGCTCCCTGGTGGACCAGGTCAAGCAGGAGATCGGCGATGTCAGCACGGAGGAAAAGACCAAGGCGTACATCAAAGGGGTGCAGGGACACAAGGACAAGGTGCAAGGACTGCAGAAGGAACTTCTGGAAAAGCTCGCTCAACTCGAGAAGGAAGAGAGCAGCAAAATTACGAGTGACATGCTGCACACTGGATTCGACACATCTCATATCGCCAAGGTCGAGGCCGACAAGGGCAAGGCGGCTCAGTCAGAGTCCGTTGAGCTTCTGAATCCGGGAGCAGGAAGCCAAGCCTCATCGCAGAAGCCTAGCGCCGATGACGACGAGGAAGAGGATCCAGAGAACATGAAGGCTAGCGATCTGGCCAAGCGATTTGCGAAGATCAGCCGTAGCGACTACCGGGCGTTGCAGCAATTCATCGGCGAGAACCCACAGATTGTCGCAGAGAAAGAAACCGACGGTCTCTTGGTTGAGGCTTTCAACAGTCAAATGGCTGGAAAAGATGACTATGCCCGTCAGTGCGTTCACCAAGGACTACTGCTGCAATACTGCCGCTCTCTGGGCCGCGACGGTATTTCCTTGTTCTTCAAGCGGTATGCACCCATCACCACCCCTTTTCACTAGGGTAAAAACTAACATGAGCTATTTGTAGCATCACTACCAAGGATCACCAAGCGTCAACCCTCTTCCAGAAAGACGTCACTGAAACCTACCACCGAATCAAGACCCGCGCCGCGGAGCTCGCGAAGGATAGCTCCGCCTCCAACGACCCTGCCGGGGTGGAACAAATCCAGCTTCATGCTGTGGATCCCAACACGAAGATTACCATCAACATCCCTGCTGCAGACAGCACGGAGCAGATCGAGATCGAGGCCCGCAAGGTGTTCGAGTCTTTCTCCCAAGATCTCCAGAAGGCCCTGGCTTCGGAGTCGCTAGATGAGGTCAACAAGGTGCTCGGAAAGATGAGTGTGCCAGAAGCCGAAGATATCATCGAGAAGCTCGGAGACAGCGGCATGCTTAGTCTGGAGGAAGGTATCGTCGATGCTACCACAGAAGAGGGCAAGAAGAAGCTGGAGGAACTCGAGGCTGAGGGCAAGAGAGAAAAGAAGGAAGAGATAGGCGAGCCCGGAGGTGATGTTGCCGAGCTGGACTAAGTCCGCGGACTGCTGTATAGTACAGCTGGCTTGGCTTCATGATCCGACCACCTTTTATCCAATTACCCCAAAATTGTCGTGTTTAGGGGTTTTTATATATTTGTACAATCCTCGCATTAATGAACAAGCGTCGTGTTCTATAATTCCGGGTGTGCGTGACAGCGATCTGCAAGTCCCTACTAAATATATTGACAAGATGACTGAAGATCAAAACGACCTGTATGCGATATTTACCTACATAAATTAAGAAAGAAACGTTTAAGATAAAAAGACAAGGGTGACAGAATAATAAGCTAAAGCAGAAAGAAAGGGTGTAAGAAAATCATGAGTAACAAAATACGGGCCAATTCGAGAGGACATGCCAAGCACCTGGAGGTAGACAAAGGGGATAGATGGATAGCGGCAAGGTAGTCATGATAGAGGCGCTGGGATGCAATGATATCGAGGAAAGGAGGAAGACTCTCATGCTAAGGCATTCCTTCCCCGTGCTCGACCCGTATCTTGGAGGGAGGTTTTGAGCCGATCCCACGATCTAGACCCCACTGACACCGGGGGCCTTCTGGTCTTTCTTCAAATCAAGCAGCAGCTCACGGAAACGCTCCTTGCCAGATCCACTGGCGCCGCCCTTGGTCCCCTTTCCAGAAATGTCAACCAATTTCGCAATGCGTTCCCAGCTGGTGCCGCCAGAAGAGGTGTCCTCCCGGTTAGACAGGAATTGCTCGGCCTCGGCTTTCGTCTGCGCACGGAGCTTGTCGGTCTTATTGTTGTAAGAGACGTAAAAGTCATCGATGTCTTCTCTGGCTTTCTGGACGGTCGACTGCTTCTTCTCCTCCGAGATCTCGGCACGGCGGGTGATTTCCGCATCACGCTTCTCGCGCCATTCCCTAGTAGAAAGCTCAGCGTTAGGGCGCGGATTGTTTGGACATCGAATAAGGAATTGGCGCCGGGAGTGAAATGCGACATATCGTAGAGTACATACCTGACGGGTTCAGGTTCCTCCTGAGGCTCTTGGTAGCTGGAGTAGCCGGTGGGCGGGAAGGGAGCACCGGTTCCAGTGATGGTACCGCCAGGTGCAACTTGCTGTTCGGAAAAGGGGGATCACATCAGTGAGCACGTCCTTGTTCTTGGCAGATAGCTCATACCTCGTTCTGTGTCTCCAGAGCAGGGAACGACGATTCGAACCCAGACATCTCTTCGTGGGCAGGGCTGCCAGTCGGAGCTGCCTCCGCACCGCCCAGTAAATCGTCATCGTCAACATTCTCGGCTGTAGCAACGTGGTCCTGCGAGGTAGCGAACTGTTCGGCATCATCGCCTAGCATCGCTCTTTCGCGAGCTAGGAAGTCATTCTCGTCGGCGCCGCCGTTGGTTTCAGCAACTTCGGTTTGACCTGCACGCCGATTAGTATCCCGGAAGGTGCAGTAGTGAATGCGGGTTGCTAACCCGCAGAGAAATCCTCCAAAGAGGGGAAACGGTCGGCCATGATGACTGAAGTGTGGTGATAGATGAAAATAGTAGTATCGGTTGTCGGTCGCGAAAGAATTTCGTATCAATGGGATGAGAAAAGGAGACCTGACGGGAATGTGAGGCTCCAGCTGGCTTCAAGATGAGGGTTGCCGGACGGAGCGATGAATGGGGGAGAAGCCGCCGGGGGTGATGGATTCTGCCAGACCGGGCGGTGAGCAAGCTTAAGACAAAGGTGCGACGAGCCCAGCTTCACTACTTGTCTGGACAAACCACTGCAAGCTTGTAAGTTTGTCCACAGGCTCTATTGATCTGATCTTGAATCGATAGAGTATTCATAGCATTATTCACCAGACTTTTACCCGAGAAGACCTACTGCCATCTCGTAAGCAATTGTCGCAACAGCACCCCGACTTCGTGTTGGCTCTACTCGCAGGGCTACTTAAGAGGCCTCACTTCTAGTTTACTTCAGAGAGACCATCTATCCGATCGTCGCTCTTTCATCACGATATAATGGCCTATACCGATGATGCCGTCAAGGCAAAGCTCTCCGCGCTCAACGAGACGCAGGAGGGCATTGTGACCGTTGCGCAATGGGTCATGTTTCACAGGTAATTCAATCGCTGTCTACAAGCTCTAAGTGAAGGAAAGATACTGATATCTGGGCAACTAATAGACGACATGCCGAGCGAACCGCGCAACTTTGGTTGCAGAAACTCCGTGATTCACCTGCCCCGAAACGATTGAATTTGGTTTATCTTGCCAACGGTACAGCTTGATCCGGCATTCGAGATTGATTCGGAGTTGACAATGTTTTTAGAGGTTGCGCAACAATCGAGAGCACGACGGAAGGACGATTTCCTGATTGCCTTCTCTCCGGTTGGTGGTATCTTCTACTGGGCAAACACATTCAAGCTAATGGGTTCAAGGTCATCGCCGAGGCTGTGGCCACCGCATACAAAGGTGCTTCGAACGACATCCAACAAAAGCTTCGGAGGGTGGTAGAGGTGTGGAGGCAAAGATCAATCTTTGAACTACCTATTCAGGAGGCTGTAGAGTCACGGGTGGACGGTATGTGCTTGCCAATTCTGATGGAAGGACTGTGCTGATCATGCGATAGAAATCGATAAGACTCGCTCCACTGGCAAAAAGCCGCTTCTGGGAGGCTCGCTGTTTTCCGGGCCGTCTGGCTCATCCACCCCTTCGGAGCTTCAACCTCTTGTTCCTTTGCAAGTGGCTCTGTCTAAAAACAATGTGGCTTCCGGCGCCTCTGCTACAACCGCAAACGCAGAATATGAGAAGCTGAATGACCCTAACACACCCCTCCCGACACCACCGGTGCACGCTGCACGTCTTAGTCAATTGCTGAAGGCACTTGCGAATGCTGAGAGCTCGGTATCCGAGGTCATCAAGTCGCGGACTGCTCTAATTGACGGTCTCGAGAAACTCCTGGAGACCAACCGTTCGGCCCTGTCGAAGGAGCAATCCTTGGCCGTCCAGCTTTCGGAGAGAAAATCGGAAACCGAAGCAAAGAAAAGAGAAGTAGAGGACGGAATCATGAGAGGACTATCTGCCGAGAATTCGCCCGCTGCCAACCTCGGCGACTCTGGGCTTGGAGGCGAGGCAGTGCCTCGGCCGGAGGTTGAAGCTCTGACTCCCCCTCCCGTGGAGGCTATTACTCCGGTCGGGTCTCCGAAGGGACAGCAGGAGGCCAGTCTCCCAGGTACATCTCTTGATCCGCAGGGACCAGCAGGATTCACCCTAGGGGGCTTCACATTGCCCCCGACAGGGTCTTCTTTGCCTGGCACCGACCCGTCTTCAGCTTATAGCGACCCCCAGGACCCCAACGGATTCTACGCTAAGAAGCGAAAAGTTGTTCATAGCGAGGAAGATTACAGCAAATTTGCAAGCGGCGAGCTTGATGCCGATGTTGCTGAGCTGTTGCAGCAGGAGGGTGGAGCGCAGCAGCAATAGAATAGTCTGATCCATTGCAATTATTGCGAGGACTATTGTCACTATTGGGACGGTATCTTTATTTTTGTTCTTACTTCTCTGACTTTCTCTTTATCTCGTCGTTGCTTTTCCCGTGCTTGCGATTTCTGTTTTGCATTTGTTTCGTTCTACTGAGCGACTTGGTATCTGGGCTATTGAATTTAAATATAACCCTTCACTGTCTTAGGGACTGTGTGCATAGTTTATACGGCAGTTTCTTCTTGAATACATAAAAACATATGACAGTATTTATGCGTACACACCTACAACCTAAGCACGTAGGGCCCATTGGGTCTGGAAGGGAACATACATAAACCGCCCTAATGACATGCGATCATCAATCTATACAGTCTAGCGATGCAAATCAGCTCTTGATTCCGCTAAATTAAAACTACTATCATGGTATCTGAAACAAAAGCGCCAAAGATTATCGATATATGCCTGGATCTTCCATTTTTCTCCGCACGGAGCGGTCCAATGCCGGACGCCTCTTTCGGCGGTAAACGAGTTCGAAATTTCGAGGCACAGCGTCTGGTGCTTGTTCATTTGATGGAGGCGGCGGCGAAGACGGAGGAGCGGGCGCGGGCTCTGGAGGGGACGAGTTGTTGTTCTTGGGCTTGACGAGCAGCAGAATGAACATGCCGGCGACGAGAATGACCAGTAAAAGCAGGATCTTGCGTTTGATGGTGCGTCGTTGGTAATTGCCGGCCTGGAGGAGGGGGGTGTTAGTTTGGCATGTTTGCGTAATTTTATAGCAACAGGGAGAGGGGAGGGTGGAGGTTTGAGATGAGGCGTACCACTTTAAGCTCCTTATCGGCAGCCTTGACTTCCGTGCCCATCTTTTCCACGTTGTAGTCTATTCGGTCCAGCATGGTCCCCTGATCGATGACCATTGTTTGCAGTTCGCGGAAGATGTCTGATAGTTCGATGATGCCTTTGGCGATGTCGTTGATTTCTCGTTCCCGCTGCATGATGGCAGCGTCGTTCTCGCCGGTCAGTCGTTGCGACGTTTGCATGAGAGTTGATTGCGAAAAGGACTTGTCCGCGTCGGACTCCATCAACGAGGGATCTGTGTAAGGGTTCTGGGGTGTAGGCGCGCGATCAAATGGCGAAGGGCCGGCTTCCAATCCTCGTAATTCTAAAACGAAAACGTCCGAGTTAGCGCACGATAGGTCCAAAGGGGCGAGGAAGGAAAGTCCGCTCACTCTTAAGATAGGTACTCTGCTTCTTCCTAAACCGTGCACTCGCATCCTGCACCCTCGACGCCAGAGAGATCTGAATGTTCTTCGCCATGGTCTCGTCCCCATTACTGACGCTACCCTGTTGTTTCGCCTCGCGCACCATCGTCTCAATCTTCTGAACGGCTTTCTGGCAGTCGTGGAAAGCTCGCGTGATCTCCTGCGTGAACCGCTCGATGACGGCCTCTTCCTGCCTGCGCGCCTCCTCTTCTCCGAATCCCGGCAGAAGGTGTTTCTGATGCAGCTTGTCGAGGTGTGCCGACTTCTGCGCAATGTCCGCCAGCAACTCCGTCACCTCGTCCTGTATGTCCACCCAGCGCGGGGGCAGCACGTCCATTTCAATCACGGCGTCGCCATCGTCATCGAACCCCGCCGTATCCCCGATCAGTCTCCTGCTCTCCTCCGCGTGCGACGGCGTGTCAGAGAAGCCATGGGTCGAGCCGATATACCGTGGCTTCTTGGCCGGGTGGTGCGTGAATGATTGCCGGTAGGAGATGTATCTGGGGAACGGGGCGATATGAGTTAGCTTCCGACTGACCGAACAGCCTCAAAGACCCCGCCTCTCAAGTGTCAAGGAAAGAGTCGAATTGAACGAAGGTACATACAGATTCGTTCGGTCTCGCCACATGATGGAAGACGAATAGGCAGCGGTGCTAAGAAGCCGGGGTGATCTTGACGGTTGTCCTTTTTAGACGGCCTGGATCATGTCGGGGGCCAGCTTCCGAGCCGAGACCAGTCAGGAGCCAGATGCAAATGAATTCGAGGGAATGGCGAGATCAGCATGGACACTGCAGACTGTCGAGTGTGGTTTGATTGGCATATAGAGCATAGAGACCGTCGCTATACAAGGACCTCTACTATGTGCCTTCCGCATGATCTCCGAGGACGGCCCACGTGAAGGGGAGACGGCGCCAGTCCCGTTCCGGATAAGCGCGGTCTGTCCTCCGTAATTCTCGGTCTGGTATGGTCACTTTGGTATCTCTCCATTTCTCCAGAAGAAACCGAAGTTTACTAGGAAGCCCTTATTAGGTATCTCGATGGTGTAACTGCCCCTCGTGTCAAACTTCCCTTGACTTTTTTTGCTTGCCACTCTGGAGAAAACAGGACTGATGCGGTATTACCGATGACGTACTTCAATGGTATCGTGCTCTATACTTCAGTGCCTGGATGCCAGCTGGTCTTGCCCTGCTGCAAGATGCACAGCCATGCTCAGCTGGACCAAGATACCAATTTCTGCAAGATGCTGTATATCTAAAACCTACTGGTTTCTGGAATTTGCCTTTTCAGCCTTACCTCTAGGCGATGTCATGCTAATGCTCTATTCCCCAACCGAATACTTGCTGCCTTCGCTAACCAGTAGTTCCTTTCTACAGCTGATTACCGGGATCCACGACGCGTAATCCATAATTAGAAGCAAGTAGTCGGCTTAGAGACACTAGTGACGGTAGTGACGGTAGTGAGAAGCGTTAACGAAGGCTGGTCGAACGAATTTTCCAGATATTGAGCAGGCGTAAACATTAATCTTGACCAACGGGCTGAGCTGAATCTCCCGGCGGGTCACGTTTCAGGCATCCGCGGGCGGGCTGCCTGAGGACAGGCCGATGATTGCAGCTGGTCGTCAGTTACACTAGTTTGGGTCGGCTTCCCCTTAAACAACACTCGCTCTTCCCTTCTCCTCCCCCACTAACTTAAACCCATCGGCTTCTGTCTTGCACACCAACCCCCAATCCTATCCTTTGCCGTTTCGCTCTCTTCGCTCATCTTCACAGATTCATCATGGTATGACGTTCCCCTGCCTCCTCCTTCTCGCTCCCATAATTTGCCCAGGCGCGTGGGAAAATCCCCCCCGCCTTGCGGGGCATGGTCTAGCCGACATTCTGAACTGAATTGCTGACATCGCATTTGCCCAGGCCGACTCTTTGACTGAAGAGCAGGTCTCCGAATACAAGGAGGCCTTCTCCCTGTTCGTAAGTGATCCATTCTTTCTGATGTAATGATGGGGACACGAAGCGATCTTGCTTTGTTTTTTACGCCCTCAGCCTTATGGGAATATCCCAAGCTCACATGAGATTTTGCCTCTTCACAGGACAAGGATGGCGATGGTTAGTGCTATTCCGATTCCCTTCCAGTTCGTCGACTCACGCGACCGGCTATTTTCCGTCGACATGGATCTTTTTTTTCACCCTGTTGCTTCCGCCGACCGATTTGCGACCAGGACGCTAATTTTGTGAATTCACGATGCAGGCCAGATCACCACCAAGGAGTTGGGCACTGTTATGCGCTCGCTGGGCCAGAACCCCTCCGAGTCTGAGTTGCAGGACATGATCAACGAGGTTGACGCCGACAACAATGGCACCATTGATTTCCCCGGTATGCGATGATGGACACACTGATATCCGGAAAGGGAAACGATCCTGAAACCCAGCTGCTAACCTCACGCAGAGTTCCTGACGATGATGGCCCGAAAGATGAAGGATACCGATTCTGAGGAGGAAATCCGGGAAGCTTTCAAGGTCTTCGATCGCGATAACAACGGTTTCATCTCGGCCGCGGAGCTGCGTCACGTCATGACCTCCATCGGCGAGAAGCTCACCGACGACGAGGTCGATGAGATGATTCGCGAGGCGGACCAGGATGGCGACGGCCGGATTGACTGTATGTTGTGACCTTTGGATGTCCTTTCTGAACCCTAACTAATCAAATCCTCCAGACAACGAGTTCGTCCAGCTGATGATGCAAAAATAAACGTATTTCCTTTTGTCTATTTCGTGCATTGATAGTGAAAGAGGGGAGAGGTGGGGGCCAAGAAATTCCATTCCATCACGTCCCATCTCATTCCTTTGCCGTTGTCTGTAGTCCTGGTCTTTTGACTGCAGAATACCCTGTGGCTGTACTGGCTATGCGTAGCCTCGTTGTTTCCCCGGGGAAGAGTAGAGTGGGATGGACGTTAGACTTGGGAGCTGAGTGGGTTAAGAAGAGGTCCAGGCGTCAGCTTTAACCAGACCATTTCTTAACATGCTCAGGCTCTGTTGTTCCTTGGCTTGTTTTTTCTTTCGTGCCACCATCTTGTCCCTCGTCTTTGATCATTGTCTATATCTCATCACTTCGCGTTACCCTTGTGTCTTTAGCCCGTCAATGATTACTTGTAGCTTTGGCTGCACCTGATGACATTACCTAGTCTTTAAGGCTGTGATGGTTAGATTTCCGGCATATTTTATCCAAAATCGATGATTTTCCAAAAAAAAAAAAAAAAAAAAAAAGTATACCAACACCGCCCAACAACCCCCGATACCAAGGTATCAGGACTGTGTAAATATCACCGATTAAACCTGAATATCTCCATAAACTGCCTGGCCACATCCGCGCCCGCCTCCGGATCCGGGTCTTCATCCTTCTCCCCTTGACTCGAGACCGGCCTGCCCTGCTTCAACTTCCTCAACATCCCCTTCACCTCCTTCCCCACATCCGGTAGTAGCATCGCCTCCCTAGCACCTTCGATCCCCAACTTCGCCCAGAACTCGCGGATCAGCGCCGTCGTCGCCACATACTCGGCATCGATATCCGCCTCCTCAATCCCCTCCGCGAACAGCAGCTCAATCGCAGAATCGGAGTCGTCACCCTCATTCTCGTTGCCGTCGCGATTGCCATTTCCAGAGTCCGGCAAGCCCTGACCCCGAGCAGCAGCAGAAGCCCTCACCTTCTGCATCTGCATGGCAATCGACCTCACCAACGACGGCCCGCGCCACTCAATCTCGACCACCGCGCCACGCACCCGCGCCGTAGGAACCGTCTGACGCACATCGCCCACACGGACCCGGTAGTCGCCGACATCGTACACCGCGCCCCCCGGAACGGTCACGCTATGGCGATGGCACCAGAGCGGCTGCGCGGCGTACATGAAATGCTGGAATAAGGTGCCGCTGGAAGGCAGCGGCACGGTCGTCATGATCATCGTCTGGTTTTGGGGTTGGCTTGCGCTGGGGGACCCTGCGCCACCGACGGCTTGGGCTGGTGCTGGTGTAGCCGGGCCTGCAGCGTTCGGGTTCGGGTTCTCGGGCACCGAAGTATAAATGAACCCGTGATTCTGATGATACGAAAGAGATAGGAACTGCATGTACCGCGGGATGAGAGCTGGTCTTGATGCGGACGCGGGTAGACAGGAAGGCGTGTCGCGCATGAGCTTGTGCTCTAGGGCCCAGCGGCCGACGGGCACCGGGTCGTCTGCTAGAGAGGTGTGCAGACGGTCGGTGATGGTGGCTAGGGCGGTAGGGGCGTTGGGGTTAGAGGGGACGAAGAAGACGCTGTTGATGTTGTTAATATTATGTGATATCCTGGGAGATATGTATGATGTGCTGATATGCATGTGGGTAGGGGGACCGGGGGGGGGGGGGGTAGTACCCTGTGATAGACATGATGGGTGAATGTCCAGGTGCTTAGTATCGTAACCAGTGGTTTAGGTATGATGATAATGGTTACGGATCCTTGGTTAGGTGGAGTTGTAGTGGATGCAGAGACAATGGTTCAAGAACGCGGAATGAAAGAGATCATTTGGCAGTAAGGGTATCGGAGACGAAGCGAGATGTGCCAGTGCAAGAAAGAGTAAAACTTGACAGGTTCATTCAGAACGTAGCATCTAGACTAGATCAAGATGACAGTAGGAACCAGTAGATCTATATCACCAGGTTAGTAGTCTTCATCATGTGAATGCACAAAGAAAAGAGTAATATGGAATGTGATGACCACAATACCTTCATATAGAGTATGTAGTTCCTAGTCAAATTCCTCAGGTATTGATATAGACACTAGAAATACTGACTCAAAGTCGAGTTCCTCGTCTGGCTTGGATCAAATAAAGCTTCAGCTGCATTTGGCTACGTTCGAGCCGGAGTCCGTTGCCTGAGGCTGTCGACACCTGAGGCCACAACAGCACAAGATAGACAAACGGAACAAATGTGCCAAGAGGCTAAGCACCAGGCCAACTCCTCCTTGGCGATGATCTCCACCAGCCAAACGCCTCTTCATTTCTGGCCTCATCCTGCCCCGGTCTGGCCCATGATCCATCGAATCTTCATTCAGATTCAGAATCAACGGCATGTGAGGCAAAATAAAAAGCCACCTGTTCTGGATCACAGCATCCCACATTCAATAAATTCTGTTCGACACATCAGATTCCCCTCCCTTGTTGAAGCATACGTACGCCAATGTGCCCTGAGAACCGCCAAGACGCGGGACAAATTCAAGGCTGAGACCAAACCAGGGGGCGGCTTGAGCCTGTCAACAAAGCAGTTAAGAATAGCAGAAACAAATTCCCACTAACCAGTCAGCAGTCGGATTGATCTTTCATCTCTCAGATCCCTTCCCCCCCAAAAAAAGACCCTAAGGGTCTCAGGGACCACACGCTTACGCAATGGGCGGCCCCAGTTCCATGTCATTTGTTTAGCGGATGGCACTCCTTTACTGACTTTGGCAACACACTCAGCCACGCTAGGAATCTTACGAGCTTGTGCGGTGTCTATCATTGCCTAGAACGCGCAAGTGATGGCCAGACCTTCAACATACAAAATACCAATCCCATGTTCACTTGCCAATCAATGCGAAGGAAAACAAGGGTCAACTCGATGGTGATCACTGGGGCCATTTCACCGTGGCGGCTCTGGCCGCAGGATTTGTGTAGTTGTCGTATTCTTCCAGGAAATGATGTCTTGAAGCCACTCGTCCAGTGGTCGTCCCTCTTTTCTTCCTTCCTTCTCCCCCTTGATGTGAAGGGCTGATTGTTGGTTGAAGAAATTCGACACTTTCAGTTACTCTGATACTATTATTTTCGCGGCTTCAGATGGTCCATATGAACTTCTGTTGTTTTAATTGAAATGACCTCCGCTCCTTATATGTCGTCACTCTTTTTCTAGACTATTACCAAGGGCTGTTTAAGTCCTGCTCTCTCTCTTTTTCTTTGCTCTTTCCTATCGCATACTATCCATAACCCAATCTTTGTTTTCATATATCTGATATCTCTACATCTCTGTCCGGCAGCATGGTATTAGGCCGACGGAGCTACGTTCTCCCTACGTTCTTTCTTATCGCTTTTATCTATGTATTCATCTCAAGTCTGCCGCAGCGCGAGCACTCCATCCATTCTCACAACCCGCCTCAAACCCCGCCAAAATCGTTAAAAGCAGATGGCCGCATCCATTGGACGAAACAACCCGAGAAATGGCCGGTTTCAGAGTACACGCCTCTTCCGACGGGAGCCCCATCGCCCATCCCGCAAATCCAACATAATTTCCCCAAGGAGTCGTGGTTTGGTCGCTGGAAGCGAGTGAAGCGACAGGACGCCGTGAAGGAAGCATTCCAACATGCGTGGAAAGGATACCGGGAGCGCGCATGGCTACGGGACGAAGTGTCGCCTCTGAGTGGGAACTCGCGCGAGTCCTTTGCAGGATGGGGAGCTACGCTGGTCGATTCGCTCGATTCGCTCGTGATTCTGGGTCTGCAGAACGAATTTGAAGAAGCGCTGGAAGCTTTGGACCATATCGATTTCACCACCACACATGCCGTTCAGATCAACGTTTTCGAGACCAACATTCGCTACCTGGGTGGGTTCTTAGGGGCTTATGATTTGACCAATGGCAGCTATCCGATCCTGCTGAAGAAGTCGATCGAGGTTGCGGATATGCTGTACGGCTCGTTTGATACTCGCTATAGAATCCCGCAATCGCGGTGGGAATGGACCAGGTATGTATCGGGCAATGGCCTGATCACTACGAGGGTAGTCAGTGGTGCCAGGAATTTGCTAATTGAACGATAGATCCGCTGAAGGCATGGGAATCCATCCGAGTCGCAACACGATTACTGCCGAAATCGGCTCGCTGAATTTGGAGTTTACACGCCTGTCGCAGTTGACAGGTGACTCCAAGTACTACGACGCCGCCCAGAGACTCACCAATCTTCTCGAAGAAACCCAGGCATCGACCAAACTTCCCGGGTTGTGGCCCATCACTTTCAATGGCGAGGACATGATTTTCTCGGACAACCGATTCAGCGTCGGCGCCATGGCCGATTCCACATACGAATATCTTCCCAAAGAGCATATGCTGCTGGGCGCCCAAACAAACCAGTACCGCAAAATGTACAACACCGCCATGAACAAAATCAAAGATCGATTGCTCTTCCGCGGAATGACCGAGGATGGCAGGGACATTCTCTTTCCCGGGAACATCTACACAACATTCTCGCACAGCCGCGAGAAGATCGAGCCCCAGGTCGAGCACCTTAAATGCTACCTGGGAGGCACCGTGGGCATTGGAGCTAAAGTATTCGACCGCCCGGAGGATCTGGACATTGCGCGCAAACTCACCGACGGTTGCATTTGGGGATACGACGTCATGCCCACAGGAATCATGCCGGAGATCATGTACGTCTCTCCTTGCAAGGACATGAACAACTGCCAGTGGGACAAGAAGCAATGGTACCGGGACCTGCGTTTTCGACTGGCCAAAGGCTCGGAAGCGGAAGACACCGTTGCCGAAGCCAAGTCGCTGATTGAAAGCCATGGTCTTCAGCCGGGCATCTACGCCATTCCGAATGCTGGCTATCAACTGCGGTAAACTCGCTCAACCTGTCTTTATGCAACGAATGCTTATGGATTTTAGGCCTGAGGCTATCGAGTCCGTCTTTATTATGTATCGGATTACAGGCGACAAGAGCCTCCAGGACGCCGCGTGGCGCATGTTCCGAAGCATCGACAAGATGACGCGCGCGCAATACGGACATGCGGCGATTGACGATGTGCGCGATCCCCATGCGAAGCAGATGGACTATATGGAGAGTTTC
This sequence comes from Aspergillus sp. S1802E, assembly GCA_023627535.1. Taxonomy (NCBI): domain Eukaryota; kingdom Fungi; phylum Ascomycota; class Eurotiomycetes; order Eurotiales; family Aspergillaceae; genus Aspergillus; species Aspergillus sp. S1802E. Next base: position 121,578 of record JAMAHN010000052.1, read on the forward strand.
TGGCTGGCCGAGACGCTGAAGTATTTCTATCTGATATTCTCCGAGCCGGACGTGGTCAGTCTGGACGAATACGTACTGTATGTGCTTTCTTGCGCAATTGTCTCATGAGATGCTAACGAAGATGACAGAAACACCGAAGCTCATCCTTTCAAGCGTCCAACACCTTCAGCGTGATTTATCCTTTGGTTTCGAGGCGCATGGTGTTATGGATTCAGGGTTCGGTCATCTGTAGATATATGAATCGTCCGATAATATTTGAATATACATTAAAAACTTGATATCAGATTTGCTCTCACGGCCTCGGATCTAAATATCGATCCCAGTACTCCATCTCATTCGGCATCGGTTCTTCATCCGCTCGACTATTGTTCTTGAACTCCACCGAGTACTGCACGTCTTTCCGAATGACCATTTTCCTTCCATCATGACCGTCCCCGGTCTCTCTTTCCATTTCAATCCCCTCCTCTCCGGAGGTCCTCCTCTTCCCTCTTGAAAACCACCTCATCAATCCCCCATCCTCAGACAAAACACGACCCAATGTTCCACTCTCGGATCCCTCTTTTCCCATCCCTCCTCCATCCTTTCCCCCGGTCTCATGACCCCCCTCCTTCCCCCGCTCCCCATCCCCATGCCTATGTGCATGGGTATGGGTATGCATCCGACTCTGTTCACTCGCATTCCCACTCTCCAGTATCTCATCCCCCGCAGTCCCATAATTCGTACTCACGGCCGCCATAAACGGCCTTAGACAAAACACGCTGCACGCGACCAGCGAATAATCAAGCTCGACCTGGGCCCAGATGATCGGGGACACGGAGGCGAGCGTGGCGTCGTAGGAATGCAGGTTTCGGGTTAGGGTTATAAGGTGGAATGTACATGGGATTATTAACCTAGATTTGTATGCACAAGAGGAGGGGGGTTAGTTGGTGTTCTGTGATCTTGGGAGAGGGTGGGTATGATGGAGGTGGGAGGTGGGTATGGGGGTAAATGGGGGATGTACTAACGGCAATCGAAACAAAAAGGCACACCCGATCGCTATCTTGCGTTTCAAGGGCATGAATAACCCGGCTAGTAAGGCGACTGCGAGACCGAAGAGAAGCACTTCGGTGAAGATGTCGATAGAGACGATGAATTGCCATCGCGGGAGCTGTTTTCACTTCCCCATGAATGGGGGAGTATGAGGTCAGTCCGTCTTGCTCTACTTCTCTTCTCTCCTGAGAATTGATATCCAAGGACGAAAGAGCCAAGCTAAAAGCGAGGACTCACCAAATTAACACACTCCGCCCCCGTCCCCTTCCACGGTTCATTCAACTCGCAGTTCACAGTCACTAGAAACAGGGCCGTCACGATCCACGCAGTGCACAGGCCCAACGTAGCCCAGGCTAGTTGATTATGTCGCTTCTTCGGCGTCAAACGTAGATGGATTCCCACGACGCAGGCCTTGGTGATGTAGATGGTGATGAGGTAGAGGATGTCGGAGGTGGTGATGAGCTTTTTTCTCAGGCACGCTCGTGAGGGAGGTTGTTAGTATGGTTTAGTTTGCTGGCTCTGCTTCATCTCCGGGTATTGTGCATATATGGCTGGGATAGATTTATGTGGTATGGTATTATCAAGTATGGTGTGATGAAGAAAACATACCTTTTGAACAACATTCACCTCCGCAACAGATAGCAGGTCCATCGCAGTACCGAAGCCTTTTGAGACGGCAAGGAAGAGAAGCGTAGATTGAATGGCAGCCACGACCTGTTGGTTTCCTCATCTCGGGGTTAGTACCGTAGTATGCACAGATTCGACATCAGCCCAATGCACTCCCATCCCAAACCTCAAAATCAAGACAAAACAAGGACAAAGAAAGCCCACCGTAGCACCCAACAAAACCCCATCATCTACCGCGAACGGCGGGTTCAACGCGACGCGCACATACACACGAATCAGGAACGAAACAAGCGCAATAACCAGCCCCAGCGCCGTCGCAATGATCACCCACGCGCCGTGGTGGAGATCATCGACGACTTCGAAGGGAGGAGAGTAACCCGAGGGGATGGGGATGGGGGTGTCGGAGCTCATTGCTGAGCCTGATGGACTCTGTACACAGTAGGGAATTGGATTCAGGTGAACAGTAGACGAGAGAAAGAAAGAGATCGTGTTAGCGGTAGAGGATTGTGAGGGGAAGGGATGTTTTATTGGGCATGGAAGTTAGGGTGTTTTCTTTTTTTGCTTTTCGCTTGCTGGAGGGATCTGGGAATTTGGATTGTCATTTTTTTTTAAAAAAATTTCTTTGTTTTGATTGATTACTGGTTTGGTGAGAGGGAGTACCTAAGCTAGTTGTTGCATGTTCGAGCGTATGTGAAGAAGGAGAAGTACGGCTACTCATGCATGGAAAAGGGAGGTACTTGGGTCTACTGCATCTCCCACGAGCCTGGCTCTGTTTGAGAATTGTTTGTACGCACCTAGGGCACGAGGGTACTGCCATCCACATGTCTTTGGACAAAAGGAGAAACAGTCTGTGACTGTCACACAAACTCCGTAGCCATTTATCTCCCGACTCTCCTGTCTACTACTGGATCACTGCAGCAGGGAAGACGCATTACCCTCGTGATCTCAATTTTGGATCTCCGCTGTCACCATAGTTTGGGAATGTCTTCGTCCAATGTCCGTCGAGGGTGTGGGTTGGTGGTGTTGCACAAGAGCTGAACAGCAAACGGTGGACTTTTCTTTGCTTTTTTCCCTCATCCTTGACACATCGATCTCCTTACTGGCGATGTGTTTGCTCGGGCCCCCTTTTTGTGAAGCCCAGGTAGGTAAGATTAGTGTATAAAGCCGGGAGATATAGTTCAAGGATCATCCGCCACGGTCTGGTCCGAGTCGATCTATCAAGTTTGACGACCTTGAAAGAAAGTACACCGTGCGAGGCACCGGAGGGTGAAACTCAAATGAAGAAAAAGGCAGGACTAGGCCATCGAAGGTTTATGTTCCGATCATTAAGATTTAGGCACCAGGAGCAAGGATGGCCGATTGGGTTGCATGAGCCTTTCGTATCTTTAGCCCGTCGGCTCTCATCTTTCGCCCGCATGGTGACAAGAAGCTATCGCCGCTCGTATGGACGGATATACCCTCCTTTGTTGGTGCTCATTTACCTTTGAAGCGTCTTCTCGCCGATTATAGAATATCGCTCTCGGTTTACTATGGTCCTGGAGATACCTCGAAATGTTACCAGGGTGGAAACCCAAGCACAGACCCATCGTCATGACGTCGAGTTCGGTCGAAAAGCCCTGGTGGCCCCGGAGTATCTGGGAACGATGGCCGATCAACGCGACATGAGCGATCTAGGCCGAGTGCAGGTCCTGCGAATGAGCTCGTCCGTCTCGTCGAATATCCCCGAATAACGGCTCGATGGCAGAGAAATTTCCGATTCATCTCGATTCTGGGATTTGCTTGCACTTTGATCGCGACTTGGGAGGTGATCTTGACGTATGTAATATTCAAGAAGTATGCACAAGTGTTTCTGATCCAGAACAGACTCCTGAGTACCGGTCTGATGAATGGCGGAACGGCCGGGCTGGTATGGGGTTTCATCATCGTGACTGCGGGCTTCTCGCTCGTCTTTGCGAGCATCGCCGAAATGGCTTCAACGTGGGTTTTGTATCTCTCTGGTGAATCTTTCTGACACTGTCAGGGCTCCCACGTCCGGTGGACAGTATCACTGGGTATCTGAGTTCGCTCCTCATCGATACCAGAAGTTTCTCAGTTATATCACAGGTATGTCTGGCATCTAAGGTCAAACGCCTAACTGACAGCTCAGGATGGCTCTGCGTAATGGGCTGGCAGTGTGCCATCGTGTCCATCGCCTTTCTCGCCGGGACGATCATCCAAGGTCTCATCGTGCTGAATGATCCCACGTACGAATTCAAGAGCTGGCATGGCACGTTACTGGTGATAGCCATCACGGGCTTCTCAATCTTCTTCAACACCTTTCTGGCCAAGAACCTCCCTATGGTGGAGGGCCTTATCTTGATCCTTCATGTCGTGGGCCTCTTTGCGATCATCATTCCGCTGTGGGTGCTCGCGCCCCGGAACAACCCTCGAGCTGTCTTCACCGAATTCTATAACGGCGGGGGATGGAATAGCAATGCCAGTGCAATGATGGTTGGGCTGTCGACTACTGTCACCTCGATGATCGGTTATGACTGCTCTGTTCATAAGTGTGAGTATCTCAATTCACCTATCGCCAGGACTTGCCACTAAAGTCCCACGCACCAACAGCCGAGGAAATCAAGGATGCATCCGAAACCCTCCCGAACGCGATGATGGCCGCCGTCGGTGTCAACGCAGTCCTCGGCTTCACAATGATCATCACCATCTGCTTCACCCTGGGCGACCTTACCACCATCCTCGCCAGTCCGACCGGCTACCCATTCATCCAGATCATCCAAAACACGACCCGCAGCTACGCCGCGACAAACACCATGACGTTCGTCTTGATACTAACCCTAATCGCCAGCACCATCACCGAAGTCGCGACAGCCTCACGCCAGCTCTGGTCCTTCGCTCGAGACGGCGGCGTCCCATTCTCCTCTTTCTTCTCCTACGTACGTCCCTCCCCTCCTCCTCATCTCGCCTCCCACTAACCCAAGCCACCTGGGAAAATGAATACACAGGTCACCCCAACCTGGAACATCCCTCTCAACGCAGTCCTCGTCTCCCTCGGCGTAACCATCCTCCTCTCCCTCATCAACATCGGCTCCCTCGTCGCCCTCCAAGCCATCGTCTCGCTCACAATAACCTCCCTCATGTCCGCCTACATCCTCTCCATCGGGTGCGTCCTCGTGAAGCGTCTCCGTTGCGAACCGCTCCCCCCACGCCGCTGGTCCCTCGGTGCCTTCGGAATGGCGATCAACATCGTCTCGCTGGCTTTTCTGGCACCGATCTTCGTGTTTGCGTTCTTTCCGCTCAGTCGGGACTTTGATCCAAAGAGTATGAATTGGGGGTTTGTTATGTATCTGGGGGTTATTGGGTTCGCGGCGGTATATTATGTGGTTAAGGGGAGGGGGCAGTTTATTGCGCCGGTGGCGTTGGTGAAGAGGGAACGGTGAGATGGGGGAGGTGGTGTAGAATTTTTGTAGGTTAAGGGGGCGGATGGGTTGTGATTTATGGTGGATTGATGAAGAAGCTGGACTTTCTTTCTATATTTTGTGAATTTCATGCGGAGGTTATTGCTAGTTGGCAAGATTTGATCACGATGGGTCAGCGATAGCGATGTGCTGTGTGGGCCCTAGTAGCTACAAAGTGACGCGTTGAAACTCGACGCATCAGAAACACCGACATTCAAGCCTAGAAGAAGCCCGCTTCAACAAACATTACCATCACCTCCCAAAAGCGCTACCGTGGCCAGAAAGAACTCATAAATCCCCTCCGTACTTTTGCCTCCTTCGACTCACCATTCCCCAAAACCCTCGACCGAATCTGTCCCTTGCATAGATACCGCATCGTCATGCGTCATGCAATACCTTTACCCTCCGACAGCCAAGACTAGCGGTGATGATGACGGTGAAGGATGGAGGAGTGGACTTACGCGTCGAGGTGCCCCGTGCGGTTGACATTCATCCATATGTTGATGCAAGTATATGGCGCTATTTTAAGAATATGATTCTGTGGATGCTAGTTCGTGGTCTCGGAATTGTGCTGTCTGATTTTGAGTGTCTCACCTTGTAGCTGTTGTTGGTACCTTGTTGGGGGTTGGGATATAACCATACCAGGGAGTATGGGCTTTTTTAAGAATTGGGTGTCGCTGTTAGATACAGGTGGTTTTGGGGGTAGTGGTTCTTTCTGGGTAGGCTCGAGAGTATATATTTGCATGTTCCAAATGGCTTAGTTTATCTTAGCTAAATACTCCGTATGAGACCTGAAAGAGACTACGAAAGAATAAAAAGGGAACAAAAGACAGAGAGAAGACGAGTTGAATGGGTTTATTTTGCAGTGACAGGTTAACTGAACATTTGACCTACCACACTCACAAACCAATCTTCACCAAACCAAAACACCCAAGTAGACCCGTCCATCACCCCAGCCAGCCAGCCAGCCGACCAGATCAGACCAGACCAATCCAGAAAAGCCTTCTAGAAACCCCCTACTCCAACTAAACCAACCCTAACCCGCTCCGGCATGCAATTCAACCCGCTGGTACCCACAAAGCCAGTCTAGTTTCTTTTCCCTCCCAGCCAGCCAAGGTCAAGGGGGTCTTTGGCCCCAAAGCCCCAGCAAGAATTTAATAAACCATTAATGATCTGCGCGACCCAGAGTTCTCGACTTATCAATCAGTGACTCCGTCTTTTTAGTTTAGGTCTAAGAGTTGACCAGTGGAACCGAGGACGATGAAGGACTCTGTGACCGTAAGCAAACCTTGTCCTGGTCTATACCGTATGCTGAGTCGCTGACTGCTGATACTCTACAAGACAACCCCTGACCAATCTAGTCAGCTGTCCAACTAGATTATGATGAGTAGGGAGCCCTGTGTCTGGCCCTGGACGTGTAGACTACTCAGCTCAGAGACACTACGCACCCAAACAGACCGGCTAGACCAAACATCCCCTGTCTAGCGTGCATGACCCAAACAGCCGGTCTTAGTTTCAATCAGATAAGCCGAAGAGCGGGTCGGATGATGGCTAGGCCTCCCATTCGTGGGCGTGAGCCGTGTTCGATGTTCACTAGGTAGGAGAATGAAACTGTACGGATTCCATACGGAGGCTGTGAATGGGAAGTGGAGACTGCAAACGAGTTCCAGAGTCTACTCCGTAGAGTCTACACCGGAGACAGGTAAGACGGGACGGGACGTTGAGGCTTTTTCCTTAAACATACTCTGTATTTTAAGTTTGACTCTGTTTGATCTTGAGGTTTGGAACGGAATCTGTTTAGGTTTGAGTTGGGTAGGACAGAAAACAGAGTAGAGTTAGCTGACGCTACGGTGTACCTCTGTACGCCTGTTAGGTTGAAATGGCTGTCCAACACCAATGTTATCGTATTTGAATCTTTTAGCTATTATGTACTCTACAGCATGAAGATGCCAGGATTAGATCATACCAGGCAATCGGACAAGCAAGCCGATGATCAGCATCATGGAACTTCCAGAAAAGATCCTACGACGGCGCAAAGAAAAAAAAAAGCAACTACAGAAAAACCAAAACAAAAAAGTTGGGCAGCAGACCGACTATCTCTGGCCTGCAGCAACTTCCTGCCCGAAACGGCAGGCCAGAAAAGCCGATGACACATCGGTGGCTATCAGATTGATATGATCCAGAGCCGACATCGGCCGCGCCCCACCCGGTTCATTGACGTGTCACATGATAACCGGCTGCGGACGGCGGCAATCAGCATCTGCAAGTATCCTGGGATCACGAATTCTGATTATCCGAGGACCAAGGGAAAAATGACTACATGACAGACAGAGTATGAATTCCAAGCAAGCAAACAACAAAAGGAAAAAAAAAAAAAGGGGGGGGGAGGGGGGGGGGGGGGGTGACTGCCGGGACGACAGGAATGAATCCAGTCTCAGGATGGGGTGACGCTGGGTGGGGTGACTCGGAGCAAAAGGATGCCTGTAACGAGTTATCTGATCCGGATGCTGGCTTCCGTGCGATCACGTGCCGGTGTAGGGCCCGACAGCCGAAAGGGGGTCGTTGGGATGGGTTGACAGGGGTCGGGTCATTCTTAGCTTACTCCTGAGACCGTGAGCAGTCATCAGTCACCTATTGCAGCTTCACGGGACAGGACAAGAGTTGACTCGCTCACATATCGCGTCCTGTAGCAAGAATGTTCGAAAGACAAAAATCCAAGGGATGGTTGCAACCGGATCAGATTAGATCGATACTGTATTCGGCTGCCGTGCCGTTACATACCGATACGCCGCCCGTCCTGACGGATGGACTCGCCAGACCAGGAAAGAAAGGTGAGCTCTCCCCTTTCTGAGTAAACAAATCCTTTGGGAGTCTGGAGAGAAGTCCGTAGAAGCTCCCGGGATGGGGACTGCCCAAGACTTTGACTTGTTGGAGATCTAGCCTCCTGCAAAGAACCCCCCCGCTAGAGTAATCTCACCCGCCTAGCTGCAGATCTGAACAAGTGTCAACCTCCACGATGGTCCAGGGTCTGCGTCGTCCTATCATTTGGGGGTCATAGTCAGCATACAGAGGGTATCAAACGGAGACTGGAAGGAGGACACTCTCCAATATCCCCTCGATCTCACCCATCGTGATATCCTGCAGGCAGAGTATACTCCGCCAGATCCGTAGCGGGTAAAGTTACAGACGGTACGGCAGCGGTAATGACGTTTTCCCGCTGCCAAAGTTTCGCCACTTGGTGGAAAGAAAGCATTGCTTGTGTGCGTTTTTCCCGCCTTCTTTTCCTCGCTTTGCCCTCTCTCCACATCATTCTGATTTCACCCCGTCCTATCTGATCTGATTTATTTGTCCTGCAGTCCCTCCGCTGTCTTCTGGCATCTCCTAAAGCAGACAAGCGATCCCGAATGATCAGCCCCGGTGATTAACTATTAACAAGGACGCATCATTCTCTAGCGCCCAGCGGAACCGCCATCCCGGTTTTGCCCCAGGCCCGAAAATCGTCGACTTGCCTCTCCCTTCCCTTCCGCTCGCCCCCAGCGTCTGCAATTCGCATTCCTTCCTACGATCAGTCAGATCGGCTCATAAAACGTTGGATTGAACCGTCCCACCCGTCTAATTTAGTCCGTCCCCAGTCGTTCGGTTCCGTCTGCTCTCCTTTTCTTTTTTCCTGTTTTTGCTTTTTCTGGCCGCTCTGTCTTTTTTAAACCATACCTCCTCCAACCATCTCGTTATTTTCTCCAAGGCTCGACTCTGCAATTCTACTTCCTGGAGTCTTGCCATCCTCTCATAAATAACTCCTTTTCATCTACATATCTTTTCCTCAAGCTTTTACCAGCCCAATGGGTATGTGATCGCCCCCCTGCTCGGCTATCTATCGGCCGTGTCACCCGGGTCTTTTCTATCTTCATACCATCATCAAGACCAATTGCTCATTATTGACTGTAAAAAATAGTTCACGCAGTACTTGAACCCCCGGTGAGGTCCAATGCGCCGAGGTCCTCGCCCACCATCAATGGAGACCACCGGGCCATTCCCGTGTCGTCCACTTCTCATCCCGATAACCCGGTTCCCGAGGAACCTCGCGGCGTCCGATCCTTATCGGTGACTGATATGACCTTCAATGGCTTTGCAGCCGCTTCCCAGGATACCGAGTCCAGCTCCGACTCGCAGTCGCCCTCGACGCCCGCTACGGAGCTCCAGTCGGACACTGAAACCCTAGCACGGAAGCAGTCTGTCGGGGACGATGACTCTGGCCGTGAACGCCGCGCCTCCACCGTCCTCATCTCACAGAACTCAGAGGACATGAGACGGCTCCTGGAGAATGTCGGCATTGGAGGCACCCAGAAGGTGCAGCCTCTTTGCTGTGGCGGTGGATGCTGCCGCAGTCAGCCCTTGCGGAGGACCTCGGAACCTGTTTCCGGGTCCAATTTCATCACTGCCCCCGACAACAAGGCCTACCGGGATCTGAAATTGAATGTGGACTATCTCACGATGGACAGCGAGCTGACCAACGTGGTCGAGCTCCCCGAGAAGACCGTTTCCTTCTCGGCCATTCCGGCATCTGCCGTGGATATGCAGCTGGGACCTGCGGACCACCCGCCCCCGTTCGTCCAGCCTCACCCTCCCTACAATGTGTACCGTGCTCCCGTGCATCATGCCCGCGAGCTCACCAAGCCCGGTGCTGAGAAGCGAACGTACCATTTTGACATCGACGTGACCGACTATCCCGCCGAGAGCGGCATGGTGGACTTCGTCGTGGGCGGTGCCATTGGTGTGTGCCCCCGAAACAAGGACGAAGAAGTCGACGACATCTTCAACCAGCTGGGAGTTCCCAAGTCCATCCGAGACAAGAAGGTCTCGGTGCGCACCACCAAGGGCCGCTGGCCGACCATTTGGGGTGACGACAAGCCGCGCGAGCTGATCACCACCCGCCGAGAGCTGCTCAACTGGTGCGCCGATATCCAGAGTTACGCCCCTACCAAGGGCCTCTTCCGATTGCTTGCCGAGTATGCCAGCGACATCAACGAGAAGCAGATCCTCATGTTCCTTTCCTCCGCCCAGGGCCAGGGCGCCTTCTGCGATCTCCGTACCGCGTCGCACGTCAGTGTCTCGCAGTTGCTGCACGCCTTCCCCTCCTCGCAGCCCCCTCTTGACCACCTCCTCTCCGTCTTGAACACCCTGATGCCTCGCTTCTACTCTCTCTCGCAGGATCCCCTGCTCTCGTGCACAAAGGGTGCACAGCCCCGTCGTCTGGTCGAAGTGGCCGTCAGCGTGGCCGAGTCGGACGACTGGAAGGGCGGCATGCGGACCGGCGTGGGATCTGGCTATCTCGAGCGCCTGGCCCAGCAGGTGGTGCAAGCCGAGAAGCGCGGCATTGACCCTCGCACGCTGGACCTGCATGTCCCCATGTTCCGTGGGCTGATGGCCAACCCGCTGGCCAAGCGGTTCGCCTCCGACGGACCGATGCTGCTGATCGGCGCCGGCGTCGGCATCGCGCCCTTCCGCGGCTTCGTGCAGCGCCGCCTGCAGTCGGCCAACTGCGCCAACAAGGTCTGGGTGCTCCAGGGTGTTCGTGACTCGCTGCTGGACGAGCTCTACCGCGGCGAGTGGGGCGTCGACGAGGACAAGGTGCGCACGGTGGTCCAGAGCCGTCGTGGCGAGAGCATGTACGTCCAGGAGGAGGTGCGCCACCAGGCCGATCTGGTCTGGTTCGTCATCAACGCGCTGGACGGCCGGGTCTTTGTCTGCGGTAGCGGCAAGGGCATGGGTGAGGGTGTCGAGGCCGCTCTGGTCGACGTCGCCATGGCCAAGGGTAACCTGAACGTGGAAGAAGCGCAGCAGTTCTGGGCGAACAAGAAAGAGGCAGGCCAATACATTGCCGTGAGTGCAGCCCCCTACCAACACAAATAACATCACTCATTAACAACTTCACAGGAAACTTGGTAAACAACCTACATTACGATCTGTACATCTTTCCGTGTCATATTCATATCTTTCCCGGTGAATCGACTTCAACCGACCTTATCGCATCCTTATAACTGCTATGTGATCATCATTTGATCCGATCTGCACCTGCACATCAGTCTTGACATATGCTGATCAACATACCATTTCATTTTTGTCCTTTTCTATTGTCTATAGTTTTGGATATCTGCGTGCTTTTAGCGGGGTGGCTTCTTGTTCTTTTCTTCTTTACCTTTTCTTTTGCTTCTCGATCTGTCTATCTGTCTATTCGTTTTATATGTCCATTATCTCTTTTCTCGGCTGTGCCGGGACGTGTTCATTTGCTGTCTGTTCGGGATCAGGCTGTGCATTTATTTAGATTCATATGGTAGCAATACCTAATCCATGGGATTTACATATTGATTTTGATTGATGAGTGGTTGGATGGGATGGTATATGAGTCGGAATGTGTGTAAGCTCCCCTAGGTCAAACTGTCATAGTGGGAATTCCGGCGCTGTAGGCTGGCTCTTGAAGTCCATTTTGAGAATTAGACAATCGATGGAATCAAGGTTGACATGTTATCATGAACAATCAGATTCATTAGGTCTCTTCTCCCCCAAGATCCCTTCACCCATCTAGCCCGATATATGTGAATACATTCCAGTTCTCCGTGTACATTTCCTCGTTTGTTGGTTTCCTTAACATAGCACATCCGAGAACCATAACTCCAATACGCAAGTATAGATGGAGCTGGGTATGTGCTGGGCTACTAGTAGTCAAGTATATCTCAACTCGATCCTATATCGCATCGGACTTGTATATGAGATGTTGTCACCCCAATGCTCCTTGTGCTGTAGACGTATCGATTCAGGGAAGGGTGTAAATGGCCAAAGATGATTGAATAACCAATTGGCCTGACGACGAAACCGACTTTTAAGGGAGGATAGGTATCTACAGCCGCGTGTATGAATTTACTCACTTCAATCAGTGTAGATCTATGGGAAGAAATAGGCCTACATGTTTAGGCTAGGTAAATAATTGCCCGATGTCTCTCTCTCTCTTTCCCTCTCTCTCTCTGTGTGTGTGCCTGTCTATATATATATATATATATACCTATATACCTTTTTCTTTTTCTTTTTCTTTTTCTATCTGGAATCACTTTTGATATTGGGAAATTCGGCCGATGGGTCCAATGAATCCTTCCATGTCTTAAACCTACCGAGGCTTCCTCGAATTCACATGTTATACTTCACGACAACTCAGTCGAGCCATTGAAGACTTGATCGCACAGTGAAATATCGATCCACCATAAACACAATAATGCACAAAAGAAGAACACTAGAAAAAGGAAACAGAGGCACAGAAAGTAACCCAAACTCAATTGCATACGCCCTGATATCACCAACTCACCCCGAAACCCTCCCCAGAAAACTTACCTACCGACATTCATAACCACTAAGCAAATCCCCCCCCCCCCCATCCACAAAAAATCCAAACAAAATGTCAAGCAAAGTTCCCAGTGACATCTCGGCACCCACGGCACCATGAACTCAATTGGTCTTTCTCCATCGGGTATGACAACCTCAGAAACATATCCGGGGAGTGAGTTGCGGATATGCCGAGGTGAAACATCGACTGACAAAGGTAATTATTGGCTGTTGAAGTTTATGGAAGTACCTAGTACGGCTGGGAGACGGGCGGACTTCCATGTGATCGGGTGTTGGCTTTCGCCGGAACGTGTCATGTCAGCTCGGTTTGACCTTTTCTAGAAAGAAGTCAATCAACTGTGGTTAACTTCAAGACATCATAGATGAAAAGTCCGCGCGCCCCGAGACGATCATCTAAAGTTAAACCATAGGATCCACCGCCGGTGACAGATGACAGGTGTTTTGGAAGTATATCGAGGGCCCGTATATCTCCTACGTCAGGGGGAGGCAAACAAAGTTGGGGGAACCGGTGGCCGTGTAGATAGTCTCAGGGCAGAAAATGATTTCTCGAAGCTTATTCTAAGTTATGGTAAAGTATCGCAGATGGTTTAACCTAGATTTAACCCAAAACAATTAGGATGACTTGTTCCTTTCTCGTCTTTCCGGGGCAGGTCATTGCAGATAAAGTATCGAAGTAGGAAGGAAGTAGATCATGACCTTGAGCTACCCCATTTGCCATATCATGCATGCTAGAGTAAACTCTCAACTCTGAAAACATGATGTGAACTTTCCAAGCGCCGTTAAGACTCGTTTCTTTTCGTACAGTTGTTTAGATTGACTGACACTGACTGAATGACTAGCAGATTAGGAAACAAACTTGTCCAGACCACGCCCCTAGAACGCAACCTACTCTGTATCCCAGCCTCAGCAGTTACATCGTCTCTTTTCGAGTTAAGATCAAGCATGACAAGTATTCGTAGGGGTAGGAAGAAAGCCTGTTTCTACAATATCCTAGTCTATGCTATTCTAACTCTACTAGAATTATGACACGATCAAGACTCAGACCGAATACCTAACCAAAAATTTCACTAACTATACCCATCCAAATGATAGGAAGGAAGTAGGAAATCGTCATTTTTTACGCACAGTAGAAAGCTGTCCGCCTCTTGGCTGCTTGATGCAATCGCCATGCAGCGGCTCTTGCCAAATGATTCCATAAGGGGAAAAAGAAAAATTCCCCCAAACGTCCACACAGGGAATCAAGTAACTCAAAGGAATACAATCATAGCAATACCTCGCCCCATCGCTCCTTTTTCCTTTCTACATAACTCACTCTAGCTAACGTGTGCAGCATATGCCTCCTTCGGTCCTGTTAACCTTGCTTCACAAGCAAGCATAACTCACCGCCTCACAATCCCCATACAGGCACTCTAACCCCAGGCTGATCAGGTCTGATTCAGGTAAGAGCAGAGCCAACACCAGGCTCGGAGTCCTCGGGCCCCGACGATCTTGGTTAAGTTTGCTTCCTAAAGCTACATAGCAAGATCTGGTTCGGCGATGGAGGATGGATATATATCCTGAAGCATATCAGGGCCGTTGTTGCGTCAGAATCATCTTTATCGGTGATGTATTGAGGTTTTGCTTAGCTTAATGACACTAAGAAGGGAGAAGGCCAAATGGTTAGGAGGCTAGAAAGAAAGAGAGGCACATAATTAAAGAAGAAAGAAGTATGAGTCACGCCAATTAGTGATCATGGTTAGAGTTAAGATTTAGATCAAATTAAAAGAAGTGTATCTGTCTATCTCTTGCAATTTCCAGATGCACAAGAAGCCATGGAATAGGGGAGATTTGCAAACTGAAACCATGCGGAGGAGAGAGAGAGGGAGAGAGAAGTGGGGGGGGGGGGGGGATACGCAGACAAGACACTAGATAGTTGATCATAATCTTCAACATTCCAACCAAGTAATTCATTGAAGAACCCTTCTACTTCAATGCCTAAATTACGTACAGTTTTCAATGATGACAGCTTGGCTGAGTGGAAATTATAGAGCAGTCTTATCATGTTACGTGCTGTAGTTTGTAGTTTGTAGAGACTCCGAATTCATCTATATTCTCCCGTCGACAGAATCAGCTATCTACTACTCACTCGGCCTGGGAAGCAGTGCCAAAAGATAAGCGAAGGCCAGAGAGAGACTGTCTTCACTGAAGCTGCCCTGATGGTACATAATGGTATACTTTAGTAAAAGGTCGTAGGTGTATTCTGAAAGTAATCTCCTCTACTCCGTAAAATGCATCTATGGCCAGTCCGTAGGTTACAAAGTCAGAAGAGAACTGTCAAACCAAGAACAGCATGATAGAAGCCAGATGCTCAGATGCCGGGCTTGGTTCCGTCCAACATCCAGTTCTGTGATTTCTCTACACTTTGCGTCCTAAGCTTGCCTACTCTCGATGCTATGTCGCTGAACCCTGTTTTCGTTAATACAAAGGAACTAGATCCCAAGTGACCCGGGTGGAAGATCGTGAGTTGGGAATAGCAGACGGGTTCCCATGCCAATGAGCTCCTCTCCGGTATATGGCAACAGCCAGCTTATCGAGAGCAAGAACGCTGTATGTCTGCCTGAAAGCGTCAAGTCTCGCAGCAACGCCATAGTCATCGTGCAGCATAGTTGCCCCATTTAGCCTCGGTTATCTCACCAGAATCATGTCCGATAGACTCGAATATGAGCCCTCGACACCAACTTCACGTGGCACTAGCAATGCCAATTCCCGGACCAGGATCAGATGACTCCAGCCCAGCCAGCGGTTGACGAGATGATAGACAGGGACATGCTTTGCCAACCATGGTATTGGACACGAAATCTCCCGCGGAGTATTCATGATCGACCGGGAAGCCGGCCATTTATTATTTGGGACGCCATTCTCTGGGTCCCGAGTATAGTGTTATGAATACCGCCGGACCAGACCGGATTGAAATTCGGCAGAGGCACAGCATGAGAAAATGACAGGACCTGGTGACATTTTTCAGTCGAGATGTAAATATCGGAGAGACGAAGGGGGAAAAGTGAATGAACGAGGAATTCCAAGCCATCGTCATCAGCGACGGAATCAAATATCGGATTTCGACGAACAAATGTCGCAGCCGTCATCGAACTGACAATTGAAGAACTAGCATCTAGGCAGACAGATTCAACGTGGCGACGCAAAATCAAGGTTTCTGCGTCACGAAAAGCAATAGGAGACAGCTAAATGCCGAATCCCCTGACCCGGACAGATCACAACATCCGTCAAGATGGCGGAGCGCGGAGCCCCAAAAACCGGTCGGCATGATCCGACCAGCTGATCGCCGACATTCGGGGTGAACCGTTCAACTGTTCAGACTGCTCACTGCCCAGTGTACCATGTAGAATTGTTCTGGGGACAGATGGTAAAAAGGGGGAGGAGATCTCAATCAAAAACACAGAAAAAGGTCAAAAACTCAAAGGCAAGGATCGTGAACAATCTCTCGATCCGCCACATGGGAACCCGGCAGGAAAATCAGACTCTTCAGTCAGGGCTCGAACCGGGTTTGAAAATCGATAGTGTGAAGTTTCTCTCACCCCCATTTCCCAAAGCGCATGGCCAAAGAAGATAGTCGATAGGGATATGCAGCACGAACCAACGGTCGAGATGACCGAATGAGGCAAGTGGAAGATCCAAACTCCAAAGTCAGACAGGCCGACGTGAGCGAGATGCAGGGAAATCCGACGTCGATCATCCGCACAGGAGAGCGAAAAATATTAATAAGACTAAAGTCAAGGAACCATAGTTCGTAACATTCAGCGAAAAAGTGGAATGATCCGAGGTGTGGCAGGGGGCGCCCTAGTGGCTAGTTTAGTATATTTCTAGAAGGCATTGCGAAGTGGGGGCGTCATTGGACAGCCTTTCAGGGCTAAGGTTGGCGCTATGCAGGCACTATTGAAAACACATTACGGGGTCACGAACCGGGCTGAACTTAACTTAGCAGCAATTGGGAAAACTTCGGGGGATTTTGATGCGGATGTACTCGTGGGGAAGAGAGGATTGGATGGGACGGTGAGACATTTTGGAACCCAAATGATGTCAATTTTGAGTTCCAGAGGGTTTCAACGACCAATTTGGAACGAGTTGGAGACGGGGGTAAAGCATGAACCATGGACGATGGACTCCTGGACACACGAGATGACCCGGAGTGGAAAGGTGCGCGTGTTGCTCGTGTTCTGACAAGAGGGCCTGGAAGGCTACTCCGTAGAACATAAAAATATACGTCGAATAGACTTTGCAAAAAATAAGAACGTCAACCGGCTGGCGGAGAAGGGGGAACCAAGTCACGACGGATTGTCAACCCTAACTTACTTAGTTGACTTTGAGCGGTGACAAATTCCCTGACTCGACTGACAGAAGCGGAACAAAGCCTTTGGACATGGACAATTTTTGGATCCATGCTTCCGTTTCACCAGAGCGTCATCCATCGGTGTTTGCCTGTCGCCCTTGCTCCAAGCGGCGCGATCGAGGGATCTGGGAGTCAGCCAGGGCGCACTAAAGCCGCAGGGGGCATTCCGACACGCCCCTCCCCGGTGGCGTTCGGTCTTTAGGACTTTAGTAAAGCAGAATGTTAGGCTGGCGGCTGGTTCTTCCCTCTCCCTGCAGGTGGCCTGTAGGCAGGTAATAGTCTCATCCCGATGGCAGGCAACTGCGATGCACCAACTTCCTACCTGCCTCTTCAAGAAGGAGCCTGTGCATCGCAACAGCAATCGGCTGCATCCAAAGAATTGGGGACAGCCTCAAATAGCAGGAAACTACTCCGTAGGTGGCTACCCTGATTCAGTCAGTCAACCATCGTCCTTCTCCCCGGTGTGTCAAATTCCATGACAAATAATGGGCGCCGCCAAACCACGAGGGAGGGAGGTGCCTTCGTTTAGCTCCGGCTCGGACGGGGATACTCGGCTTGGTTTTGGGCCATGGGTCGAACCAGAGAAACTCTGTTGCTTCGAGCTTCTTCTCTTTGGCCGTACCAAACTCTGCCTCCCTCCGGCGCGGCCCTGCCTACCATCTCGAGCAAGCCGGCGATCCTCTTTTTCTCTTTCCAGAGATCAGTCCGGAGGTTATACTCTTTGTTGAGTTGGGTACGGAGTAGTTTGATAATTGATGCTATTCCTTCCGACAGGAGGGATCCTCCCGATGGATTTGCTGGATCAACGGAGACAGGCCGAACAAGGCTGGGTCTTGTCCCTTTTTCTTTTCCCTTTCCTTTTTTCTTTTTTCGGTCCTCTTCTTTGGCATCCCCCCCTGTTCACACTGACCAACTGACAGGAATGGCTCGGTAAATCCGATTCTCTGACTCGGCGTTTTGAGTGATTTTTTTGAGTTTCCAGCGTCGCCCTGAAATGAAGTCAGTATCAAACAATATCGAAAACCTGTCAGAATGAAACACGAGTGGACATTGATCAAGATTGACACCTTCGGGAATGAATCGGCGAGGAATCGCAATTAATTTATTTAAGCCTTCCAGAACGCTGCCACCTCAGGCACCAGCCCGGCATGACGTGCGCTACCGACCACTTTATCCCGTTGATTTGACAAAGAACGAAAACTCTGTTAGATTAATTAATGGACGAAGGAACAATTAATTAACCATTTGACTCTGCACCCTCCAGTCATAGTTCACGATCTCCAGGAGGCCCTCCATTGGACGTCACGGTCGGTCCTAAGGAGCAGCAGAACCAATTAGTCGGGTCCGAATCTGATGGAGTTTCCGATCGTCTCCAGCGAGTGGAGATGCGTCACAGACCGGTGATTCGTGACTGGCGCATCGAGTCGAGTCAATCGCGCTAACCCGACCGAAATTGATCCATTTTTCAGCTGTCCACGTTGATTGACTGAGTCGGTGGCCTGATTTCAGCTTTTCCACCACCACCACTGCGCCTCTGGACGGTATCCGCCGAAACGTTCCTGGATCCTGAGAAGGCGACGACAACCACACCCGGGGATAGACTCGCGTCTCGCGTACTGGACAGGTGCCACCATGAACCCCCTTTTGGTGGAAGGAAGTGGGAAACTAGAGCGTCAGACACTGTCTCGGTGATCCATGATCCATGATCCATGATCCATCCACCTTCCCCGTTTGCGCAATGATCGGCCTTGTCTCTGCTGTAACAGCGGGCGTCCATGGGTCCAGATGTCGTTCCTGTCACCTCTCCTCATGGCATCCTTTCTCGTGGTTGTCTCTTTTATGATTTAAACTCCAGCGACCCATCGATCAGCTAAGCCGAACCTTGGAACGGGTAATCCTCGTGGTTGAATAGTTTTGCCCTCGTCTGGTCAAAAAGGTAAAAGATTTCAAAAGATTTGCAAGAAGATCAAACTCAGATGTGAGTATTAATTTTAATATGGCTTATGGCCGTTAATGAATTTTTATGATGATTGACGAGAGAGATTCTTCTTCGGTAACGGAGGAAACACATCACCCGAACTGTGACCTGGACTACTGACCAGCCTCCGACATTTACCTTCTTTTCTTTTTCGGTCGCATGGATCGATTACCAGTTATCACCACTCCGGGCGGAGTATAACAACGATGGATGATGACGAGGGCAGTCCACGGTAAGGTAGTAGTCGCTAAGGTGGTGACTAGTTGGTCCAGGGAGGAGGCAGAAGAGGGCCGAATTAAGAGACAGGGGGGCAAAAAGAACAAAGAACCTGGGTGATTGGCCCTGGCGGCATGTCAATTTGGCCCATTACCCACCTCCTAGCCGACAACCTGAGATGTCATATGCACGGGCAATGGATCTTGCATAAGAGATGGGTGTGCCCTTACACCAATCATGGCCGGCCACTCTTCATCTGCATGGGTTGGGCTAAATTCCCTGGTCACACCCTTTTGGTTTTTCGCCCTTGAGGGACGAGCGTCCATCCCTTGTCCTTTGTTGTCCATACGGAGTATGATATAGCAATGTACGTCGCATGTGTCTGGGTAGCCCTGCGGAGTTGAGGGGAGCAAGGCGGGTAGGATATTCCGGGATTTCAAGAGCAATCAAGCAAACATGGTGGAGGTTTTTTTTTTTTTTTTTTTTTCTCAATTTTAATTCTCCGTTGATCAAGGGAGGCAATGATGAAGTTGATAATTTAACCCTTGACCTCGCAAGGTGTCAATTATGACTATATTATCGATCAAGGGTTGATTGATATGCTCTACAATTATTGTATACGTTGGGGTTTCGGCAGCTTCTGATGAAAATGTAAACGGTGCACAGCGTAAACGTAGGTGTACACTTTACGAGTACAAGTAAAGTGGCGGAAGAGGTGGGTCTTGGGCACACCAGCGATGGCAGCTCATCTCGAAAAGAAGATGGGTGGGGTCCATGGAGAGGAACCCCTCGGCGATCGGGCCTTCCCTGTCCAGGAAGTTGGAACATCTTGTCGACGAGCCAAGACTCGACGACGTGAGTTAGTCGGCTTCTCCTTCTCTCCCTCCAATCCACCCCTACGCTGTACACCGTCATCCTTCCCCCACCCCCCTGCTGCCTGTCTGTGTGTCTGTCACTCTGCTTCTGGTGTGATCGATCTCCATTCTTCTTCTCCCCCCCCCCCCCCCCTCTCTCAGACCTCGATTGAACTTGCCCGTTAATCACCTTGCAGCGGGAAGACACGGATCCTGCAGCCAGTTTACGGGATTCATCCCATCCATCCAATACATCACCCTACAGGCTGTACCCGACAGAGATGCCGGGCCACTTGTCCCTCCTTTCTTCTTGATTTTTCCTCCCCTCAACCCACCGTCTGGGACAAGCTACGACTATGTGATCTCTGCTAGTAGTTGGCTTAACCAATTCTGACTGACTGACACACCAAGCGATGTGGATCCGACTCAGTGAGGGACAGTGGGCGATCGCTCCTCTTTTTTAATATTCCTGTATTATTAATTCTTTCTTTCTCTTTCTTCCCACCTGTGAAATTCTCCTTCCAGTCGAGTCGATCGACTTACTCAGGGTATAAACTTGCAGCTAAGATGCGGGTGGATTTCGATTTATTTACTCCGTACACCGTATAAGTTCAAACTGCCTCCTACAAAAGGTGAACTCTTGAAGACGCCCCGCTTTCTTCTCTCTCCCACCCCTCCCTTTTTTAGACTTTGCAGCTATACCTGCTCCGGACCGTTCCTCTGTGAGACGATTGACTTCCTTGCTCCTTTGCTGCAGTCGCCTTTGCACTGGTGGTAAGCATCTAGCTGCTTCGGGTAAGATGGCGTGTTGCCGGAACTCCCTGCCTATGTACATAATAATACATCCTGGTTACTTGCCACTCCGTTCATTGCACGACAGGAGCGTTATTACTTTTGGCAGAAGTTTGGTTCGATCAATCACAGGTCACTTAAGGAACTGCGGGAAGATTTTTCCGCCTTTTTGATCCAGGTACAGTGGGTTTTCTGTTTTCTGGTCTCTTTTTCTTTCTCTTTTTCTTTTTCTTCATTTATCGGGTCGTCTTAATTTTCCCTGGCTTCCTTTCCCACCCCCTTCAATCAATCTCCACTTAATACCGCATTTAACTTAGTTAGCAGAGGCGCGATGACAAAGTGGCAGCCCGGCAGGGGGGAACCAAATCGCGGTCGGTCGCCACCGTCAGATAAAATTACCAGAGTGACTTACCCCAAGTCATGAGGTCATTACCTAGTGGTCTTAAGTCCGCTAAAACACTAACCGACGATAGTACAAAAATATCCATCACTGTTTGAGAAAGATGGAGACTAGACGGATTTAGCTTGTTTCTGGAAGTTCTAATGGAGTCGTGAACTTAATTATCAATTAGGAGAGTTTCATCTATGTTTTGTGCTGGTGTAAACTTAAAAAAATGATGTTGTCAGTCGCTCCCCCTTTTTCTGTCGATTTCGCTCGCTGTTCATGGGGGAGAGCGCGGTTGACGGGTGTTGGAGATCTACTAGGTCTGTAGGTACTCGAGTCATGAAAGGGGAAAGGGGAACATCACCACATGAAAAGGACAAGTAATCCTAAAACTATGTGTGGCACTGGTGCGCCTCTTTCGGGTGAAATTTGCTCCCCTCTTCATTCCGGGAATTAGGGCGGCAACGAAACATTATTCCTATGGACATACATACCTACCGACCTACCTACAGTAACAGTTGCAGGATGTACCGCCAGACGATCTTCAAGAAGGCAGGAGCAGGCCAGGGTTTTTTTTTTCTTCTCTGAATTGTTCTTTTTCCACGGCGCCGCCTCAGACGATTCAAATCACACCGTCCGTGGTGTGTGTACTGGACTGGTGCCTTCTCCCTCCTGGGAATGATTCGGGTTGGAAATCTCCTCCAGATCCCTTGGCACCATCTGTCACGGACAACCTTAAGGATGAGCATGTTTAGTAGGGCCCGATGGACACATTAAACATTAATTAAATGTTAATAATACTGGGAATTAATATGGGGTCATTCAATATTATTCTAGTGTTTCTTTCTATTCGGTACAGTAGTACACCATAATTTTTTTCGATTCATTCCCTTTCTGGCGTTTTTTGCCTTCTCCCTTCCAGAGGGAAATCTAATACCTACTTAATAAGACGGAATAACAATACACGGAACCTACGGTAGTTGATTAGTTAGTTTAACTACCTACAGTACCTGGCTACCTACTCTCGCCCCCTCCTCCTCCCTCATTGTTGAAGCCGGCCCCCCCCCCCCCCCCCCTCTCCTAGTTAGTCTTCTCTCTGCATGCCTTTTGGATACCGGAGTGAGTGACGGTCGACCGTAGTTTCCATAGGTTGTGACTATTGTATCCACACCCACCCACGATCGTCGGTTTTTCTAGGATCCCCCCCCTGTTCTTGCCTTTTATTCCTTTTCTTTGTTCTCCCTCTTTTTTTTTTTTTTTTTTTTATCTTAGTATGGAACAGCTGACGGGGGGCCGGGTGTCTGAGAGATTCAATCATGTCTTTTTGCTTTTTTTGCGTCTGGGGGGTGTACCTAGATTAACTACAGTACGGTGGTCTTGCAGGACGTCGGGGACCGTGGTTTTTCTTTCTTTTCTTTTCGTTTTCTTCTTCCGTCCTTTCACGGAATGACTGTTGGCCCCAGGAAAGGGAATAGAGAATAGGGACAGGCAAAAAAAGTAAAATAAAATGGACGGACGAGAGTCGAAAAGAAAAAAAAAAAAAAAAAAGTAATGCAAAATTAAAAATAATTTAAAATAAAAATGATGACCCAAAGAACGAACTAAAAAAAAAAAAAATTAAAAATAAGGAATTCGAAATTTAAATTGAAATGGGAATTAAATAAATCGGAAAATCGAAAAAGAAAATGGAAATTAAATAAAAAAAGAAATCCAATTGTTTGAACCCCGAACCACCTTTGAAAGAAGAGATCTGGTCCACCCAGCCCAGATCCAATTGTTGAGCTGCCTCACTCCTTACCTTGCATAACCTTGGTTCAGCTGTCTCCATCGTCATCGTGTGCGGCAATGTCAAGGTACTTTTAACTCACGCCCTGGTAAGTATTATTTGTTGCCCATGTTTCCCTCGATTCTCTACCATCGAACCACAACAGCCTAATTTTTTTTTATTCTTTTTCGTTTTCTTTTTCTTCTTCTTCTTCTTCTCTTCTCGTTTCTTTATCTTATTCTTATACATCGACTGATTCCTCCCCTCGGATTCCGCATCTTCAGGTTTTCGCATTCTCCGGTCAAATCATCCTCTCATTCTATCTCCTCCCCTTCTTCCCCGCCAGAGATTAGACTGCTCTGAATTCGCGCCAACTCCCAGGGTCCTTTCTTATCTATCAGGGTGATTCTCGCCAGATCGCGATAGTGACAGTTTCCTGGATTGTGTGGAACAAGCCGCAGGCCGGCTACTTCGATCATCAGATATTCGGCTTTGGGACGCATCTTGGTGTTTTCCGTGACTATACTGATCAAGCGGGCGGTTTCCACCATTGTATCTTCTACCCCACCAAACACCATCTTCGCTGTCTATGTCCCAGCCCCGTGAATTGGGCGAGGATTCCAAGAACATGGCCATTTCATACGCCAGCGGCCTTCCGGCTGATCATACGCAAGCCCTCCCTTCGTTCCGAGAGGTAAGATGACCCGCGATCCCCGAGCTTTAGATCCGCAGGTGCGATGGGAGAACAAAAGACTGACTTCGCCTTATCCAGCTTCTCCCCCCTCACCTTCACGACGAGATAGAATCAACCTCCTACTTCACGTCGCGGCAACATTCGCACGAACGTCCCGCATCCGCCAGCCATGACCTGTCCTCCAACCACCGGCTTATGTCCGAGCGGGCTCCCTATGCCTCCCCGTCCAGAGTCTCGGCGGAATCCCCTCGCGATTTCTCGATAGCTGCCCATAGAGATCCCCGGTTACCTCAGACCGCCGGCTCAACGCCTACCACCTACTCCCCGCGCGGGCCCAGCCCCATCCTGCCTCCCATTCGGGACCTGCAATCCCTCCCAGACCGCGGAATGAACCCTTCGAACGCTGCGTTCCCCGACGCCCGCGCCCTCGCGCGCCCCGATCCCTACGCCGCGGCGCACGACATGCGCTCCGGCCCTCCGCCCCATGCCTTTGCGGCCCCAGCGGCCAACTACCCCGGAGCGATGGGGGATCGACGAAGCGCGGAAGCGTATGTAGGCGCCAACGGGGCGCCCGTGATGCCGTACCCGTACTCGGGGATGGCGTACCAGAGTGATTCCGAACAGACGTCGCCGCAGGCGTTGGCGCATGGCCCGCAATCCAATTTCGGCATCCTGGGCGACCCGGCGGATTCGCGGAATAAACGGCGACGGGGGAACCTGCCCAAGCCGGTCACTGATATCCTGCGCGCTTGGTTTCACGAGCATCTCGATCATCCGTATCCTAGCGAGGAGGACAAGCAGATGTTTATGACCCGTACGGGGCTTACGATCAGTCAGGTAAGTTTGTTCTGTAATTTTGCCCTTAGAGGGTGGGGATGACAATTCTATTGCATGGGGAAAATGTATCCGCAAGGCTAACCGTTTCAAACCGACAGATCAGCAACTGGTTCATTAATGCAAGGAGGCGACAACTCCCCGCTTTGAGAAACCAAATGCGAAACGGCGGATCAGACCTCGACCCCCAAAGACAATCGCCATTCAGTGACGTCGAGCAGACCTCCTCGGAGTCGATGCCGTCTCCTCACATGCTCAACCAGTCTTGAACCACGCAAGACATTCAGGCATATGAATTACGACACTGAGGATGTCATCCACCCACCAAATATACATACGAGAAAGAGAGACCGTAAAAGAAGCGTCTTTCATCTTATTGTCTAGTACCTCTGGTTTTTTTTTTTTTTTTTTTTTTTTGTTCTGTTCTTGCTTGCACAGCACCCCATTTTCTTGGATTATCAAGATTCTCATGAACCGAGTGAGATCGGATCGATTTTGATACCCCCTCTATCGTTTTCTTTTTTTATCTAATCGGAATTTACAACCCAACCCTGGCTTCTTGTCTTGCATGCCGGAATGGCAATGACTGGCCAGAACCATAGCCACACCCAATCATCACACCCCATCGAAAAAAACGAAAAAAAAAAAAAAAGAAAGAAAGAAAGAAAAAGAAAATGTGACGATAATCCAATCACCGGGAGTGCATTCCCCTCTCCCCCCTTTCTTTCCGCCTAACTTACCAACTATACGCGATTATGCATACGAGGTGTTTTATGGTTTCCTTTTTTTGTTTGTTTTATTGTTTTTCTTTCGTCTTATTACATATGCATATCCGGTATCCTCACCCTGCTCGCCTTTGTCCTGGTGGACAGAATCCCGAAAAGAAGCAATCTGCTCTCATCGTTGATTGTCCTTGCCAGCTTTTAATCCCTTATCCTTGCTTGGAAAAGGTAAAGAGAGGACAAGTACGGTGAAAGGATCTGAATGATTTTCCTTATGTTTATTTCCATATTATCTCCATGTATAGTATAAGTATGGCTGATGTGACCATGTCGAAACTACCTAACTAGATTGTTTTCATTTTTATTTCCTTTTTTTTTGGCTGAGAGAGTTTGGATTGCATTTGCTTTGCTTTGTTTATAGACAGACAGGATTGAGAATAAAATTTATGAGTATATTTGACTTAACAGAACTTACAGAGTTTCTGGGTGCTAGATCGGAATGTGCAGATCGAATTGTCTCTTTCTTGGTAATGCTGACTGACTCCCTTACGAAGTGAGTAGGTACCAACTGAGGACCCTAGCGGTAGCGAATCCTTATCCTGTGGTTCCAGGTACTGCCGACAGCGACACTGACGGACACTACTGACAGATACAGACACTGGCAAGACGGAACTGGCAGTACTCCGTACCTTGAGAATGAAGACATCCAGCCGAGCCGATCCGATTCCTCGAAACGGTCGTGACACCTTGGCAGGTCAGGAACAGAAATAGATCGAACAAGACAGAACAGAAATAGAACCTAAGGTAGGTAGGTAGTAGTCTGGTCTGTTTACAGTCGTGTTGTTTTAGTTAGTTTCACAATTCTAAAACATGTAGTTAGCTACCTATTAGCCATGCGATGTAACTATATTTTCATAATAGGCAGACAAGAACCACCTACCTTAGCGAACAATTCAATCCTCCAATACAGACCAGATAAGATACCTAGGTACCGGAATCACTCATCCCCCTATCGCCTCATAGAAAAAAAAAAAAAAAAATTTTGGAATACTCACGCCCCCGCAACCCGCACCATGGAAAGCCCAAACACCAGTCCACTATGACAGCCGAACCATGGTTATCCCCGTATCATATCTCCGAGAACCTCAGAACGTAGAGGTTTCAGACCCGCCAACCCCCATTGCCGTTTCCAAAATTGCCGATTTTGCGTGGCGGTGAAAAGGGAGAGAATTTTCTGTTTTGTTTTTCATGTTATTTTATTGTTTGGATTGGAAAGGGGAAGATCGCGATCGAAACTGAATCTGAACCTGAATCGAATTTTGGATTTCTGTACCTTGGTACATTCCTTCCTCCATTTACTATCGTTAGGATGTTATTTGTCGGCTCGTTTATATATTTACGGGTCCTTTATCCATGAACGTGACCCCATATCCATAAAAAATCACCACGAACCATCCGGAGTCGCCATCAAACTGGTCAAGCAAGCGAGTCCCTGAATCCTGACTCCTGTCATCCACGTCATGTTGGAACAGAACGCTAAAATCTCACGAACCGAACCTCTCTCTGGATCGGGTGCCACAACCGTACTTAATCGGACGGTACCGTGCCGTGGGAGTGTCTGGGATCGGGTGTTGGGGTGTGGTGTATCTACCGAGTCAATTCAGTTCTCTGTACTTGCCCGGGGGGGGGGGGGGGGGTTATTCTGTTTTATTTGGTGTTGGGGTTTGTGTTTTTTGATATTGTCTTATTCGATATCTTTCTTTCTCAGTATTATCACAAGCCAAAAGACCCGATTTGATCAATAAGTTTAAGCTCTATCTTTCTTCTTTTACTCTAAAATTCAGCTACTAGTTAGTTAGTTACCTAGTTAGGTACCTAGTGAGTTATGCTAATAGTTACACAACCGACCGAAACAAAACCAAACGGACAGGACATGGTTTCGTCCATGTTTCGTTTCAATCTGACTCAGAATGCTAGGTAACCAGAGTTGAGTTCCTGTGTAACATGTTCATGCGGGCTGGGGCAACGGTGGCGAATGTCATGAACCATCCGGGGCATCCGTCATCCGATCGAGCCGCCCTACGCACAATTCCAGGAATGTTAATTTGAAGCGAGCTCGATGTATGTTATTCCTGAGATGGACTGGGCTGGAGTGTACGGTATGGTATATATGGAGTATGTATGTATGTTATATGTATAAATGATTGCCAGTGCATACGTGCATGTATGCATAAACAAACAAACAAATAAACAAAGGTCGGATTCCTGCAGTGAGCACTAGAGGGTGGAAGACGGGGTTTGAGAGGTTTTTGCTTTTTTTTTTTTTTTTTTTTTTTCCTTTGCTTAAGGATGGCTTGATGAGGTGTATTGGCGGTCGTATAGTTGATAGCCATATACATCATTAAGTAACGGATTACTTGGTGGGATGGCTAGTTAGCATTCGTATACTACCTAGTGGGCAGAGAAGACAGTATATCATGTGGTGTTAATACATGGATGTTCATGCTATATCAATAGGACTTCGCAGTACATCATCCAGTGAACAGAACTCGTTGAAAAGCGCATTATTTTACTCGTGTCAGCCATCTACTAAGCCTCAACTAAGGTAGTATCTAACTGTCAGCATAGCCAGCCACTTGAAAGGGATCAACCATTCCAAACTATAACCCTATGTAAAAAGTCCCTTCCCTGCCTTCTTCCGTCGAGTCCCTAATTATGATAATCCGTAAGAACAACATACCAAGTCACGAGTCAGTTTAATACAGATCCAGAGCCAGGTCCAGATCCTGAATCTAGACGGACGGAACTCCGGAACAGCATAGATAGGGTTGCTGTCGCACCGAGGTGACACAAAGATATGTAGATCGATCACCCCTGCACGCACGAAGCACGGGGTGGAGATGGGGTAAGGGGGAAGGAGGAGACTGGCATGAATAGATACGTAATTATGTATTCAAGAAAAGAGAGGACGTTTGCAAAATGTCAAGGTAAAAAAAGAAAGTAACTGTCAAGAAAAACCTGACAGAATATAATACCTAACCAACCAACCAACCAACTAGCGAACAACATATGCGGAGTAAGAACAACACAAAAACAAACCTAACCTAACCACCTCCTCCATAGGTGATGGAAGTAACCCTGTCAGGCAAGGAATGTCACGGAATCTTATCCGATCTATCACATGGCGGTGAAATCGGCCTTGTGGCGCGTGGCGCGAATGCCAAAAAAAAAATAATTCCCACATCGGAATGTCTTGTCCGTCTTGTCACCGGTTCTTTGCATGCCCATGTTCATGTGAGGGGGGTTCCCTGGCTGGCTTTTTCTGATCGTGGACCAGCCTGACGCTTGGGTTGGTGGATCGGTGTAGGGAGATTTACTCCGTAGGCATTAGCACTGCGTATGTGTATGTGTATGTGTATCTGTACGTTGTAGGGTACGCCGTATGGCGTGATAGGTGCTCGTCAGTCATTGATCTACTCCGTAATGGGTGGCGGGGTGTTGGCACTTCGTTGGAATGGGGAGAGATCAGAAAGTAAGGTAAATTAGAGTACTCTGTACTCTGTACTAGGGATTGAAAAGGTTACAAAAGGGGGTAATTAATATTGGGTTAACGGTTTATGCAACGTTTGACTGCCCGAGAAATCCTAATCGAGGACAGACACAGAAGAAAAAGGATGGGGGATGGGACCAAGTGGTATTGCAGAATGCATCCGAGGAAATGGTGGCGTCCAACATGCAATTGGAATGGCTGTATATTAATAAAACTATTGTATTGTATCGAATTCACGGTCAATCCAGATCCAATCAGGAATTATCTTCGGTTTTTTCTCCCTCTCTCCCGGAACCAGGAAACGGGCCAATCTGCACCCCACCGTGGATGCGGCAGATCGTCCTTTCAATCGGGAGGGTGAAGTGTGGAGGTCGACTCACAGTCACAAGTCTGAAGGAAGGGGAGAGGAGGACACAAATGACGGGGAACGGGTAAGTTAGGACAGACTGATCGACCAAAAACATCAACTAAAAAGGAAATAAAATCACCGAGTAAGCCCGAAGTCAAGCTATCCCTATATTCAGATTCGCCACTCAGACAGTGGGGGAAAAGAGCTGTCTGGGGGGGAGGAAGTTTGGCACGTCTGCAAGGTGGAAAGGAGGAGGTAAGGAAGTCACTGAATTTGCTGGGAGATATTTATGGGAGTTGTTATCATGCACAGTACGGAGCCTCGCCACAACAGCCTCAACCCAGCCACAGGATCGGCAGAACACACAGACCCCTCAGGCTCCCTCACCTGAAGGGGACATTCCGCATCCATTCATGAAATGCAGCCCATCCTTGATTTTGTCACACACTTCCCCCTCCTCCGCTCAGGTCATACTGCAGCTTCAAGGCATGCATGTACCTGTATGTACCTGTACCTCCGCGCGGTACATACAGGGGGGGGAACAAAGGACGAGACGAGACGGGCTTTCTGCACGCTCAGTCCCCTTGTGAACAGGCCAGTTAGGATTTCGTTTCCAACCAATTACGACGGCGGCGTCGAGTCATAAGGCAACAATGGTCAATGACCCTGGTCAAGCTGCATCGGGATCCGAACCACGTCAGTAGGACAGGACGACTGCGCTTGCATGTACAGGGACCGACCGACAGACAGACATGCATACATTCGCGTACATACCTAGGGCGCTGTCTAGGTCGGTGGTGCTTCGAGGGAGAAGTACACCGTAGCTAGTACGACAGGCTACCTTGGTGCAGTTTTGATTGAAGTTTAAGGTCCAAAGTGGATTAAATTCACTGATTCGGTGGTCTGCTTGATCAATTAATCAATATTCGGCCCAATCGAGTGGGAATCATCCGCGGCCAAGGGAACTCGCCAGAAAAGTATTAACCACAAGATAAGTTACAAACAACTGGCACATGCAAGTCACTTTCCAGCTCATGCATAAGGCAGGTCACCCGGAATAAAACTATAACTGAATAGCTAATTTAATATGAGATTGGTCACTTCCCACCCAACCTCATTACTCAGCTTGACGGACAACTATAAACAGCCAAAATGAACCACAGTGTCATGCCAATGTACCCGACCCGGCGATCTCTCTTACAGCAAAAGAAAAAAAAAAAAGAACAAAACAAAGATCCTCGGATTCCAACACCCCACTGCATAAATCGCGTCTCAGGCTCCTACGTGGTCATATCCAGCAACTGCACCGGCTAGTAAGGAGGTCTGTCCTGAAGCATCTCACGTCCGTGCGGCGGCATGTTCAATCTGCTGTGTTACATGCTTCCGTGCGACAGTGCGAGGCTGCCGTTGGGTTGAAACGACCCAAAAAGACAAAAAAAAAAAAGGGGGGGGGGCCGGTGCCTTGGTTTCTGACGTCGCTCAACATCCTCGGAAATAGAAGAGAGAAGAGAATATGGAGGTGTGTAGGTAACGTATGCGCGCATGTAGCGTCGCCGTTATTGGTGCATATGTGCACTGGTCGTGTCGTATGTCTTATGTCGTATGTAGCTGGGTGGATAGGTAAGGGATAACAGACAGACAGAGGCAGGCAGGTAGGTAGTCCTAACTTTGTGGAATGAGTGATCGGGTATTGCTTGCTGGACGTTGTACAAGCTGGGATGCTCAATGTGGAAACTATTTCCCGAGCATATGGACCTGAAGGCCAGGCGATGGAGTATATGGGGTAGTATTGCCTTGATACTTGGAAATGAGGCTGTTCTGCCTTGGTTGAGGTTGGTTTGTGCTGGGGCTATTTTGGGCGTGGAAAGCAGGGAAGGCCTTATGAGAATCGGTGCGATGCTGCTTCTACCGTAAAGCAATGATAGCGCTTCCCTGCATCGTGGGGATTAGGCTTAGGCGCAGATGGCTGCGACTATTGATGGAGCAGTGTATGCGCTTCTACTTCTTTTCTCGAACTAGTGGTAATGGGTTCTGTACACGTGAGAACGATGCAGAAGCGGATTGTTGGCAAAAGGATCAGTCATCATTCATCAGAGAGCAATGCAGAAGGAATACTGCGTGCTTGGTTTGTTGTGAAAGGTGATACTTAGTAATGATACGTAAATAGCTGCTCGATACCATGAAAAGTCCAATGCGATGACAAATTTAATTTCGCAATGCATGCAAAATGCAATCATAGTCTATGATCTATGACAGGTATCTATATCTATAGCTATATACAGTGAGGTAATATACAGGGCTGCCGTGATCAGACACGGCGTAGTGTGAAGGTGAGCGGTAGACACGTGCTTCCAGAGCCACGCGAAACAAAAACCAGGTAAGTCTGGATGGCCGGACAGGATGATTTAGATGTCCCAGCTGCCCGACACAGACGCTATGTCCGGTATTGCGTGCAAAGTCTGGATGGGTACTGCGATGAGCAGTTGCTCTCACAGTCGACGAAACGGTCGTACAGTTCTCATCTCTCGATGGAATCGTCGAGTCGTACCCGGGCCGTCTTGTCTCATCGAAAAGAGAAGAATTGGCCCCAAAGTCGATGAGGACGTGGTGTATATGCAAAAGGTGATGGCTTCATATGCCAGTGCTGCTAAGAAACGAAGAAAATTGCGCTTAAACTCCGAAAAACAAGAAAAGATCAAGCTAGCTCATGCGTTGTTCGCGCATGAGAAACTGCTCTTGGAGCCGTCGTTGTGAATTGCGACTCCAGAGACCCAAAGACCGCAGACGCAGATGGTCCCGCCAATAAGGACGAGTCCAACATTTGCGAGGGTGAGGAGGGTCTTCTTGGTAGAAGTGAAGTAGTTGCCCCAGTACATGTAGAGCCAGAAAATGCCGGGAAGGCCGAACGAGAACCAACTGGCAAAGAGAGCGCTCTGTGGGAAGAACATTAGTTGGATGGCTTGCGAAAGGACCAACAGCGAAGTGAATACTTACAACAAGACTGAGCAGGTTGCTGAAGACGGGAATCGCCTCGGCGATAACCCACGCAATGACCCAGAATACCGTCGCCAGACCAACCCAGGCACCAATGCCGCGGAAATCGCGCTTGTGCATGATATCGGTGTGGCGGAACAGACGGACATAGACGTTCTTAATGGCAACGTGGCCCAGAACAACACCGGCGATGACGATGGTAGGCATGGCGATTCCGTAGGACACCTTGCGAAGGATGGGACCGGTGGATCCCAGGGCGGGAGAGGTGACATTCTGTCCGGCATAGCGATAGATCACGGCCGAAACGATGGTGTACATGACGATTTCAAAGCCCTGAAGCATGCACAGAGACTTGGGGAAGTCTCGTGGGTCTTTCATTTCGGAGATGAATCCGAAGAAGGCAGGATGACCACCTGGAACGATGATTAGTGACTGCATGGAGGAGAATCAAGGACAGGAAAAGCATACAGTAAGCAAAGGCAATGTTAGTAACGGCAGTGAAGCCGTTGACGAAGCTGGTCTTGCGAGTGACCTCCGTGACACCGTCTCCCGGTCGCTGGATTGCAACGCCGATCATGGTGATCATCATCGCCGTGAAGATACTGATGAACGCTGTGACAGGTATTAGCACTCATACGAAACACCATATAAAGAAGAAGTCCGTACAGATCAAGGCGAGCCACGAAACATTCTTCATGGTTCGCGGCAGAGAAAAGATCAAAGAGAGAACCAAGCCCATCACTCCAAAGACAATGGAGCATGTTCCATGGTCCGTCAAGGTATTCATCATGACGGTGAAGGTGAGAAGATGACTTCCGGTCGCAAAGAGGAAAAACAGAAGCTGAGCGACCTCAAAGATGTTCCGACCGACGGGCCCCATCAGGACCTCGCCGGCATCAGCCATACTGTGGATATGAGGGTATCGAGTCTTGAATTGTCCGATGACATAACCGGAATACGTGGCAACGATGCCGAGGCCGATAATCAAGACAATGGCACTGTTGAATGCAAGTTAGAATTCGAACGATTGATCCATGAGGATTCGAGGTTGTGCACGTACGGAGCAAAGCCAATCGAGGCAACGGTCGCAGGCAGCGAAAGAACACCCAACGATACCGTCTCGGCAATCATGACTATAACAGTGTGAGTTAGAATGAGCACGGTCATAAAATTGACGCTTGTTCGGAGTCATACGAATTCCCGATTGCCTAGAGAGCACATAATGATCAGCCACCTATTCGATTGAAGTGTCGCCACGATTCACGAGAACGTACCACCAGTCCAAGGTCTTGTACTTCACCTCTGCGATCTCTTCAGCCCCGAAGGGGTCATTCTCGAGGGAGGGAGGCGCCTTTTCATCCTCCAGCTGCTTCTCCGTGGAATCCGTAGCATTCCAGTTGGGCACTCCCTCGATGTCTTTCGTGTCCAGAGACGCCATGATTGCACCGAACTGTAGGAATCGGTCGGTCGGGCGGTAGGTGGAAGTGGTCCGGACGTGCTTGCGAGCGTAGACGGAACGGCGGAGTAGCTTTCTGGGTTGAACAGAAATGAAGCTATCACAGCACCGACGAGATGTCAAAACCACCCAGGCACAGGAACACGACGGATTGGGGTATTTGTCTGCTTATAGAAGCCCATGTGGCAAAGCAGAAAGCTAAAAGGCCCAAACTCTGCGCAATTTCTAACGGGCGCTCGAGACATTTCGGTGGGTGGCCGACATCGGCGCGTGTCTGGAGTCATAATGGAGTCGCTCCACCAGAGGCGGCGAAATTTCTTTTCGGCCGTCGTTTGATTTGTCACGGATTCATCGTGGTTGGTGGTTCGGAGAATCGCTGCTCCTCCCCTGGACTTTCGACTCTTTTCTAGCCTCGTATGGAGTATCGACCGGTGAGCTCGACCGGAGGAACGATCGTCGTCTGGACGTGAATGTCAAGCTTGCTCCGGACTCCGTGAGGTCCGTAAGGCATCTAAGGAAAGAACCCGGATCAGCTGTGCATGAAGAAATCAATCTCTGGGGGTGGAGCGAACATCACTTAAGCTATTCGCCATCGGTCCAGTGGCGTCGGGGTTGACGTCCGATTTGACTGCCGACCACCACTTCGTCCATCTCCACGAGCTGCGGCTCTCCTTGATGATCGGATGTGGCGGATCATCCCACGTTGGTCGGTAGAGTAGGTTGTTGTAGTATCTACACCGAGTACTCCGCTGAGTACGCGGACGCGCGCCCTTGCCGAGTAGTTATGCTCTTTAATGTTTCCCTTTATGACTTATGTACCGGTTTCCCCATACTCTCTGAAGAATGGTTTCTGCGGAGTAGATTTATATTTCACTGGTAGTGCTGTTGCCACTTCTGATACATCACACCATCCGATCTATGCTTCCAGAATTGTCACAGTGGGACGCAACTAGCCCTCGGAACCGAGGACAACAATAAACAATTGATCAAATTTGTAGGAATTTGGGGTGCCAGGGGTAGGCTACCGAAGTGGAAGAAAATGAATGAATTGCTTGACTTATTGAAGCT
>JAMAHN010000053.1:8406-141336 GCA_023627535.1 Aspergillus sp. S1802E
CCAACGAAGAGACCGACCGTGAAGAAACCACCGAAGAGACCACCGAAGAGACCACCAACGAAGAGGCCACCGAAGAGATCAGCGAAGAGACCGACATTCAAATAGTCCTCCAAGATCCAGATTCAAAATTGATTTATGAGTCCTTTCGTCATGATCTTGAAAAAAGTGCGACAGAATTCATAGCCACCTATGGCGCGAACCCTGATCACTTCTGGAATAAACTGCCCTTGCTCAGTGATGGACATATCGTCAGCCAGTTGTTGAAAGTGCTTGGCCACCATTCGGAGATGAATGATTTGACTCAGAGGCTGCTTGAAATTAAGTTATACGAACAAGTTCAATTGCTCGAGAAAAATTGCACTCTGCGAAAGGGTGAGACAACTAGAAGCGTGGCTCTCCAACGTGTGCTAGGTCACAAAGCTTCTCGGGCGGAAGACTTCAAAGTCGATCGCGGAAAGAAGCTGTCGCGTTTTGAGCTCGTCGATTTATTCCGTATCTCAAAGCCTCATTGGAGAAAGTGAGTTAATTTCATTTCCCTTCAGACTGGTTCTCTTCATATTGATCATTTATAGATGGCGTAAGATCAGTATGTCTAAGGTGCATATGATACGTAAAAATCTAAGGCCAGTTCAAGAAGAATGGGCCAAAGACCTCAATGATGTTCTGTCCAAAATCTACAAGCAGATACCTTCACAAACTCCGTTCATCCCCGGAATGGGAGAGGGAGAAGCACGAACTCCGGATTCTGAAGCAGAAAATCCCAATCTGCCCATATTGAGTTTCTCAACATCAGCCGACCAAGTTGACAGCCAGGCAGATAGTCTTGACAACAGGAAACGTGGAACAATACAAAAGGAACAAAATCCGTGTTCCGCAGAAGCGATTATTTCCAATAAGCGATCAGCGTGCGACCTCTACCCGCTAGCTACGAAAAGACAATGTGTTGGCCAGGTAGCGCTTCCTTCGCAAGGCCACACAGCGGAACCAGGCATTCCGAACAACCGGACAGTGCAACCTAGCAACAACAATTCCGCGTGCCCTGATATGCAAAATGTTAGCCCTTTACGTGACTTTGGCATTCAATCGAACCCAGTAATAGAGTATCAGACTCTTGGATGCCCACTGTCTGATAATTCTGAAGCTATCAATCTTAGTTCAGGAAATCAACCGCGAAACTCATTTAGCCAAGCATCAACTGGAACTTTGCTACTGCATGATGGAACAACTATGTCTCAAAAACAGACTCAATTGTTCGAAGCCCGAACGAGGTCCCGTCAATCCAGTCTTGCACCAGTAGTCGGCAATTCCATCTATCAAGATGGTTACAACACTGACGCCGATCCAATAGACGCGATAAATGCTTCTGCCGAACCTCGAGTTTCCTGGCCTACGGGCATGGAGAGTTACGACCCTGATGCCGACCCAATAGACGCGATAAATGCTTCTGCCGAACCTCGAGTTTCCTGGCCTACGGGCATGGAGAGTTACGACCCTGATGCCGACCCAATAGACGCGATAAATGCTTCTGCCGAACCTCGAGTTTCCTGGCCTACGGGTATGGACAGTTACGACCCTGATGCTGACTCAATAGACGCGATAATTGCTTCTGCCGAACCTCGAATTTCCTGGCCTTCGATAGACGATATAGTTCCAGTCGAACATCGAGCATATCAATGGTCTCCGCCAAATATCCCGAACAATGTCTTAGGTCAACACCCTGTTACAGCGACATAGTTATGGAAAAGCTAGATATCCATACTAGGTTGTCTGTACCGATGAGTAATATGGTCATTATGGATGTATATCAATTTTGGTACTATTGGAAACATTGTGACTTGTTCCGTAACCCTGACAGTAGTTGATCTCAATCCGATTTCGGTTTGGGGGGTAAGGCGAGGACGTAGTAAAGCGAGCCGGATATAATAATCTCGTCTTCAAAGTAGAACGGCCGCGAACCTGGTGTGAGTTCAGGACCGTTTTCGACTCGCGGTGTTCCCTCGATTGTGCAAATAGGGATAAGATAGGCCGCTGTCTTCACTATCCTCGTCGATCTCGTGGTCTTCCATGCCTGTAGATCATGACCCTTCAAATCAGGGAGTCCCGACGCAAGTTTTGCCAATACAGATTCGAGATTTTCGTCGACACATATTGAGGTATCCTTGCCCCGTTTCTCCCAGCGCGCCTTCTCGAGGAAAGCCACAAGCTCAGCCTTTGTATCCATCTGCCTTTTCAAGGCCGGCCTCGAGAACCGTAATAGTCTGGGGTGATGATAATTGCTGGGAATGCAAGTGCTTAGCAACGAAATAGATTTGCAGAGTGCTATAACCTACATTCGTTTTCATAGAGTAGAAATTAATGGGTGACGTAGGATAGTGTCTGCGCAAAAGCAAAGTATCTGATGGAGGGGTTTTCGGAAATTATCTTGATGCCCGAAATAAATACGTTCTCCGAGTTGATCCACTAGTGCAATTTTTACAATCCGATGACCCGCATCGGGTGAAACAGTCATTACCGCCGTCATCGCACATCACGAGACGCATACTAAGCATGGGCTAGAGTTGCCTACTAGTGGGAAATTGACCATGTGATCAACGGGTTGCAGAATCGAATTGAGTTATGGTGTCATCATCCTATTGACGGTCTACAAAAAATTTGTTGACCACCGTGAATTCAAAGATTGCAAGAAATCCCCGACTATGTGCGATATGTAATCCAGCTTCGCGTTTTTATGAGAATTTCTTCATTGCCCGTAGTATATTGCCGTGGTAGAGCCATGTTAGCGTATGGATTTCGTTTTTATCATGAAAACATGAGAAAATGGAGTGGTTTTGGGTTGAATATCAATGTGATTGGGCCTGGACGCCCAGACCTTCCCGCAAGTGTTGTGCGCGAGGCCACACGAGGCCGCGGGATTGACTAAGCAAGGTTTCAAGAAGATGAACTTGATAGGTAGACGTCATATCCCTGGGAACCGCGGTTCTTTTCATCCGGTGGTCAGGTCGTTCGTTAGCAGTTTAGCGAAATCTCAGTGCAGAGACAGATAAAGCCATTCGATACCGATTGGTCTTCCAACAACAACACTCGCCACGGATGCCCTCTGTGGGATTCTCAAGCTCACCTGCAACATTGCAGCTTCCTATTCTTTTCAATCTGTTGTGGAATTCAGGGGAAACGGGGCGCAGGGAGTTATCAATCGGCTACAGGCTCATCGTGTCGCTCAACTAGAATGTAGATGTCATCGTTGGAAACACCAGGAATCAATGTATTCCTATCTAAACGAGAACTCGAGGGCCCGCTGGCTCTCTGGGAGCTTCAACTCTCTTGAAGCCATTGGGAAAACACCAAGGTAAGATATCCCCGCACGCCAAGGCGGAACGGATGGTATAGTGTTTCCGTAACACAATCTATTGGATTCTCTGTCTCTCATCTTGCAAGCGCTTAGCACTCTAGAAATATCCTTCTCCCCTCCACAGACCCCAGTATCAACTTTGATTAATTGTCTAGTTTTCCTCATACCTAATAATATATCACAACCTGCACTGTAAACTTAAATAATAAAAAGATAGATAAGAAAATGAATACATAGTTAATGGATGTAGCCTGATTCCATGACGGTCTGGGTATGATATTTGAACTCGTGTCTGCTTGAAGGCAAAAAGTCAATGTCTCTTATGCTGCATATCCCACAACGACAATTGCCTGTGTTAAATGCCGCTTGTTCCTGGCAGTGAATCTTCTCCACGTGAACCCACAGCTTCACTAGCAATGGTGATACGGCCACAGGCTTCCTCCGCCCGATGCTGTGATGCTGGCATGCTGGCTCTGTTTCAGCCTCGCCTATTAGATCTACACTCCGTTCTTTCACATTCCGTTCTTCCTTTGAGAAGAGGCAACCAATCCTTTGCATATTTACGATCGCCGATCTTTCCTTCTGCTTCAAATATGCAGAGCTACACCAGCCAGCAAGCCGACACCAGTCTACTAAAAGTGCGTTGCTTGATTGCGCTCTTGAGTCGTGTTGGACCAAAACTGAAATTTAGATAACCACTTATCGAGTCTAAATACAACATTGGATATATGAAACCCGTGAAAACCACACCTAAACTGCTGCAAGAACGCAGAATCTGCCTATCCAAGTATCTGCTGCCTAAGGCCCATTTCCGCTCGAAGTGATGCAGGTCGACTTGTAAATCAAATTCGCTCACATCACTCTGCCAGGGGTTCCCGGAACAATCAATCTTTACCCTGACTTTTACCCTTGCCCCTTCCTGCACGGCTCTCGGCTAGCTTGTAAGATCCGTTTTCATGAACATGCCCACTGAGCAATCGCGTGCCGCTTTTGCTATAGAAACCTACAGTGATAACATCATCCGGGTCTGCCGGGTCCTTCTTTGACTTGTGGGCTTTGCCACCCCTATCTCAAGCGTTAATCTTCACATACAAAAACAGATTTCGGTGAAAGCTGGTGTGCTCACTGGATTTCATATTCGGTAACATTGTCATACTAACAAGGGTTAGAACAGTGTACCGTCGAAATAGGGAGATAGTTATTACCAAGGCTTCAACCTCGTCCCGGATCTTGTGCACGGAGGAGACCCATCTTTCGCCGTCAGGGCTGTTCAACGTCCGGACGTCCTCCAAGGTCACCTTTCCAATAAGCTTCAGAAGGTTCTTTTTGGTGGTACTCGAAAAGCTGCGGACAGCGTTGAGAGACATTGCGTGGAAGATTCAGAGCACTTGATAGGATAAAATGGATAGATGATGAGAAGACTGAGTGAGTTAGTTCTCAACCATGAGGATTGGGGTCCGTTTATATTCATAACTCCTGCACCGGCATGGCACGTAACGACGTCACGGCTTAGAAATTGGGCGCCAAATGAAACAGGTGGGAGTCGTATTTAGCATAAGAGGGCGGCAATGTCAATATAACTCTGCTGGATGGAGTGCTGGCAACCCGCTGATCAGGACCGCCACCGGCCACTGATAGCAGTTTAGGCTCGCACATTCTCTGATTAAATTCAGTATATGGCGCTTGCAGATAATAACAAAATATTCATTGGGCCGATGGACAAGTCGAAAATGATCCACATGACGAGCTCAGCCTCGGGGACGCAAGAGCATTCCGGTGAACAAAGGCCATTGATTGATAGGCTATAAAGGTATGAGATGGGCGCTAAAGTCAGCATGAAACGGCCCATGAGGCGGAGGGTAAGAATACGGATATTTGTATCCAGTAGATAAGTATTTGGATCATCGTCATGGCGCTTAGGCGAGGTCTAGGCACGTCAGTTTGTTTATTTCTGTTTTTGGCAGCCGCTTGGTGGTGATACATAACGGGGCGATCGGCCAATGATGATACCGAGCCGTGTGGGTCTCCCGCACAGCTCTCAACGCGCGCTAGAGGCTTTGCTGGCAAATGACGCAACTCAATTCACGACGCGTCCGACAACATCCACTTGCTAGCCGGCGCATAAAGATAGCATGCCGACCAGATCAGAAGCTATTCAATAATGTTCCTCAGGACAGGAGTCTGGAGCTTCTCGGCTAGTCTACGATTCCACCGGACACACAAGACAGTAGCGATCGGGGCCTCCTCGTTTCGTTCCCCTAGAGTCATAATGCCTTCGCTGTGGGATACCATTACATCTTCGCTCAAATCATTCTCCACCATGCCGCAAAGAGCCGCGCTGGAGAAGCCACGGGCCCTGCCAACGAGTGGCTACACCACTGTCGATGCCGATACGCTGGTTGAAGAGGAGGAGTTGCCTGATTATCAAGCCGACCGATTTTATCCCGTTCAACTGGGCGAGCTTTTTCAAGATCGCTATCAATTTGTGGCAAAGCTGGGGTTTGGTTCCTCGTCGACCACTTGGCTGGCCCGAGACCTGAGGTAGGCCCTCCGAGAAGTTCGAATTGAACGATAACTGATTTCCACAGGGATCGCCAATATGTCGCACTTAAAGTATACGTCCACACCTCGCTTCGTCATCGGGAATTGCCTGTTTATGACCGTATCAATAGCCGTATGGCCGAAATATCATACAAAGGGCGAGGAATAAACAACATTCGAAAGCTGCTAGACTCTTTCGAGGTGACTGGTCCGCATGGCAAGCATACTGTTCTTGTCTTCGAGCCCGCGCAAATGAGTTTGCGTGATATGAGATTCGTTTTTCGTCGAGAAGGGTTCGAGGAGGAATTTGTTAAGGGCGCCATTATTGAGCTTCTCAAGGCCCTGGACTTTTTGCATTCCCACGGAGAGATTGTTCATACTGGTATAGTCCTGCCCGGAGATCGTGGGCCCAGGTTACAAGTTCCTCCACTGATACTTAGCAGACGTACACTCCGGCAACATGCTGCTTGGCCTTTACGACAATAATCTCCTGCGTCGACTGGAAGACAAGGAGATGGCGTCCCCTGTTACGCGAAAGATTTATCACGATCGAACTATCTACCTGTCACGGTTAACACTACCGAAGGAAGGACCCATGCTTCTCTCTGACTTTGGAGAAGCGAGAATCGGACCGGGGCCTCACGCAGGCGATATAATGCCATTGGAGTACCGGGCACCTGAAACACTGCTTTATGTGGGATGGAGTTACCCGGTTGATATATGGAGTGTTGGTCTTACAGTGAGTCGCTGTCGTACTGGATTCGATTCCCATAGTTCCCAGCTAAAGAGCTCATAGGCATGGGACATGCTTGGATCGAAAAGACTCTTCACCGCGCGTGACGAAGACGGCGATCTGTACGATGCTGCTCATCTGGCCCAGCTGATTGCTGCACTGGGCCCACCGCCCCCTGAGTTCCTGGCCAGGAATCCGGAGAGACGGGCGGACTTTTGGAATGATCGGAGTATGCCTTTCTTCTATGAAGATCACTTGTAGTGATGCGTTACTAACCTACTATAGATGAGTGGCTGGGTCTGGCACCTATACCGCATGACCGGACAATCGAATCCCTTGAAACCAAACTGGATGATAACTCGGGCTTTCTTCGCTTCCTTCGGAAGACTCTTACTTGGGAACCGGAGAAGAGGGCGACGGCTGAGGAGCTTTTGGAGGATCCTTGGCTCATGGGGAGGGAGGGTTGAGTGAGTTTGCAAAGTTCTTGCGCTACCTTATATTTGCCACACTGTCCTGGTGGTGGTAGAATAATAATACACCGCGCCCAAGTCGCGGGTTCCAGTCTATCACCGTACTAAGAGGTCGTCCCTTGCACTATAACTGCTCTAGACTAATCCCTTCTTCCTTTATGAATAGAGTCGTCTTTTCCAGTTCCATCTAGCCACGTACAAATAGACGAAAGGACAGATAATCGACCTTGCTATAAGATCTCCCTCCTATGCGCATGATAGCGTAGTTTTACGAATATCTTAAAAATAACGGTGTCTTTTGTTTGACTTTGCTCGTCAGGGAGACAAGTCGTCACTATTTTTCTTTTCTCTCCCCATCCTTTGAAAATACTTTTTCCTGATGGTGTTGGCAAAGGTGGTTGGAGATGAGCAGTATAGTGATGGTGTTCAAAGACTTGCTGAATTCAAAGCCTCTCTCATTTCTAACGCGGCAGGAGACCATGATGATATTCCCCTAGGACGAGAGATCTGTGTCTCATATCCAGAAAAGCTTCCTAATTAAACACGTACGCATAATACACTTACCATCTTCGACTACTCGGGAAGTACACTAGCTGTGCGACTCTCTCCTGTGATAGGCGCAGCATGTGCGGCCTGTTCCTTGTCCATTTCTACTGTAAAGCGGCAGCCCTGAAGGCGTTCTTTCTGAACTAGGCTGCCTTTGGGAAATAGTTTACTATAGTTCGCTCACAAGGTTCCACACCTGCTTCTGGGCCACCATATGCGCTTGGTTCCCTCGAAGTTTTGGTTTCCCGCGTTTACCACGAATCAAACTGCCCTGCGGCACTGTATCCCTGTTAGGTAGATGACATACCACATACTTACGGAGAGTAGTAGGTAACTATCGTAAGCCGGTGAGTCGGGCAACCACGAAAAGTAGCTATCGATATTATTTGCATGCCCTCAAGCCCCCTAGGCTAGGTACTACATATAGAGTAGGTACGCATTGTTCGCCTCATCGCTCACCGCTCTTTCCGGAGAAGTCCAAGGGTCGCAACACAGCTTGACTCGTAGAGCATGATTTTTAGGGGAGTCCATGCTCTCAGCCCATACCAAGCCAAGGTTAGATCCCGTGCCACGCGCTCTAGTGCAGCGTTCGGACGAATAATCCCTTATCAATTCCGTGATTTCACTGTGGCTGCGCAGAGCTCGTAACTCGGAGTGGAGTGGTTAGCCTGAACCCCCCTGAGCCTCTTGTCAGTGTCTATATGAGTCCGCGAAACCTTTTCATGGTTATAACAAAGTCTGTTGCCGCTTATAAGCCCGAGTTGTTAAGAGATCAAATGTTTCGATTTCCATTCATGTTTGTGTTCATATTCTATATTCTATATTCTATATGCGCATGAGGTCCATGTCGAATGCTGTTAGCCAGAACTGACAATTCGACCATTCAAAGAAAGCATAACGTCAGACAAAATGGATATTCAAAATAAGAAACAAAAAGGTCGAGGTGCGACAAGTTCCGTGACTAGAACCGCGATCGACAAACACGATGAAAGGTACGAAACATGATTGTGCTGGGACTTTCGCGTTGCATGACGACCGGTGGAAAACTTACACATATAAAGAAGGTCTAGACATGAGCGCCCTAGGATGAAATGTCGTTAACCTTACAGTCTTTTAGAACTAGCAAGAGCAAAACCTTTCTGTCGCTTCTGTGTCTTCATCGAAGAGATCGTCTCCCCGCGCCAAAAGATTCTTCTTCGGGACAGCAAAAGAGTCGGCATGACGACATGTTTGGTACCACGTCTGCCACTATCGAATGGGATAAAAAGTTTAGTGGTCTTGACAAGAGCATTGGACAAAGAGCAACTCAGACCGAAAGTATAAATAATAATTTCTGTGGGCAGAATAAACACCAGAATCCCGGATCACATAGACATTTGCCACAGTGTGACTTTATTTACGATGCTTTGGTCCTCACTAATAACTCTCGCGGCCAAATTCTTCGGCGCCTTGTTGTGGATTTCGAGACTGATGTCAATGTCATGGCTGATGATGTCCAGCAAGCCCTGAGTGCAAGAATGGATACGTATTCGGGCCCGGCAATCAAACTACCAGGTCGGGAAAATGTCCAGCCGATTGGAAGCGTTGTGGCCATATGGCAATTGGATAGGTTCGAGGAATTATATCAGACAACATTCTTGGTGATTGAGAATAG
This sequence comes from Aspergillus sp. S1802E, assembly GCA_023627535.1. NCBI lineage: Eukaryota > Fungi > Ascomycota > Eurotiomycetes > Eurotiales > Aspergillaceae > Aspergillus > Aspergillus sp. S1802E. Next base: position 17,700 of record JAMAHN010000053.1, read on the forward strand.
CAGATCAGACCTTTTGCTTGGACGGATTTCGGTCAAAGAGCATTGTCTTTCTCGTGTGGACCCAGAGATTGCGCCAAGATTGAATGCCTCTTATGCTTGAATCCACATAAACATGAAAGGTAGTAACGCAAATTGGTCAGCCAGATGGCTTTTGTTTTAGGTCGTTACCATTTTCTCTTTTTCCCTAATGTTCTGGGCTCTTCTGTCACGTTCCCCACTCGGAAAATTCCTTTCTATATATGTACTTCTTGTTCATCCCTTCCACCTGACGCCGGAGCAAGTAATACATAGAAAGTAGAACATGAATGTGAATTTATAACGGTCACAGCAGGGCTATTAGTGTTCTCTCTCGTACGCGGAATCACAAGCATGTTATAAAGTTTGCTTGGTATTGTCTCTTGATAGTTTATCTCATTTCTTTTCTTTTGTAATCAACTGTTTACATGTATCGATAGGATGTTCCGTCTGGAAAGAGAGACAGGGACCGGAAAAGGCCGCAGGTAAAAGAAGGTTCCTGAAAGGTGGGGTGTTAGTGTTCGACGGATAGTTCCTGGGAGCAAAAATCGTGGTGTTTGACAACCATGGCACAGGACTCGAAGAATCCCTACCTGCCAAAACTAAAACGAACGCCATTGTCTGTCATTGGCTCCTACGGGTGTGTACGATCCGCACAAAAGTGTACCTGAGACATAGCTCCACAACTAGGCCACTTGAAAACCTCCGGAGGAATCCCATCTATCCCACTGGAGGACTCTGAAGAGTACTACGATGGTGCTAAATAACTACCGTACCTTAGCATCCTACTTACCATCAATTTGATCATCGAGTTCGTCGAATCTTCCACGCATGCTGCAACATGTGCTTAGATTCTCATATTGTTTTCAATAGCCGGTGTACCCTAATTACCACAATATACTTGATACAAACGAATGGAAGGCATATTCAGGATAATATGGACGCAATATCTGCATCAAATAATCACCCCAGTCATTCTGCCATCTCCAAATACATAATGACTTTGCAAATTCCCAATATTCTGGATACCAGCCACTGAGCTCCCAGTCAATCAGTCCAGTTACTTCGCCATCCTTTACCATGATGTTCTGGGGCCTGAAGTCACCGTGGGTAAACACAATACGGTGCTTTTTCTGAGATACCATTCCAGCTAGGAAACCTTTGACATGCTGCTTGGGTGCTTTGTGCAAATAGGCGTTGATGATGGTATTGCTGAAATCCTCTTCGGAATAGAACGGCCCTTGCTATCAATCAGTATATTGTAACGAATCTATGAATACGACTGACCTTGAAAACTGTAACTCGCGAGTATCGGGTCCAAGACTGGGCCATAATCAGAAGACCCAATATATGAAGCCTCGTTTATGCTGCGAAGGTCATCGAGGTATTTCTTCAATTGGGAAGAGACACGCGCTTTCGCTTCATTATCACAGGACTCCCAGGCAATGTCAAGTGTTTGGCCATCAACATAACTCATGAATATGTAAGTATCAAATAAACTGCCATAGTCATCAACATCCCTGCTTATCGGTCCGTACGTACAGTACGCGAACACTTCAGGGACTGGGATGTTTTGAGAATGTTGTAAGACAAATCGCATATTCTTGGCCTCTGCAACTGCGACGCGAGATCCGAACTTGACAACAAGAGTAGGTGAAAGTCGTACGATTTTCACTCCCGCCCATTCATGTATCTTTCCCCCTTCGTTGTACTTTTTGTTGATATCATCAAGAGTGGGAACTGTAAAGGCAGGAGCAGAAAAATGTATCTTTAGCTGAGCTTCGTGTCCATGGGGATAAATGTTGGATGCGTCATGGTTGTGAGCCATAGTAAGTTCATAGGGTGAGTGAGAATGAAAGAATGGAATTCAGTAACAGTTGTTTCTTTCTCTGGGGCCGGAAGCATTTAAGTCAATTCAGTTCGATCCCAGGGCGGTCTAGATTTTGATGGTCCGCAATGCCAAGATGTTCAATCAACCACTACGATACTGTAAGTTTGTTGCCTCCGTAACATCGTCCGGATTAGCCGCAGCCGCCACTTCTCTTATAATACTTCTCTAGACCTTATTCGTTATGAGGACAGCCTGTGAATCTACGATAGAAGTCAACGAAAATTTATAAAAGAACTAGCGGCTGTTTTTAGCCGTCTAGCGAGAATAAATATCATCCGCCGTCACCTCACATATGTTGGAGACTACGGAGTTCGAAATATGTCACCCTGAATGGCGATAATATTGAAAGTGCTTGGTATTAAGTTATCATGTCTTGACCTTTAGACAGAAGCTCCAAGAAATCTATTAGCTACAAGCTATTGGCCCCAGCCCACTCTTAATAAGGTTAGGCGATTTCGGGCGGCAAACCACCACAAAATAAGTAACATCACAACCAATTGAATGTCAGATATAGCTAGTCCAACGACGACACGCCGGCTGCTTGAGGAGTGAGCACCGGTTTAGGCCATTCAACGTTGGATGGAATATTGGGGGTGAGACCCGACAAACGCAAGGTACAACAGAGATTATGTAGGAAATATTATGTTAATACTAAGGATCTGTCAAAATATCTTTTCAATTATATTATAGGAAGTGTTCTTTAGTTCGTAATGATTTCATCTCAGGTTGCAGAATTCGCATTATTACCTTTTCCACTTTGAAACTTTTAGCACCTTTATTCTGCGAACAAGTAACCATCTAATTTTAGTATATCACCTTATATATGTTAGTACGTGCCGTCCAATCCGGAGAATATTAACGGTGTCTACAATGTCTACACCAGCAAACAGAAAGCGGGCTTCGGAGCGAGCCATTTGCCGTCAAGAATTATCTGAACATCTAAGTAAGTATACTATATTTATCTTCGCACCTCGCTAACAGATCAGAGAAGGGCCTCTCCATAGTCATCCCAGCGTCCGAAGTACGACTGCACCCTATCCCAAGCGATCCTTATCGATGGCAGCACAATGGAAATTATAGCCACCTGTTTGAGAGAAACCTCAGCGATCTCTCTACAAACAACTATATTCAAATTTGCGAGGGCCTACGAGACGGCCATATCTGGGCAGTAAACGAGATCGACTGTAGAAGGCAGGTACACCTTAGTTCACAGGAAATGGTATTATATGGAAAGCTCCAAGAAGACCTGGACAAACTGCGAGAAGAGAAGTCCTATCTCCAGGGTGAAAATGAACAGCTGAGGAGGCTTCTTCGCTTTCATACTAGAAAGTCAAAGATCCTCCACTCATCGCTTTCCCGGGCTGAGACGCAAACACGTTCTGCGATCCATATCATTAATCAACTCAAGAAGTTGTCAGAAAATCACTGAGGCTGCGAGAGACGGAATCTAGCTCTTCTCAATTATTGTTCCAAGTCAAATGTTTAGTTGACTTGGAAGAGTCTCCCTCCGGCGTTGCTCGAGACACGTTGTGTAGTTTATTTCTATAAATTGAATTGCTTCATTTAGATCGATCATTCAATCCGGGGCGTTTTGGTGGTTGGGTGGCTGCGGACCGCCGGCGGTCGGGTCAACTAGATCAAGATTATTGTGTATGTAAGCATATATGGCGGGAGGGAGGACACGTCAGCAGGACAGGCTTGGCGGGTGAATTTTAAAGGGCTTCAGGGAGTTCAGGTGAAGAGACTGAAGACAGGGCGGCACGGGCGCTAAACCCGACGAGTCAAAAAGAATAGGTGAGTACAAACATACAACAGCCGGGATTCGCTGGTGGTCACCCACCCAACTACTAACCGGCCGGCGTGAGGCTTAAGTACGGCTGAGCGGACGGGAAGCCCTGTTCTCCTCACCCTGTGGTCGTATGTACTTGCTTAGACTTATGTTTGGTATATGTAGGTCTGGATGCAATAATATGACGACAAAGAAGGGGATGGTATGCATGGAGAAACCTAGCTATCCTCTGAAACCATTTAATGAACGAGCAAGATTGTTAGAAGCTCAACAAACAGTATCAGTAATTACTGTGAATATACGAAGCACTCTCGACATGGTAAGGACGCATAGATGGAGACTTTCTGCTAAAGCAATTGGACGGAACGAAACACCAAAGCTCAGACTCAGTGAGGAACGAAGTGGTTAGTATTAGCCAACGCGGTCGGCGGTCAGCCAAGAATGTGTCATTCAAATTAAGAACGCCGCGGAGAAGGTAGATCAGGGTTGCTGGGAGGCCCGGGCCTAGGCTTAGACCCCTGACGGAAGTGGGAAGGCTAAACAGCAAAGATATATTCTGGTGCAGCAAATCAACAACCGTAATGGATTGGGTTCCTCCTTTCGACTCGGCAACCGAAAAATGAAATGTGTTTTACGTATAGCTTTTAGTTGGTAAACACCTCGGTTTGCAATAATGCGCTCATAACCGTCGAATAAGTTATATTCTTGATTTCTGCTATGGACAAAGAATATGGATTCAGCTCCTCCGACAAGTTATATAGCCTGGTATTACCAGAATCTTGGTTAAGGGGCCCTCCTAGAACAAATCCCCAAAGTCAGTTGGCCTACCCCTGGATTCCATTACGTGATAATAAATATAACCTTTGACAATCGTCGGGGTTAATAGCCACGGATATCGTCTCCTACAGAGCCCGTTCCGCATACTCAGTACCCATGAAAGAAGCACGACAGATCCATACAATAGTGGAAGTCTAGATCGCCAGCGTTACTTGCTAGAGACGGAGCAAGGGCAGGTCGCATGTGAAAACAACAGTGTCACGTCAGTCCCTGTTGATAACCAAGGGAAGGTACAGGAGCGACAGAGCCGCGCCAGTCGGTGTCCGATAATAGCGCTCTCAGATGTGGTTCGCCCCACCATGGGAGAACCCCATCTTCTCTCTCGATCATGCAAGGGTGCGAATTGGAGTGACGTTCGTACTTGAATGTGTAACCTCTGAATGTGCTTCAAGCCATCACGCGGCTGCATCCCACAGATAAGCAGCAGACCGGGCAAACTTTACTTTTTTATAACATTGAAATAAGGTGCGGACGGACGAAACGCGGCTGTGGCGTATTGTATCTTGACGTGACTGTTCCAAAAGTTCTGTCTCAAGCTGGATCAATGGTTAAAGATAAAGTTTCGGACGCCACTTATGGCTCGATGCGGGCATTCGTTTGCCGCAGGCTTCAGCGCAAGTTACCCGCTCAATGGAATTTTCTATTAGGTTTCTAAGGGTCCAAACTCTATACTCCGTACAGGTGTGTAGAGTGTAGACACGAACACCGATCTGTCAGAGTGGATACGTTGGAAGTTTTATCCGGAAAAAGAACGAGAACAAAGAGGAACGAGTGGATGGTATCATACTTCATGGCAGCGACGTGCTGACAACCTAAGGTATAACGATCATTTGTAACTCGGCAAAAAATAGATTTCTATAGAAGTTGTAAAGATGCAAACCCAACTTAATGTCAATTTTCGCAGCAATGATTGCTCCATTCAGGAGACCCTTTTAGTTAGTCTCAACTATGTTCCACAATCGGCTATTGACAACAATTCAAGTCTTAGAGTGGCTCTAAGTGGCCACCGAAGTAACACTAAAATGTGAGGAATCCACTAACGCGTCGATTTCCTTACAGCGGTATTTCTTACCGTATTGAGCGATTATAGTTCAGGTGTAGTTATTCCGTAGTACACGGTGTAGTTACAGCTACATTAGAAAGGTGTTACATCATCAAGCGCCAACCCAGGTTAGTCCTGTTGTGGGATTTTTGAAGATAAATACCTCCTCCACCCATGCTGTCCTACACAGCCATTTCTGTCACCAGCCTATGAACCGAAAAACCTGGAGATTCTTGTCTGACACTTAATGGCCGAAAAGCTAGCGCCTAAGCCCCTTGCACCCAAGCCCCTTGCACCACTACTTGATTCGCCGCGGGATGATGGATCTGTTCCGCGAAGGACCAAAATTTCTATGGCTTGTACTGCTTGCAAGGTGCGGAAATCAAAGGTCTGAATGCACGATCTCGGGAGCAGGCTAGATCGGATAGCTGATTTATCTGGCAGTGTGATGCTAAGGAACCTTGCGAAAGATGTATCGCGAAAAAGACGGAATGCTTCTACGATTACAATGCCGACCAACGTCGACGTGACAACATAAAACGGAAGATCAGTGCCCTGGAGGAGGATCGGGACTTATTAATCAACTTGTTCCTGTCCCTGCGCAACGGTAGCGACAGCAATGCTTACAATATCCTCAACCTGATCCGCAGTGGCCCTGACCTTGAGGAGTTGAAATCCTACATCAACGCTCGAATGAAAGAGGGAGCTTCGCCCGAGATAGTCGAAGCCCATGAAGCCCTGTGCCGAAGCCAAGACGTCGGGAATAAGGTCCCTCGAAAGGTTCTCAGCGTTAAGGAACTGGTCGATCAGCCCCCTCTACAAGTCCCTGCAAAACCCTGGACAAGTGTAACGGAGGATGATACGTTTGTATCTCATCTGATATCCCTTTACTTTACTTGGTATCATCCTTGTTTTCCATGGATTGACCGAGAGCTCTTCATCCGAGACATGAAAGCCGGAAATCTTGATTCAAAGTTTTGCTCACCATTCCTCGTGAATGTTTTGTTAGCCGACGCTTGTGTAAGTCGACGCTTCATGCGAGGCTTCACACAGATACATTCCTCTAACAAAAATTTAGGCCTATTCCGATTACGCAGAAGCCTACAAAGATCCCAGAGACCCATCTACAAGGGGCGCACATTTCTATGACGAGGCGCGAAAATGTCTTGAAGAGGAAAAGGGACGTTTTACCATTTCCACAGTTCAAGGCCTATGTGGTCTTTCCGTCTGGTAATCCAAAGAACTCCAAAAATGTCTGCCAAATGCTGATTCTAAGACGCCTGTAGTGCTTTTCTCACGGGCAAGGATCGCGTCGGCTGGATCTTTCAGGATCAACTCGCTTTTGTAGCCAAGGAGCTCCACGACAATACTTACGACACTTCTAATAAGCAAAACATCGATATGACTGAAAAAGAACGCGTTCGCATATCTACGCTCTGGGGCTTATATAGCATAACTATGTAAGGAACGGTTATCGCACGTGCTCGGAGAAACATGCTAAAAGTTGGCAGGGCAAGTTCCATGGCTTACCAGAAAGCTCCGATGATCGAAACCCCTGATGTACCAATTCCGGAGCGCGACCATGAGGGTTGTACCGACGTATGGCACTCCTATCCAGTCAAAAGTGACAAAATCCCATGGCATTTCTCATGTCATTTTGGCAGTCTTTGCGATATGGCTGCGATCCTGAATGATTGGTGCTCTCTAATGTTCGGTGGAAGAAAGAGACCGTCTCTAGAAGACGTGCTCTCGACGACAAACGAAGTGGTTCGGAGTTTATCAAAGTGGGAGGCCGACATCCCTGAGTGCCTACGTGTAGAGAACGCTGTTACGCCGCTTCCTCAAGTTCTATGCCTTCAGTAAGTGTCCTATCATCACTGAGACCTCCTCCCTAACAGGTTTCGGCAGCATGTATTACCACAACGCCCTGATTACAGTCCATGGACTGGCCAAGACAACGAAGGATAATGCGAACGACGAGAAAGAAGCAGAACCGTCCGATACTAACTCGCAGGAGGCCATATTGTGGTCGGCACGCCGGATCGCGAAATTGATGCAACTCCACCGTGATTGTTGGGGTATCGATATCTTTCCGGCGAGCCACATCCAGTGGGTTAAAATCTCTCTATATACTCTGCTCGAGGATCTCGAGACACCTGAAAGCGTGGATGCATTTATTAATTTGTGTATTGCCGCCAAAGCCGCTTCGCGACGCTGGGCTCTTGCCAAGGCAGTGCTCCGGTCGATCCAACTTACAGCGAGGAAAATGGCCGTCACACTACCTCCAGAGACTGATGCCCTGTTCATGGATTTCGAGACTTGTGATTGGTCTCAAAAAGACCGGGATGAATTAAGCAGTTTGTATCCTAATTTTGCGTTGAGAGCAGATGGAAATGAGCAAGCGGAACTTGACAGATTCTTGGAGAGATGGGATGCACTTGGCATCTAGACATCTAACTAGTCCACTACGCTGAAATTGTCTTATGCGGTGGGTTTGTCCTCGTTATCCAATAATTCCCGTAGCATAGCGCATACTGCTTTGAACTCCAATACGTAGGTAGTGCCCAGCTAGAAGCCGCAGAGCCAGCTTGTAACACCACTGACAGAACTGCGATCGCTATCTCATGTGCCCTGTACTCATCGCCGATAACAAACAAGCAACACCACATGATGAAAGTCTGAGTGGCCACTTATAGCAGACCACGTGTCCTTCGATACTTTACGGGCGATATTTCTCCAGGACCATTACCATCGCCTCAGGATCGCTCCCCGGCTGTGCAAGCCACTCCAACAGTTCCTGAAGCTCTGCATTGTTGCAGCGGCGTATCTCCGCTAGAAGCGATTGGACTGCATAATAATAATGCTCTTGCGTCACGGTAGACAATTGAAGCTTGGGGCCAGTCGATTGCTCGCTCTCGACAGGTGCAGGCATGGTACTGGCAAGCATTAGTGTCCTCTCCTTTTGTTTGAGAGTGTGGTGTAAACGAACAAATGGCAGTTTCTTGGATTCCCAAGGGCTTTTCCCAGTTTCTCACTCAATCTGTTGGGTACTGCAACGGCGCAGGAAGAAGCACGGATCGCAATTATTATAGTAGTAGCGGCTGTAGTAGAAGAAGGGGAGGTGAAGGTTGAGAAAATCGGTGCTGTACGGAGTAGAGGGGAAAATTCAGCCGTCTCAGCTGCCAACCAGTCACTGGGTTAACTACTCCTGAAAGGGGATGACTCGGGCTGAGGCGGGGTACGTGTCATTGGCAAGTCATTCGTCTCTCGTCTGGGTCAACCCCAGTCAGGGCTGCGAAGGCGTTCTACGGTGTGATCACATCACTCATTACTTAGGGAGAAGGTACTTTAGTATCCTGCCGTTTGCTGACGGTTGATTGGCTGTCACCCCGCTGCCACCCTAACGAACGTCCCCAACACGCCGTGTGCGTCGGTGTACATGCAATGTCCTTGTCTTCCTATTACTAGTATCCCGATTTTATGATTTTATCCCTGACAGGCCCCACTATGTAGTGGGGCCGCATCCGGCAGTGCTAAGTTCTAACCATTCATTCTCACCACTGATTGCCCGGGTGGGACCGCGTCCATCAATAGGAACTCATGGTTTGCGGCAATTGATGGGATGCACCATCATGATATCACGACGTATCTTCGCTCTCATTGGCTCTACTGGGGCCGGTCAGCAATTACAAGCGACAGGAGAAATGCTGGGTAAGGCTGTTTTTGTACAAGTGGCTACGCAAGCCACCAATAATCGAAGAAACCGCATAACCCGATAATCTATTATTGGTGCAGATAGAGCAAGTGGAAGTAGTAAACTACGGAGTACGTTGAGACCATCACTGACTCCATTACGATGTTTGAATTGACAACGGACATATCAGGACCACATCCTTCCACTCTGCTATCGACCGCTCTAGACGACTATTAATTTCACCTCTAGTTCTTAGAACGTGATCCCATGGCTAAAACCTTTCCTGTGACAATTTTGACTTTGTGCAGCAGCTTTCGAATTGACATAAGACTGCTGGATTACAAGTGCAGATGCATGACTGAGTGGGGTGTGTGATTTTGGTACTTTCTACGGAGGTGTGCACCAAAAGTAATCAAAATGCCGCTAGTAATATTGTTGGCCAGGCGGAAAGCTTTTGTAAAGAGTATTCTATATATGTGATATCTCATATAAAGACACCTTTTCTGGTTAGATTAATGCCTATAATTTTACGCACTAATCACCCAAAACAACACGCTTTGCTACTAAAACAAACCTTTTTGGCTTAGGGAAGGCTTTAAATAGCTTTCTAATATGATTAATTGATCAACTAGGCATAGAATAATATGATATATCAATCAAAAAATCATGTTACTTCACAAAAGTCTTTCTGCTTGGCTGTCAATATTACTAGTGGCAGTCCGATTACTTTTGGTGCACACCTCCGTACACCATAGTGTATGGCCGAACTTAGGGCTGCCCAGGCAGTGTGACATCACATGAAAAGCACTCAACGGTTCACGCAGATCTCACCTTAATCTAATTAGATATCTTAGATGATATATTTATAGTCATTATTCCCTCCACCTTCCGACCCACCCCCACAAAGCCATGTCAGTCAGGCCCCTGATCCCTTAACAACCACACTAACACCCTCCGTCTGACCGTGGCTCTCACTACCGCTCTCACCGGTAGTCGCCGTCTCTTTGATCTCATTCTGGATTTCGTCGTCATCCTTGACCTGCCACGTACTCCACGTCGTCGTCGGAACGGACGTCCAAAACAACACCGCGGCGACGATCAGGTTCGTCAACAGCGAGACATCCTTCGATGCGCCGAGCGCATACGAAATCGTGCTAGCCAGCGACTCGCTCCCACGGAGCAACGCCGCTGAGAACGTCAAATTCTCGATACTCCGGTCGAATGTTCCGAGAACCCAATAGCCCCATACCGCGAAGGCATTATACGGGACGAAGAAGAGGCAGTACACACCCACGGCGCGGGCGTAGCCGGGCGATCCGATATCGAATGTCGGGTTTGTGCGTGCGTATTCGGCCTGCACGACGAGATTATATACATAGGTGGCGGTATATGATGCGATCAGCAGGATCCAGCCGGCTCGTGCGCGCGTCGACCGTCGGCCAATAAGCTTGCTGTCCAGGAACCAGCCGTAGACGATGTTGACGGCTAACCCGACCCAAGTGACGACGAATGCTGCGAGAGCTCGCGAGCGTACAGTGAAGTATGTCGCTAGGTAATTGCCCTCGTAGGTCTGTGCCCATTGGCTAGTCAGGAAGATGGGAATCAAAGCGGCGATTTCGGGCCTTTTGCAGACGCGCCAGAAGCCGCGGAATCCTTCTACTAGGGTGGTTCGACGGGGAAGAGTCGGTCGTGTGCCGTCGCTGCGAATCAGTTTGTTCACCGGACTGACGAGGAAAGCGAGTGGGAGGCCCAGACATTGCAGTGCTATCAGGATCAGATATGTGTCTGGGCTGATGGTTCCCTTCTGGTCGCCTTGGACGTTTAGCGCTAGTTCGATTGAAGTTGCCACAATGGAACCGATTTTGTTAAGGCCGAACCATATGGCAACTGTAGGGATCGTTAACTGAGCCTATAGCCTTATTAGGGGGCGCTGGAATTGAGCATACTGTAGGTTCCTTTGCGATGCTCCTCCGGATATCCAACACCGATCGCTGCCTCGGAGACCCAGAGCGCTGCCGCCTACAGTAAGTCAGTTATGGTGGAGAGTGTCATTGGATGGAATGAGTTTACTAACAGAAAAGCCACAGGTCGCTGCTCCAAACAGCATAAACCACTGCGTCCCGTAGACACTGTTTGTATACAGGGATGCCGAATAAGGCGCATATCCAAGGGTTCCGAAAACCAGAACCCACTTCAAACTCCATCTGTTACTCAGCACGGCGAACAGCGGACTCATAAATATCATAATCGCGAAGGTGATGACATTTGCCGCGTTAACGAAAAATGGAGTCGCAAGCCCACCGGCTCCAAGGTCTTTATTCCACCACTTTGGTTAGCGATGATCGTTTGTGAGGTGATGGGGTTTGTAAACTAACTTGATAGAGCACCCCATATCCCTGGTTGTGTAAAGCTGACTAGACCGATGAGCATCGAGTTGAAGAGTGTGCCTCGATAGAACGCATGCAAGCTGTTCCGAGGCATACGAGCCTCGTTGCTAGTGATACCAGTCATCGAAAGTCAAGCAGTCGTGTGGAATCGATATAGTTAAAGAGTTCATGTCCATAATGCCGGGGGCCCAGGTTCGAATTTAAATTTGCGGGACAAGGAGTTCGTAAACCCATCTCCGAATAGCGTGATTGCTCTTAGAAGCATGGTCAAAGCCATTATGGGGCTTGCTCATTATATGCCGTGTTTTAGACAGAGGAACAAGTTAACAATGGCCGAGTTTTTAGCGATATGACGGGCTGGTGTCCTGCCTAGCGGCATTAGCACAGATGATGCCATCACCGGCAAACATTACCACACCAGCAACAACTGACATCCATGATAGCATGAGCCTAGGCTTAATCTTTGGCAGATAACTGACTTGGCGTGCATGATCCGCATCGGAGATGTCCCGATTGCCCTTATCGTTGTCAACTCCTGGCTTGACCTATTTTATGATCTTTCATTATCAGCTAGAACAGCCGGGGAGCCTAGGAACGGGCATAGCACGTCATGTTGCCTATAGCTTGTCACATAGCTTAAAGTCCCATCTCGTGGCTTTGACACCTGTCAATTCGAAGATTTACCCCAAATTCGGAAAGCAAGGTCCTTAGAGAGGTCATGTCTCATGGTCTCATTACCATCGAGCCAACCAGGTTCTTCAATTTTGTACGAAATAAAGCTTCCTTGAAGGCCTTTCATGCTAGCATGGAGATAGCTTCATATTGGGGTGCCAAACCCTTCCTTGTAGGCCGCCATTTCGCAGTAGACAATATATCACGCTAGAGCGAGACGTGACCCTTAACAGCTGCAAACCAATAATAGATACTACAACGTATCCATGCCTCAAAGCAAGATATACATGGCATCTAGTAAGGGCAAAGGATAGAAAAACTATCCAAGATTTATCTTCTCTTGCCTCGGTGTTAGTCCTTTTCCGGTTGCTAAATTTTAATCGCAAATGTTCACTAGACTACTAATCCTCTCTTATAGAATCTGACACATACCTATTACAGTTTAGCGCTATATATGACCCACAGTGGATATGTATAGTCAATACCCTTCGAGAGCTTCAGACAACTGAAATATCCTACACCTACAGTTCCGTCAGCACATTATCAAGGAATTTGAACCCCAAAACAAAGGGTATAAACTGGAAGTCATATATCAGTGCAGCTATCTGTTAGAGCGCGGCTATCCTGAGTTTCCACGATTGGAGCAACAGGGCACCCTCAGCTAGAGCTGGCTCCCAGTTTGTATGGCACTATACATGGCAGGTTGGATGGTGAAATCTCTACGGGATTCCGTGTAGGTTCTTTTGGCTCATACGGAGGAGTAGACGATCCACCACCCCTCTTACATTCGGCTCTACCAGGCCAATAAGATTATCGAGAAAATCACTAAGGGCACACAAGAATGGAGTTGCGTATATGCAAGACTAGCAAGGTGGTAAATTCACATCCACTCGCCAGGGGTCCTGGTCGCGCGGCTGTCGTACGGACCTGTTCATCTCGTGTCTTAATCAAAATAAGCTTGACCACGTCTGATCAATTGAACACTAGTAAATCTAGAAGGATCATCTTCCCCGGATGTTGCAGTTCAAGGCACTGACTTGCAACCGCGGTGTTATCAAACGTTCAACTATCCAGATGCCGCAATAAGGGTGAAAGGGTTGATTTTAATTGAAAGATAGAAATGGGGTTTGATTGTTTTGCATACCACGGTGGACTACACTGGCCATCCTGCAAAATCAACATTGATTTACTCTTTTCACTAAGGACCCTCACCGCGCACACCGCTATAGTAATAAATATATATATCTGTATTTTTATATTTATGTTGTAATAATCCTTATTACCACTACCTCTATCTACTAAATACACCCGTTTATTGCCTCTACCTCGTACCTTGCCTGTCTATTCAAACTATTTTGCTTACCCTACTTACTCCGCCTACTCTACCTGCCAGAATAAGAGTAAGTAGGTAGGTAGGAGATAGATTCAATGATGTCGGTTATGTAGATTGTGTAAACAGAGTAGGCATGGTAGACATAGTAGGTAGAGTAGGTAGGGTAGTTAGGCTGAGTGGGTACTAGGAGGCAACAAAGGAGGGGTTGCGTGGATCTAGCATGTAGGGGTAGTGGTCAAAGGTATTATTGTATTTGAATCGTATATTTGAAGATACTACCGGCAGAAATTAAAAGCAAAAGCTGATTTTGCAGAACGGCCAGCATAGTCCACCCTATGCATACACAAATTGGGCGAAGCCGCTGACATACATGACAGAGTCACTGGCTCGGCCCTTCCGCTATCCAGACAACTTTCATTTTGATCTTCCCTGCCGTCTCCAAGACGGGCCAGCAAGCCGCAAACTCAAAGCCAGGAAAATCTTTTCAAGTCATGGGCGCAGGACTTACCCGCAAAGCGACGGCTTCGCTCGGTCCCGGGCTCAGCATTCCCCTCGACGGCTCCGTCTGACATGGGTGGTCCCATCGAGACCAAACCATGGATCATCATCTGAGACACCTGTGCCACCGAAAAGCAGGAGGATCTCCTCCAAGGGAAGAACACTTGGACGGCGATGTCGCAATCCCCGACGCTCGGGGATCTCAGTTCGTCCTGGACCCCTACGCGGACGCCATGATAGTAACGTGCGGGCTCTGGCTTCTTGAAATAGGCCACGACGCGAATTTAGCAAAGTTATGGTGGTATTCCCGCTCCACGGAGTGCGGCATTTCGTCGACTACATCATCCCGTAGCATGTGCAAGTGGGACGAGATCTACGGGAAGGAGTGGCCGAAGGCTTCAGTCTACCGCAGACACATTTATTGGCTGGAGGAAACTGTCCCTGCAGATTGTCTGGTGCTCTCTGATGTTAAGGAGGGCTGGGAACCGTTGTCCGGGGCGCTGCGGAAAGCGGGATACTCTTTTCCCGCGCATCAATGACTCGTCAAACTTTGATCAGACTGCTCAGTATCACATGAAACGGGGCTTGATGCGATGGGCTGGGGGTATTTTGTTATTGGGTATCGGTGCTGCCTGGTTGACACGGGCTATCTAGCAATCCCCGGTCGAAGGCTCGAACGTTCCATTGATCGAAATGAAGTGTTTTTTTTTTTTATTTTGAGGACCAAATACAGGCTAGGAGAGGACTTGTACTCGGCTTTCTTCGACACTGATTTGCCAGGGCGCATAAGGTTCATTCCAGATTCAAAAAAGTATTCTGCCTGTCAATCCCCTCTCTGATTCCTACCCCAAGACCCAACTTCGTCCCAAATCGAAGCACCCAAAAAAGAAAGGATCATCAGCATTGTGCTACAATAGTCGTGCGGTGCGACAATAATGATGCGAGAAAAGGTTTTGTCCCATGGTGGCTTCAGAGTCATCAAGGTAGCTTGTTACACAATCTCCACAACAACAAAGAAAAGCATTTTGAGACGGAGTTTTATTCGCTCCTGGCCCAGCCGCCAAGGGGAGAGTTGGTCATGTTGACAACGATAGCGCTATTCATCGAATGCTGAGCGAGGGGTTAAACAAAGAAGCGCAATGTTCGATTCTGTAGCTCCAAAAAGTGGCTTCCGGCGTGAGACGCGACGAGCGTTTTCCTGCGAGCAAAGATAGGTCTCAAACCCTACTTGCTTCTAGCATCAAACGTTCGGACAAATTAAACCAATCAACTTCATAACACCGCCGTAATATCATCCACCCTCCACCAAACCACCCTCACATTGCTCTCCGCCTTCACTGACAAGATTCAAGGATGACGTCAAACATAGTAGCCTGTCCGAAGAGGAGTGGGCGTGCCGCGGCGCATACACCATCATCTTGATCCATTGGGAACGCAAAACAGCATATGTCGTATGTCATTCTGTAACTATAAAATCAAATAACTTGACATGCGATTGAAAGAAAAAAGCCACCATTCTGAAAATGTTAATAGCCTGCTGCGGGTTGAAGTGGCATCTCCCAAATTCTCGGGAGAGCCAATTTATTTGTCTTGCTCTGGGGTATCAAGAATTAGAGCTGCTGGTGCCGGATGTGCTGGGGAGGGAAGACGCCTGGCTCTTAACTTCTTGAAGGGATTGAAATAAGCGATCTTTCCTGCGAGCTTTCCTTTCAAGTAAACAATCCTTCCTTGTAGATTTCCATGGTTTTGCTTAGCACCTTCATTCCCTCCAATCTTGATTGGTTTTGATGGACAGCAAAACCGCCGTCGAGATGGAATATTGCCTTTCCGCACAAGAGTAAAAGGTGCATCCTGGAGGAGACCTTCAGCAAGTGGACTAGCATCCCATGGCACATCCACCGAGAATTCTTTCAGCCCCTTGATAGAAAGCAAAGGCCCAAAGAATTTGGCTTCGTGGGAGGACGAAAGTGGCCCAATTCTACCTTCCTGGAACTCAATCCCTATGTGAAGGGATTGGAGTCCATTCATGTTGGCCAGTGTAGCGCAAAACCGTGCCCATTGTTCAAACCAATATTGAGGATCGTTTTCAATATGGCGGAGATGATTGACGTATGACATTTCCAAAGAGCGAATCTTTTGCAAATGCTCGGGGCCGAGTTGTTTTTGAATTTCGGACAGTGTAGCAAGGCCACGCGGGTACTGTGCGATGATGCTGGTTGTGTTTTGGGACGGTAGGATGTCAATGCCCTCGAGGTAACTGTTTGGAACGTCAGCTCCGGTTATGAGCTCTTTAGAGTGACAAAGAAATTACATCCGTCGACAGGTTTCTAGCAAAGACAGCTTCGTTGGCATCCCACGTGGAACTCTTTCCCGGGAGACGCCCGCATGGGCAAAGGGGTCACCAAAATACTTGAGCCCAGGGCCGAGACAATATCTCTTGCCTTGGTCCTGACGTGGGCAAGCAGACATTTGGATCTTTTTTTCATACTGGCAGGCACAGTGTTCGAGGCCGTGTGCATCAGTCAAGATGAAATGGACAGTCGTGCCGCCCAAGACATACTCGTAAATTTGCTGCCGGATTTCCGCAGGCAAGCGGAAAAGGGGGCTTTGAGATTGACTCAGAAGAAGCCGCTGCTCGGAGGTCATCTTGGAAAGGGAAAGTAAACTATATCGGCTGTCCTGACGGGCGTTCTGACAAGAGTTTGAAAGTAGCGACAAAGGATGAAGTTACTAGAGGTGTTTACTGCCTTTTTATATTGCCTAGGTACTGCCTAAGGCCGCAGACATGAGGGCTTGCTGAGTAATCCTTGCGAAACTCAGGCTTTCAGTTCCGTTTGAGGGCGCAGATGACAACTGCAACATGTCATGCTAGCCAAACATTAATGAGGTGTTTATGTTACTGGGCGGCGCTGTCTAGAAAGTTTAGGCTACCTTGGAAGTACAATATTGTTTCGGCCGACCGATCGGAGTACACGTAATTTAGTGATAAAGCTATATACTACATACAGATAGTGAAACCGACCTAGCACCATCTACTGAGTCCTGTACTTACTACTGGTTTTGATCAGATTTACATCGCTTGTAATAGCCTGACCCTTCATGATGAGATTGACTTCTATAGCATAAGATTAGCAGCAGCGTGGAATGTGAACCAAACGTTCGGAACCCAGGTTAGAATACGCCAGGGCATCAGCATTCGAGTATGGTGGCGTAAGTGCGTTATTTCAACACACAATGATGTTTTTCCACCCATATCCGCCCCTATCAGTAGTCATGGCACCATCATAGGAATGAGAGAACCAAAGACGTAAGATTATCCTGTGTTCAGGGGATGAAGGGTACCATCAAACAAACCTCGTGCATCAGGGTCACTTCGAACGCCATTATAAGGTCCATCCGTGGTTGTACATTAGCTGGAGGGCCAATGGGAATTTGCTTGATTTTCCAAGTTGGCGATAATTATCGGAGAGTGACTTCCCCACCCATCAAGGACACTGTGACTCGGGCCTAGTCCCCTGGGCCGAGTTCCACCCCACCAGAAAGGCTTTACATTCCTGGATGACCTGGAAATCTCTGAGAACATGAGTGCTGTATTTGTCCTTCCAGAACACTTCGCCCGCTTTGATCCCCGGGATTTCGTTCCAACCGTCGAAGTTGCGAGATATAACCGGGGAACTGTCGTCTTTGTTGGCGTCATCGTCGTTGCGCTGAATCGATTTGTAGACAAGACCAGGCTGGTCTATTGATCGCCGATTGGTTAGGATCTGTGGGTGATTTATGGAAAAGGAAAGGCAAGACCTACTGGCAATGAGATCATTCGCGGTCATTGTGGGAAACATCATCTTTCACATCGGGGTCTATGGGACTTTTTCTCATTGCCGCTTCCCCGGCCTTCGCCATTTCCTTGGCTCTATCTAGCATCTTCTTAAGGTCGCCTTTCCAGCCTATGAGGTGTCAGTAACATTTGGGAACAGGAGGGAAGACAAGAAAATGATAAACTATCGCATGACCCCCGTGGATCAAACTTGTAGCCGACCACCAATGCCATTAGATGGAAGACTACGGCAACAAGAAAAAGTCCTCTGAGAGACGCCATGGTTTATTATATGGGGTGAGAGAAAAGAGCTTGATAAATTCTGAGAGTTGAAGGACCTTTCATGGTGCGAGACCTATCTTTAAATATCATCACTCTCAGCTTCATGTCAAGTGCTTGTCCTAATCACTAAGAAGGAGCGGGCTAGCTTCCATTTCCAACAACCGAGTAACCGTTCTGGCACGAGAATGAGGTATAACGGTGTTCCTTTCGATTATCTTAGTATATGAGGCTTACCAGCCACCCAGTGTCTAGGGCCAAAATTACCACCTTTTAGACCAGTGTATTTTTGAAGCATTGGGGGCCAGAGATCCATAGCAATCTGGAGAGCTGTTCGGAGAATTCTTCGCAGATAGCAAACGCCGACCAATGATTCTCACAGGAAGGTTGTTGGTGTTGTACAAAAAAAAAAGTAGCCTAGTTGGGTGTCCTGCCACCACGGACCCCACAGATGCCTGCTAGTCTCAGTAGCGAATGGTGATATTAGTGCAGACGACCGTTCGTGCGGGGACTAGGGCCCATAACGGCGGGAGCCCGATGATGGTGCTTCACTTGCTTGGGCATATAGTTGACGGGGGTTCAGGATTTAGCCCAACAACATCAGGCTTAGCTGACTCCTAACGCGACGTTAGACGCGGATATTTAGCGCTAAAGCCGCCGCGCTGAATCCTGATATCGCGCCAACTGTGATCCTGGCTTGTTGGTCGGCAGCGCTCCGTAGGATCTGCCACTGCACTGCATGCCATTTAATCAACAAACTTGTATAAAACCAACTTGTTGGGCTAACCCAACTGCCACCAGTCGTCTGGGTGGGCTGAGTCCCTACCACGTGTCTGGCCTCGTTAAAGCCAGTCCAACAGCTAGTTTGATAGTCAGCCCTAGATTGATCGGCGCTGTAGGATTATTGTAACTCCTACACGGCTCTGTATGGCCTTCCTATTTGTTGAGGCTGTGGACTGATTCAGGATTCCCAAGCTCTTAGAACGCTATATCTTTGTCTGGTCTTCACAGCCTCGCCAAAACCGGGTCTCAGGTCGCCTTCACCGCATGTATGTAGAACGAGATGACCGTTCCAATTATGGAATTGCCTCAACAAAATTCTGCGGGAGTCCCGGATAGCGGGCTCAGCCTCGGATAGTCCAGAACAATGGATGGAGAGGATACTGATAGCAACTGAAGGTATATCAAGTCATCCTGAACACACCTCTTCGAGTTCTGAACAATCTCCAGCAAAGCCAAACGCTCTTCCCTCATTCAGTAATCTTCTCAAGCAAAAGGTATTCTGTCATGGTTCATATCCGCGTGACTTCCCTGGTTATGGGCTCTTTTGCCTTCTCTACTTGGGCAGCAACGGTTCCCCACAGCCAGTCAGGCCGTAGCCGGTCACTTGAATAGCGTGAGGGCCATTTCGTACCGCATGTCTACTACTGTCCCAACCAGTATGACCTGTCCTTTCTTACGAATTTGTAACCAACTTAACTACCCATCTCTCATGCGAACGGTACGTCAGGGTTGGTGAGGATAAGTGGAAATGTGACTATGAAAGTTGTCGTGGCGAAGATCCCGATAACAAGGGACTATGTCTGAATTGGATCTATCAGTCTGGCGAGAGATTTTCAAACAAACAAGCCATCCTTGTTGCGTCCGTCAAGTGCGAGTGCTCAACAGACGACGACGGGAGGTGAGTAATCCATTCTGTGGGCACTCTATCAGCGGCATCGGTAGTAACTCGAGCAGCCACGTCGCACCCATTATCCCAAGTCCCATTATCGTGTCTCCAGTGTTTTGGCTCCTCCACCAGTGGTTCCAGCTCCAGAAGCTTCTGATACCTGTCCTGAAGACTTCACAGAAACCAAGTGCAAGGACTGTGACTCAATCGAGGGATGGTGTACAACTGGGCCTAAGGCTGGTTGTCCTTGCCAAGAGGATCAGTGTTCTGCGGACGGTGATGATGACTTTCCCGGTTGCTCTGATCAAAGCTGCGAGGGTGCCGATGGAGGAAAATACACAATCGTAAGTACTCTAAACTACCTGTGGGTACTCTAGCTTACTTCTTTCCACAGGGGCGCTTTCAGGATTGCAGTTGCAAGCAGGAATGTCCTAACCAGAATGAAACAGTGCTGGACTGTTCTGCTGATGACTGTAAGGCAGGGAATGACTCAAAATGCACAGTGGTAAGTATCATCCCTACTTGGGTAGTATTACACTGGTATTAAGTGCTTATATCAAAACAGGAAGGACCCAACAATGGTTGTGGCTGCATTGTGGCCTATGATGTGAATGATGATCTGCCCGTGCTGATGGATATCTCAGTTATGGATGCGGCAATGGCCGAGTTGAGCACAATTCTGGAGGACGGTCAGACGAGTATTGAAGAGGAGGAAATCAAGAGTAGCATCTCCTGCTCCGATAACAAATAACAAAAGCAAGGCTATTGGATTGGATACCAATTTCGCCAATCAATTCGCCGAGAAGTCTTGCAACGGTGATTCCCGGAGCGCAGACTTGAGCTCCAGCGATGTTGGCTTGAGTGGTTACGGGCATTACCGGTTCCACTTCTAGTACGACGCTGGTCAAAACTGCTCTCAAAGCTGCGGGGATGTTCTCAGCACCATGATTGATAACTGTATGCCTTCTTGCTTTTTAGACCTCATCTACCAAATCCCTGGCCCACTAATACGCGGAATCTCTACCCCCAGATCAAGGACTAGACAGCCACAGTATTTACGTGCTACTATGACATAGCAGGCAGCCGAATATCCAACTATATATTTGCTGGAATCTGGACCAATGGGATGTGAGAAGAATGATGGCAGTCATGGCTTTGCATAATGTGCTCCGCAATCACAGTATGTCCGGTAATCATCACGCAGTGGGAGCCAAGAGGGTCTTAGATCGTATAAGCCTATTTCTATTAGTTTTATTATCTTGGCGATGTTGAAGCTTTGAAGGGAAACCTTGATCGGGCTTAGCGGGTCTAATCCAGGGGTTGTCCCAAGATGGCTTAGTGTAAGGCAACGGTCACGTTATCCACACGGGCCCTTATTTCCGTCTTATCTCCACCGGACATCTATGTCGGATACGTCATCCACCCAGACGACGGCACTGCGAAGTGGAAACGCAGCATCAACAGCTTGGGGATCTTTCGCCCCGACCGACAACATGCTCCGCCGACCTAGACTTCCTCCTTTTCTTCGTCCTCGACTCACATGGCGTTACATACTTTCGTTTACCGTCGTTCTCTACATCACCTATTGCCTCCTTGCCGGGCAGCCGTTCCTCTCCTCCGACATGCCCCCTTACTCAGGGCCCTACGCGGTGGGTACCGTGGATCTTGAAGTCCCCCGACCGTCACGCCGCGCCGGCGAAGAGTACTTCCGAGATGGCTCGCCGGCATTCGAGATAGAAACCGTCCTGTTCTCCCTCTTCTACCCCGCGTCCGAAGGCGTTGACAGTACAAAGCCTCGCCACCCGTGGATCCCCAAACCGGTCTCCTTAACGGCGGAGGGGTATCTTTCGTTCGCGAATCTGAACAACTTTTTCCTCAACCCGATCGCTACACTCGCTATTTGGGGCCTCGTGGGTGGGAGAGAAATACCGGCTGAGGTGGATGTTCCACTCGCGTCGAGCGTGAAGGACTTGGATCGCGAGGGCACATTCGAGTTGGCTGTCGAGCCCGAATCGAAATTTCCGGTTTTGATCTTCTCCCATGGATTTGCGTCCTCGAGGACCGATTATACAAAATACCTGGGGGAACTCGCGTCCCGTGGGTACGTCGTTGCAGCGGTGGAGCATCGAGATGGGAGCTGCCCAGGGACAATGATTATGAGGGCGGACGACGGAACCGAGAGGCCCCTCTACTCCTTCGGACCGAGCGATCTCGAAGGGATGAAGGACCTGGATCGTGCGGTTTTCAAGCAGTTACAGCTTGAGATGCGGCAGTTGGAGATGGAGGAGACATATCAAGTGCTGATGCAAATAAACGAGGGCAGGGGGAACGAGATTCTCAGTGCGAATAGTCGGAATGAAGGCGAGGATCTAGAAGAATGGAAAGGCAGACTTGATCTGGATCAGTTGACAGTAGGAGGTCATTCGTTTGGTGCGACGCTTGCTCTGCGCACTTTGAAGGGCGCTCCATCCGAGCTGTTTCCTGCGAAAGGGGCCATCGTGCTGGATCCTGGAAAGTCCAGTGGGCCGTTGAATCATGACGTTGATGTACCGACGTTGGTCATACATTCAGACTCCTGGTCCCGAAAAGTGACCATCTTCACCGGACGACCCCACTTTGACGTCGTCAAGGCACTGGTTGAGGGCATTATTCAGCGAGGCAAAGATGCCTGGTTCATGACTTCTGTCGGGACATCGCACCCATCAGTGACGGACGCTCCTCTGATTGAGCCACTGCTACTGAGCTGGACGACAGGAGCCACGATTGACGTCAAGGAAGGGGTCCAGCAGTATGTCCAGACTTCTTTAGAATTCCTGAAGTATTTGCAGGATTCAGATAAGCGGGGAATTATGCAAGAACGGGTGAGTCACCCAGAATACGACCAGGACGTTCGGGATGATAAGAGGAGGAAAGAGCAACACCCTGATATTGAAAGATACTGGCAGATTCATGTGTCGCCGGTGGAATGATAGGCGTGCCAAGGACATATTACTGTTCCATCGTATGTCCTCTTGTGTTATAACTAGCGTCTGATTATCGTTATATTATTAAGCTCAATTTCGCCCCCTATAGACAAATCCGAGACCCATTCTTCGTAAGAGAGGTGTACATTCTTACTCCTAACCCATTTCCATCAGCTCTTCCTTGAGCAGAAAATTGGTTTGGTGAGGCTCACTACTTAGCGGAGGATAATGAGAGAATCCGTTGAGCTCTAAAATTAAGATCGTCCCAGCTCCTGGTTACCCACGCATCGCTCACATTCCCAGGATATTATCCAACCGACCATGTCAAACGTGTCCACGGCCTGGAGCACGCATGGAACCCTCGCGCTTTTATCAGACAATAAGCAAGGGGCGGGATTACGCAAGTTCGACCTCAAACCCGGTTTGATGTCAACATTAGAAGTAGATCATCGAGCCCTGAGCAGGAAAGTAGGGGGGATTGGCCAGAGCCTAGGTCGGGTTTGCCGGCATTGGCATTCCTGGTTAGATTAAAGGGGACCCTAGCAGACTCTAGACGTGTGGGGCGCTGATAACCCCAGGCGTTTTCCTCGTGGCTATGTTCCATTGCGTGGATTCGCAGGGCTGAAGATCTATCGTCTGACACTTCCTGGCGAATCCTCGTTTTTCCTAAATCGGGCGGTCCTTTTTCTTTTTCTATTCTCTCTTTTCTTTTTGTTTAACCTTTTCCAACGTTTTGGGGAAGAAACACAGGAAAATTACGTGAGAATGGTAACGAAGGAGGTTCTTCTCATTACCATGTCGAGCCCTGTGCTATCTGGAACCCAATAAATGAATTGGCAAGTCAATTCGGTCCAGTTCTGGGAAGAAAGACGGAGGATAAAATAAAAGACGAGCCGTCGGAGCTCGCCGACGGGCCGGCCCAATGCCGGCCGCTGTAAGTGCCGAGAATAGCCGCTCCCCACTACCGTAATCCGCCCGCGTGTCGGGAATTCCCCAGGCATGCGCCATTGGCTTTCTTTCTACAATGTTTCTAGGCACGATCAGTGTGCGAAAAAAAAAAAAAAAAAAATTCTTCTGAGATTCTATGATCTAGGTGGGTGTACCAAGGAAGAAAGTCGGGAAGAAGTTAAGTGATAGAAAGAAAGGGAAAGTAGTAAAGAAAAAGGTAAAAAGAAGGAGGAGGAGAAAAAAAAGAAAAGGAGGAAGAAAAGCCGCAAAAAATGTCGGAAGAAACATGCCACTCTTAATGTTTCCTCTGTAGGTGGCTCCTCATATTAGAACCCCGATTAAAACGCATGTCACAGACCGGACATCTATATGCGCCCGGAGCCACATGGATTGTCTCTACATGACGCATGAGCTCTGCTTTGCGACCAAAGGTTCCTGAATATTCACAACCGATCCACCCGCATCGGCGTGGCCACAACCCCCGAGCCCTAGAAAATATATTAGAGATTGAAAATGAAGGATTTGAATCAGTTATGATCAACACACCTAGGCAAGATCAACGAGGACCTTTGTCCGATCGGATTTTCGCTGTATCCAAGCTCAGGCCTGAAACAAAACACATCCGTGTTATATTCAAGTTGAGGGATCGATAAGGTTGGCTGCATCGGCTGCTGAAATGAAACGGTAGAGATTGGGGACAGTGTATGCCCCATTATGGGTGCGTTCGGGCTAGTCAGCCAAGAATGGGGCGCAGAGGGAGCGTCGTTCCAGGCTGTCGAGACATCGCTGTTGGACATCATGGGGTCTGAGAGGGCCAGATGCGAAGGCAAAGATGCTTGATGGTTGTTGTGATGAATCGGTGGTTGTTGGAGTCGGTTTCGCTTGCGGTTCGTTGATGGTTTATTGATATGGAACCCCATAGGTGTCATGGCTGCGTTGACGTTGTCTCCCGAACGAATTTCAGACCCGGCTGTGGTTACAAGACTAGGATTCCAAGCCATGGAAGACAGGTTCAAAAAAAGTCGTTCGATAATGTTTGGCTCAAGAAAGGCAAAAACCTCAATTTGAAGTCCACTTACAACTGACACTCTAGGATAGTAAATAATGGGTTACCCCTGGGGGTTCTGAGTGCCTTTAAACATCAACTGACGCTCATTCATCATGGAACGTACGCTTTGAGGAATTACATGTAAGCACTCAAAACGTTTCCGGGACGCGCGTGGAGAGGCTGAATACTCCGGGGAGGTTTTGGCAAGAGCCAATCAAGTTCGTTGATCTCGAGCAGGGCTTAGCTCGAAGTGCTTACTGGAAATTGCGAGGGGCCAGACGTAATACCAAAAGATGTCGGACCCTTGTAGTCGAGCGCCAAGATGAACATGCGGAATGTTCTTGTCTGGTCCAATAAACGGCTCCAATTATTCTGTGGTCTGAAGGATCGACGAAAATGATTACGCTAACGGGGTTTAGGGTCATGCAGAATGCAAGGAAGCACCATCCAAGGCCTCTAATTCGGCTACCACCCCTGAGAGATTGCTGGGGCGTTCCAAGTCATCGATGAGGCTGAAGAGCCTGATCTGCTGTAAGCGGGCTCCCAGAGGAATTCCCTACTTCTCTGCTCAATCTCCATCACGGGTCGGTTGTCAGTGACGCGCCGTTTTTAAAGAAGTTGACACACACGCGGCATGGACAGCTCTGAATGGAATGCCCTGAAGGGCGAAATCGAACGCCTTTATATTAAGGAGAACAAGAAACTGTCCCAGGTGATGCAGATCCTTGAAATCACCAGAGGTTTTCGCAAGACGTAAGTCCCACCACTCACATTCTAGAACAATTCATTCTCTAAGTGCGAAAGTAGACGACGCCAATATGAACGGCGACTGAAGATGTGGAAACTGGAGAAAAACAACATGACGTCAGAGAAATGGAAAATTGTGCGAAGAAAAATCGAAAAGCGACGCAAGGATGAAAAACACAGCGAAGTATACATTAATGGTGTCAAATGTCCGTCACCAAAGTTAAGAAGGGAAATGTCGAGGGCATTCGAATCAACAATTGAAAGGGTCATATCTGGTACGCATGTATCATCGGTCGTCCCATCGCTTTCGGCATCTCTCACAATACACAGCTCCATCGCCAAAGACACCCGAAGGGATAGACATCTGCTCTCCCCTGTCAGTCCATGCTGAGCTTACAGGGCCACCAAGGCTGCCATGGTATATATTTCAACAAGCATTTTTAGCCAAGAGAAGGAAAGGTAATGCTACAATTCTATCGTTTGCCGTTGGTCCTACTAACACACTTTGATAGGGCTTATGGTACAAAATCCCATATCGTTCTTGTCAATGCCTCGCGAGAGTGCAATATCGACGAACAGCCCCGATAGAGACAACCTACACTGTTTAATTTCATGGCTAACAGAACCAGTCGCGTCCACGCCCTCGGAGTCTCTCAGCACTCCGAAGGCGATAGCAACCATGCGTTTATTGATGCCGGGGTTAACCGATAACCAATACCCTCTCACTATGGATCAGATTATTGCGAGCGGCAACGAACCCCACACGCAAAGATATCAGGTCTTCTTGTATCTACTCTCTAACAAGTTCATACAACTCGGAAGCCTACGACGTCAGGGTTCAGATCACATGGTCCTGGGGTTGCTCCGAGAGGCTGGAATCGATACGATCCAGAAAATCCATGGATTGTTCTCACTCAATGGCATAGCGGCTGAAGCGATGTCCGAGGGACTTTTTGGAGCGACGTTCCGGTTCCATGATTTCAATGCCATGAAATTATTGCTAGATGCAGGTGTACGTCCTGATACCTACGTCGAGGGCGGCCTAAAGGCGTTGGAGCTTGCTGCTGCCATTCACGACAATGCACTTTCCTTTGAAGTTACCCGCCTCCTGCTATCGTACGAACCAGGCCTTAAGCGACAAGGTCTGCTCGATTCAGCTCTGGTAATAGCTGGATGTGGTCGCAAACTGGAAGTATGCAAGCTTCTCCTCTCTGCCGGAGCTCGGACGACACCCAAGGCAATCAGAGCGTCAATAATCTCGTATGGTCCTCTGCCTGGACCGGAACTATTTCAAATGTTCCTCGATGCATGTGGGGACATCAATACACGGTTCCACTCGGAATATGGCAAACTCTCTCTTCTTGGGCTCGCAGTGGCATCGGGGAATACTCCAATAGTTGAGTACCTCCTTCAACGAAACATGGATGCAAATGTTCTTCAGGAAATATTTTTTGAGGGTCATGTCTGTTGCACCACCATCATTGGGTTAGCAGCTCGGAGGGGCCTTTCTAGGATACTGCCACTTTTACTTGCTCACGCGGATCTCAATCCCACGATTACGGATTCTACATTTATTTCGCCAATTGTACTAGGTGTTTCTGGCCGTCACAAAAGCGTCGTGGAAGAGCTTGTACGAGCGGGAACGCGGTTTAAACCCACTGAGATTGTTGTCGGGCGATCGCTCATTCAAAGGGCCATGGAAACAGAAGATTGCGAGCTTTATTGGGCCCTTCTGCATACCTTGATAAAAACTGACGTTGAGCTGCTCCCCGATTTCTACACTTTCAAGTTGATCCACAGCCTAAGCGAGCGGGACGTCAACGGTGCGCGTACACTGTTGGGCCTGGGGGCCAGGGTCAACGACTTGCACACAAAAATTCCCAACACGGCTCTCGGGGCATCAATCGAGGCTGGCTGTGTGGGCTTGGTCAATTTGCTGCTCGAGTCAGGGGCAGTAGCCAGAGGATACGACCTTTTGACATCGATTGGCAATATGGAGACTGCTGTCCACCTGGCAAGCACGGGCATTTTACCCCATATTCTTCTGAGCTCTGGGCAGATTATTTTAACAACAGCAATCCTCACACGGGATAGTGACATTGTGCAATACCTCTTATGTCATGAAGTTGACAGACAAAGCGATGAAACCGTGCATAGGCAAGAGAAGTCATTTTCTGGAACCCTTTCACGGGTATCATCAATCCATCGAAAGCGTTGCAAAGGCCTAGTCAGATTCGTATCACCATTGGAAGCAGCCATTACCTGCGGAGACTATCCACTCGTTAGGCTACTTATTGCACGTGGAGCTGCTGTTACTGAGTCAATACTGAATGCTGCTGTGTGGGACGCTCTCCAGAGCCACAGCGATAGCATGCTTCGTGAAATTCTGTTGCAAGTTCAGGGACAGCTCACTGCGCCAACTGCAGTCGCCATGGGAGCATATGTCGGCGATATTCTTCTCATTGAGCTTTTGCTTGCCGCAGGGATCCAGCCTGTAGGCGAGCCAAAAGTTCTACATCACGCTTTGCATGGTGATAGCTGCCAGCATCAGTGTTCCACACAACGTTCCTCTAATGATTCAGGTGAACAGGGTTTTCTACAAAAACCAGGATGGTGGCATGAATCGGTACCTCTGATAGGTCAAAGTGTGCTTGCTATCCCGGCCGCTGAGGGAAATCGCGCTCTTCTACGCCTCCTTCTGAAATCAGCTTCATGGAACAGTTCTGATGTTGGGCGTGCACTTACGATCAGCTTATACTCTGGGAATTCAACGTTAGCCCATGACCTGATACAGGCGAACGCCGATGTGAATCAGTTATTATCAGTTCAGGGAACAACATTCACTCCGCTTTGCTGCGCAATACAGGTGAAAGACAGTCTTTTAGTCCACACTCTGATCTGCCACGGCGCAAATGTCAACCCTGCCGGGACAACCTTAACGCCCCTACAACGGGCCGTAGAAAACAATGATCCAGAAACCGTCAAGATTATCATAGACGCGGGAGCAGATATAAATGCACCACCACCAGCCTCGCCCGGAGCAAATGCGCTCCAGATCGCCGTGAAGGCAGGGAACTTGGAATTAATCGACATTCTTCTCGCAGCCGGCGCGGACATCGACGTCAACCATGGGGCGACCGCTTTGCAATTTGCAGCGATTATGGGCTATGTCAGCATTGTGTATAGGCTCGCTGCGGCCGGTGCCAATGTCAATGCCCCAAGGGCTATATTTTACGGCCGAACGGCGCTGGAAGGTGCAGCCGAGTATGGACGTCTTGATATGCTCCAAGTTCTGCTGAACGAAGGCGCGCATTTCACCGGACAATTCAGAACTCAGTACGTGCGCGCTGTGAAGCTAGCTGAGTATAATGGCCATTTTGCTGCTGCAAAACTTCTTAGGCTGACTGGGGGATGGTCGGATCCCGACTCGGCACAATATGAAAATGAAGTCTTTGATAGGCAGGAGGTGGAACGGTTCAAACAGATGAACTGTCGCCAAATGGAAGGCTCTGACCCTTCTATCATTGGGTCTAAACGGTCTTTTGTTAAGGAATTACAAACCAAAGGCCGTTCAGATGGGGACGCGTTGACTCGGCGTTTGAGCACACACATGGGTGGACAGACTCAGAAGTGGTGGGATTGTATAGACCAATTGATCGACGCAAACACCTAAAAGCCTTGCAAGCCTCCACACTTCTGGCCTCTTTCTAGTTTCCTTAATACACACTTTATTGTAGATTGTTTATCGTTGACATAAAGCTCCCCCCACCTAATCGTATCCCTGGTCGTTGATAGTCAGACCATAGGACCTTTATTATCATGGAATATCTATTTCTTTACAAGTCAAAGACCTAGTCAATCAGCCTTGACAGACACTCGGCTATGATAAACGCATTTTATTGATCGCTATCATTCAGCAGGTGTAAGTAAAACAACATACTATACCATCCCAATTATCCACGATAATCATACCGAAGCCACTCACCAAACCTCTTTTCCGCCTCCTTCACGATCAAACCCATAAATTTCTGCATGTCCACATCCGCCCAGTTGTCTGGAATCGGCCCCCGTCCCTCCTGCGCGTAACCCTTCCCAGCTCGATTTGACCAACTGAGTGCAGGTACCCACTCTAATTGCGGTAAATCAAGCCTTCTTAACAAGTACACCCTGAGCCCTAGGCAAAAAACTAAAGGGATCCTCAGGCTCTTCGATCGCGTCCGGGTTCTCCCACTCCCCGCAGTTGAGAATGTCTGCCAATACATTCCGGGTCAAATGGCATCCGACAAATGTACTCCAAGCAGGGTTGAAGCAAGCTTTTTGCATGTTAGCTCGCCTTCGCTGCCCTTTGATCCCTACGACAATTCGCCCAAGAAAGAAAGATTGGCAGAAACATACCTTGAGCCACATTCGTCAAGCGATCTTTACTACAACCGTGTTCCCAAAAGATAAACTTGCCTCCGGGCTTAAGTAGCTTCCAAATCTCCTTCGTCACGTTTCGTGGATCCTTAACCGCACACAAGACCTGAATGCATAGCACGGTATCCACGCTCCCTTCCGTGATTCCCGCCTCCCTTAGAATATCGCTATCTTCAATACCAGCATCAATGAGCTTATACTTTTCCTGTACGCCATGTGTCTCCAGCTTGGCGGTTAGAGCGATTTTGAAGTGGGGGTTAGGTTCAACACCATAAATATAATCAACATTAGTGGTATCAAAGCGATGTATTTGATTTCCTGGCCCGGGACCCAGATCGAGGACAACGCCGCTAGCGGCTTTCACGAGCGATGGAACAATGGTTGTGTCTTCGAATGAAATAAATCCAGCGGCTATGCCGAGGTCAGTTTGTAGACGGGCTCACGGGAGGTATGATGGGTAGATTACAGGTTACATTGAGCAGCTTCGCTGAAGCCGCATCACGAATCTGTTGTGGACGCATGAGTGCTGCGAGACCGTCTCGACGAACCGCTTCTCTCAAAGCTTCCCAATGGACTGTATGGTCGGGATATTAGTATAGCTGAGAACAGGGTGATGACGCGGCTTACGCCAAAAGGAGAACCATATCATGCTCCATGGACGGGAAATGGAAGCGAGGCGGTGATATAGGGACATGATTTTCTAGATCATAAGATTGCCAATGATGTGGAACCTTCTATGGAAAAAAAAAAAAAAAAAAAAAAAGACCCAAAGTAGGCTGCCGGCTGTATCTATTCGGATATCGGCGAAACTGGGTTTATATTTAGGTTGAAAGGGAGACTGTGCGTATGTTGGCAGGGCCGGGGTCTTATATACCTAGTCTACGAGCCTAGTCCTGCGAATAGTAAGGAATTCAAGTTTGCCTGCGCGGCTCGAGTACGAATACATACTAGCTTCGCTCTTAGCCTGTCTGGTAGCGGTAGAGGGCCTATCTCCGAAATGATATAGCCGCAATATTTGTCACGTGCATTAGCGCTTACTCACATTTTATGTAGAACAAAGGGTACGAGAACGTTCACAACGAGAGGCTTCGAAGAGATCCGAGAAGCATAGGAGTTTTTAGTGTCAAGGACGAGTATGGCTATACCTATTGATGCTAATAGTGAGGGCTCATGACGTGATTTCGCTGTTTCCACGCAGTAGAATCCTATCTCAGAAATTGCTACCTGGCTCCGGCTACGGGGCCACATTCGCCTTAGCGTAAGACACACAGCACTATACGGGATAACTACGTCGTTCTCGACTCTACTACCTCTTAATACCCGAAGAGGTCGAATTTATGCAATTTCTAGAGCTACCAGATCTCCTGTATATGTATCAATAGCCCTCGCTAGTGGCTTGCGTTGATGAGATGGGTTGCCTGTCTAGGCAACGAGCTGGCAGTCATGTGATCTACAGTGTAAACAGAACAGTAGAACAGTACGTAGATGGCTTCACCTGGAGATATTTCTTTCAGCAGCCCTTTATTCCTCCATCATAATTGTCCAAACGAATACGGGATCTGTGTGCTCTCAAAAGATAGGTGAGTTCGTTTGATGCCTAAGGCGCGCATTGCCAAGCATCTCCCCGTTTGCCTTCCCCACCAGGACCATTCCATGGAAACAACTGCGGAGAAGATAATAATGGGAGATCCCTTTGACATGGCTCCGGGAAGTGGCTGGATGATTCCATCTGTCCACAGCGGATGATCTCCGAGTCATATGGCAATTGACATAAAAGCATGGTCATGGGCCATCTAGACCATCCATCCGCTCATTCGTTTCATTTCTTCATCATCCAAGACGCTTACAAAAGATAGTCAGCCAAACCTCTATCTCCCATTCGTGCGAAGCACTGAACCTCTATCGAACCGCTACGTCCCCTCCCAACAGCGCTTCCCGCTAAGATGGTTTACATCATGAATTTCTATACCGACGGTGGCTGCAGAGGCAATGGCAAACGAGATGCAATCGGCGCTGCTGCTGCTGTCCTCCAGACCAGATGGGGAAACAATAAATCGTGGATAATATCACTGCCAGCATATCCACCGCCTACAAACCAACGGGCCGAAATTATGGGCATCATCTTGGCACTGAAGCTCGCTCTCAAACGGTATCAAGATCTAGCGTCATACCCAAGGCTCTGTGTCACGATCAATACTGATTCCAAATATGCAATCGGCTGTATGACTGAGTGGATTTACAAATGGCGCGACAACGGATGGACCAATGCGAGGGGCATCGAGGTTGCAAATCGAGAACTGATTGAGCAGGCCTCCGACCTTCATGATAGAGTGGAAGAGCTAGGGGTAGTGAGGTATAACTGGATTTCAGGGGAGGACAATCAGCTGGCAGATCGACTATGCAATGACAAAATGGACGAGCAATGAACAAATGTGAGGGCTGTTCTAGATTACATGTGCAGCAATGTTCGCGCGTTCGATTTCTTATCCCAAATAACAATCATCGAAACCCATCAATAGGCAGTGTCCCCGGTTATAACCTTGGAGATTTTTGTAGTTACCTGATATAGATGCTCTTAAGAGATAGAGGTGTTGCGTTGTGCAAAGTGGACGTGCGAAGGGGTGGGGTGATCCAAAAAACTTTGAGGTATGAAATAAATGAGCAGGTTTCTTGAATTCAATCTCTGTTAGAATAAAAGTACAATTAGGCAATTTCATTGAAAATATCCTCGACCTGGTGTACGATCTCGAATGCACAGACAATCTATGTACTCCGTAGTTGAGGATATAGGTGTCGTCAGGGATGCCTTGAATGTCTTTGTGAACGTGATTGATTCATGTTGGTATCGATATTGGTCTTTATCCACGAGAAGAACGGCGAGTAGGAGATCTAGAGGCATGCGTACTGCAAGTCAGCTGGTAGCCACTGCTCCAACACTTTCCGACTCAAATCGGCGACAGCGACACCAGGGTTGTCTAAGCCGAAGATTCCTCGTCCACGTGAACAGCATTCCCACGACTGGGACATAACATTTACACAGCATCCAGCCAAGGTGAGATGCGTCTGCCTCTTACTGACGTGGAATGCTTGCTCCGTAAATCTCCCATCATCCAAGAGAAATCCACGCAAGGTTGGGTGGTGAAGACGGGGGCATTGATGGCAATAGTCAGGGGGGTCTACAATCGCGCTCAAGTTTCTGAGGTTCAAATAGATCTCTGGAGTGCTGATGGCTTGAAACCCTGGGCGTCTGGATCTACCTGACCGGGCCTCAGATTGGAACAACCTGCCCAGATGAGCAACTGGAAGCGGAGAAACAGCCACAGCCATAGTTCCTAGGACCTGTCGGACGAAGTTGTAGATGAATCTTCTTTCCTCAGCAGTGTGCCTTACCAAGACAGTACTCCGAAGAACGGTGAGATAAAGTTTGTCTAGCTCAGACTTCGGATCATCAATGGGTATATGGCCATCAAGTAGTTGAGCCAGTCGCTCCTTGGAGAATCGAGAGTCCGATCCGACGAATTTAAAGGCAGTGGCGGCCCAAATGAACAGACCACCGGCCTTCTGGGTCAATATATTAATTGTCTCAATTCCTGACCAATCTTCATTTTGGCCGTGATACTTGGCAATGCTCTTAAATCTATATTTGAAGAAAATGCCTATGTCGTGGTCGACCACCTCCTCGTCTATACCGTGAAGCTTGAAGCAGCGCCGCTTGTCTTCTGGTATAGCGTAAAACCTGGCCTCAATCCTCGTATCAGCTCTACCTGTGAGAAATACGCGCAACTTCCCCGACTGAAGCGTTTGTGATTGAGTAAAAAGACGAACGATTGTAGCAATCCCAGATGCTGTCTCACATTCGTCCAGAGCGTCAAATGACCAAAATAAAGGGAGCTCGACCTGCTTCTGGACTAAAGCGAGTTAGAGGATCTAGGATCAGACGGCGCCATTGATTATCCAAAGAGTAGCTTGAAATGTCCCTTCTTCGATCGACTGCTTGACTAATCTCATGGCGCAAGGAGGCATCAGCATCCGCCAATCGTCGAGCGATCGTAGTTACGAAGCCCGTCGCGCGTCTGGTGTCACAATGGTGAATTGAAAAGAAGAAACTGGCCCCGAGTCGATTCTTGCCATCGTATGTACGAGCTACCGAGTGAGCTATAGTTGATTTTCCTGACCCAGCCAGGCCACTCATCCAATATATGTAGGGACCTTCCGGGTCGTTGGCCGAATTCCCAATATCTTGGAGGATCTGGACCCGCGTGCTTTCGAGGCAAGAGAGATTCTTCGTTGTCAGTGAACGAGTTGAATCGCGCATTCTTCACGTATGGTAGATGTGACTCATCGAGCAACTGCGTTGCCGGCCCTGTTGAAAATATTAGCTCTTACTAGCGAAGCGATCGGTCGGGATAGCTTGCCATGGAAGTGAAATTTTGCGCCGTGCCGACAAACTGCCGAGAGTCATTAGCAGCGAATGCTGAAATGTAGCCCGTACAGGCGCTTTGGGCTTCTTCGCCCAAGGGGTTCAACTGCGACCATGGTGACATGCTGACGCCTTCGGATAGAGTGGGGTAGCGCCAGGATGGCAGATCTCGATCGCCTGGGGCTATTTATATCACCGAAGCGCTACTTGGGGTGGCCACGGCTCATCGACAAGGCTCCGATCCAACTGATACTGTGGCAGTGCAGAAAATAACTCATTGGTGGGTGAAGCGCCTGGAGCAACATTTGCGAATGGCTCGAGGCTGGGAGATTAAGTATAAAAAGCAAAACTGCCGCTCACCTCTGCAGCCCCTCCATATTCGTCAGTCCTGGTGACATAGTCGCCTACACACCCTCTTTAAAAGAAGCACACTCACTCCGACATGGCTGACCCCATCAGCATCACTGCCGGTATCATAGCGATCGCAGGCCTTGCGTACTCGAGTTGCAGGACTTTGAGTAACACTATCAAGGGCTTGCATGATGCGCCAAACACTCTCAGTGACCTTCGTGGTGACCTTGATACGGTTCAGAGTCTGCTTCGCTCTTTACAGAGCGCCTTTGAGGATCTGAACGAGAACGACCTGTCGGCCGGACAGAGGAAATGTTTTGAAGACCTCGAACCTTACATACGTCGCTGCGAAGCTACATATGGTGGATTTACGAAGATATTAGCTCGACTGACATCTCACTCGGATGAAGACCGAGTCAGCTGGCGAGACAGAGGTCGCTTGCACCTGGAGAGACAGGAGATCACAAAACTGAAAGCCGGGTTGCAGAGGGATACGGAAACACTCGATATCGCCATAAACATGGCAACGCTGTGAGTTTCTTCCACCCTGACTCAAATTTCGCCTTAATAACGTGTCTCCGACCGGTAGCCGAAGCACCCAGCAAAACCAGGATGCGCTGCGATCCCTGGAAAGACGAATTACCACATTCACCAGTGAGCTTGCCGGCGAGCTACGAGGCATCGACAGGGAGATAAAAACTTTACAATTGACTCCACCCACTTCCAGCGCCACCAAGGCGGATATTGAGGATGCGGTTGCTCTGTTGGAAAGACAAATCGACATGATCCAGCAGAGCTTGAGGGTATGTGAAAGCGGATTGAAGGAAGCTTCGCTACGCACCGGAACGACAGTGGAAAACGCCAGGGTCCTTGATAAAGCCCATCAGCTTATTGGAAACGTTGGAAGTGGTGTTCGAGTTGACTCGCGGACACCACCGGTCAGCGTGGGGTATGCGGAGGCCAGAGATAATGCATACCAAGGCGTGGGGAATATCTCTGATGCGGCCCTGGCGGCTTTTTTGGCGAAGTGATAACCCATGGAGAGAGTTGATTTCGGTATATACAAGCTTTGCAGGAACAGATATGTATCTTCAGTGGGGAGCGTGAGGAATGCTAGAAATAAGCGTCAATCAAAGAACAGATCGGAGATTCTACGTAGTTGATCAATTATTACTTTTGTTCCTGATAAGGATTGCCAAAGATCATTGAACTTATGATCGAACGGAAACAAGATATACAGAGTAGGGTTGATCCTATTCCCATGGTAATTGGGGTCACCTGAAATGAAAGTGGGTTCTGTTGTTGTTCTCAGTGCGGACCAAAGGTGATCAGGAACGCGGGACATCCGTTCCGGGCAACTGTTGACGACGTAGCCCCCTGTGGGGAGACTGCAGTGTTCCGGGGTCGGCGCTTTCTTGAACAATCGTATTGGTGGCATAAGGGCCTTGCATGGCCCTAACGTGTTATTGACGGCAACCAGCAACACCCTCCCCTCTCCTGGCCATATGCGCCAAGATTCAGGTCTCTTTCTATACGCGGAACGCTTCACACTGTCATCAATTTTATTTCAAGCCAACTAAGTTAGATGCCAACATCGCAAGAGATAATGTTCTGTTGGACCACCTGTTGTAGGGCCTCGTTTGCCCGATATGGCTTAATGCATGGGACCCACAGTGGGCTTCAGCTAGTCGGCGCTTCAGCGGACTACTCGCGACCTTTCATCAGTTCAAGGTTTACCCGTCTCACCGCCTGACTTGCAACCAAATGTCTGGAGAAGGGTGTACTCGTTACCAAAGGGTCACTGTTCTCTTTTAACAGGCTGCATTTCCGAATGACATTTGCGGCCGCGCCGGAGCAGGATCTGAAAACAGGGGTGGAATTGTTTGCTGAGACCTCGAGGGAAGAATTTGCATTATATTAGCCTTTCGAAAGGGAATGAATTGTGCTTATCTTTGTACGCCTGTCAGATAGTGCTCGAAATTCCTTGTCTGTAGGCGTTTGGATGTCTGAGGCAATCTGCCAAGTATTTCGCCGTTTGCGTAGGTACCATTCTAAGGCACCTTTCAGAGAGGCAAACGTATTATACGTCCCCGGCGGATGTGAAGATGTCACGCATGCACCTCCTAGAGCTTCTGCCAAAGTTCGAGACAGAGGCCGCTGTCGTCAAAGCCAGACTAAGGGAGGACAGTATATGGCGGGAAAATTGCCGTTGGGAACGCAGTCTGCAGTTTTGAGCAGGCTTGACGCCAACTTTGGAAAGGATTAGGGTT
The DNA here is from genome assembly GCA_023627535.1 of Aspergillus sp. S1802E. Lineage (NCBI taxonomy): Eukaryota > Fungi > Ascomycota > Eurotiomycetes > Eurotiales > Aspergillaceae > Aspergillus > Aspergillus sp. S1802E. The sequence goes on from JAMAHN010000053.1 coordinate 54,783, forward strand.
CCCACGCCTGCTGCTTGTGAATTGTCCGTGTCGGGATCAGGAACAGAAGTATTTGTGGAGCGTTTGGGTACGCTTCCTTGGGGGTGGTTCAACTTGGGCTTCAAATGTCGAGTCGTTATTAGCAAAGCAACTCTTAGCTACACGGGAATACGATTACTACTTTGCACAACTTAGGTTCGATTTTATCTGCTGCCCAGAAACATCACATGTATTGCAACAATAATCGCAAGCTGGGAAAATATACACAATGTCTTTAAAACAGCACCCTGTCTAGAGGTTCGGTAATTGGTGTTGGTAGCATAGGCCCATACCATGGATAAACGATTAGAAGCGTCAGGTTGAGTGGTAAATATCTTTCTTCTCCCACCCCGTTCCACTCAAATTGTCGAGACTCTTAGTTGGGTGCGGCTGAGTTGGGTCCACATATTGGATCTGGTATGGGTTCGGGTCCTTTAGTTGGTCCAAATTGCCCAGTGTGTGATTCACCTCCCGATGCTTAGCTTCATCGGCGCGAATGTATAAGATCAAATCGCGCATTGTCCGCTCGCTTTCTGGCATCTTCCAGTACTGTACTGCTATTTCAGGAGCCTCCAAGTTCGTCCACTTTGGCAGATTACCTGCCTCAATTTCTTCAATGGCGCGGGTATAGGTGATGACAGCTTCCTCCTCGAGATAACCCACGAACCGATGACAGATCCGTGGCGAGATCAGATAGGAGATGAAGAACCCGTTGAAAAATACCCCTTGGGCACCAAGGACCTTGAGTCGCATAAACCAATTTGGCTCGGCGAGTTTGAGGAATGTAAGAAGATGCATGCGCTCGTTGAACGCCTCTTCAAGTAGAGTCTCGATCCTATATATACAGCGACAAATCAGATCTACGGGTCTGTAAACCTTATGGTGTCAGTTACGTACCATCCATTATCTCGCTTCATACGTCGAAGGCTGCGCAAGTGTCGCAGCATGCCGCCAACCATCCCTGGTACGCCGGCAACACTTTCGAGAAAGATAAACCGAGTTAACCATTTCCTTTCGGTCATCTTGAACCGGGTTGGTTGGACTTCGTTTGGTTTTGGATGTCGGTAGCCTGTTACGAGGTCCATACCCCAGCGAAAAAATCGCACTGTGCTCAGCGCGACCCAGCCTGACCAGTTCTTGACAATTCGATGTGCGATTTGCACATCGCGCATCTGGGAATCGGTGTATCTGGCTGTCGCATTAGCTGCTGATAGCGCGCGTTGGGTGGGAGAGATAAAGTACATTGGGTGCGACCATGCGGTTGTGACTTCCTTGACTCCGGGGGTGTCCGGGGCTGGGAAATATTCTTTGATTTGATTTGGAGAAGTGGACGAGATGAAACGTCTTGAGCAACGTGTGTAAATGATTTTTGATGGTACAATGCCTGTTCGTGAGACACTGACGACAGCTGGACAGCGCTTTATTGCCCGCAAGAGGGAGGTTTGAGCTTTAAGTCGTAGGGGGGGCATGATGAAAAGGTTTGTCGGGGAGAAGATTGACTATGAGCTATGTAATGAAAGTATGACCTTGACTACTGGTCTTGTAACCCCCTACCTTTATAGTCGAGAGAACAGTGGCGACAAACATATATTGGTACGAGAATGTCAATTCGGAAAGAATGAGACTTGGTCATGACGCAGTCGATATCGACAGCTGGAATAACGGCTCTAGATCCCAGGGACGATCCTCAGAGGCACATCCTCTACGTCATGCGGATAGTAGTAAATGGGACGGACCGCGTTCCTACTGGCCACTGGGATTTTAAGCAGGTCAGAATGTTGATGGCAATGCATTTCCTGACAAAACATGCCTAGCGGATGCATATGCTTGTATCCTGTATGTACTCTTTACCAGGTTGAATCGTTCATTCTAGAAGAAAACTAGGAGAGCCATTAGGAAGGGAAACTTCCAGCCATTGTATAGCGCGATGGTTGATGTCATGACCTGTTCGTGATTTTCCAAGTCCCGAGCACCGGATAGTTTTGCCATTGGATGTTTCAGTTCCCCTTACCCACTGAACGGTCCGTCAAACGCAGACAAAAGATGGTTCTACCAATTTATGAGGTGTTCGGATCCTCCCTTCCGAGCGACTCCGCTATCAATGCCCGGACCCGCTGCTAATTGGAGGACGGATGAGGCAACGCGCAAATCGAGGAATCGTATATTGTGCAATTGAATATTTGCAGGAATGAACGCTCCATATAAGAAACAACATTTCTTCATCTCATATTCCTACATGGCCCAACATTAGTACATTATCCAAGAATTCTCGTCATGACCTCCCGCGCCTCAACCGATAGCAAACAACACAAACGATTTGCTGCGTTCAGGTGTCTCGGGCCACCATCAAGTCTAAAATCTACGAAGCTAACACAACTCTAGGGTAGACTCAGCAAGATTGCCTTCGTGTCCACTGTTGGTGCTGTTAGAGGTGCCTATCTAACCTTCCGAGCACTCCAACGGGCCAAGGGCAACCCATTTGTATCGGAAGAGGACGAAGAATCAGCTCTGGGCGAAGTAAAGTATGGCCGGCGGTCAGTGGTATCAAACGGGGACATCGAGTGTATCAAGGGTGGTGAGCCGGGAGAGAAGCATTCGGCACGAGCGCTACATAGCGCCCTTACTTCTCCTTGGCCATCGAACAGCTGAAGTTCTGCGGTTTATTGTTGCCACTCCTACGGAGTAATTAAAGATGATCGATTGCCCAAAACCCACAGTGCGAGGTCTTCCTTGACACGGCAGAAATCGAATACTTGACCAAAGACAGACTGATTCGGGGTCCTCCAAAATGCTATCACGAAGTTGTTCCGGTTGAGGCTACTGTTTGTTTGAATGTATACTAATCTCAGGCTTCGATCATAGTCGGTATCAAGTGACTTGTTGTCACATCAGGAAGCGGAGATTGCTGATGGATGGCGAGAATCGGCGCTGCATGCTCATTCGCGCGTTTCATGAAATGTGAAAAGACTCTAAACTACATGAAAACTTGGGTACGGTTTCATTCTCGAAATATTAATATTTTACAATCGCCACATTACTGCGATGTGGTTCTTTATCCCTAGGGTGATCGGATCTATAAATAGCATGCTCGGGGCTGGTGCCTCAGGCCAAAGTCAACAAGCCGTGCCAAGAGATTATCAGGCATCAATCCAAATCTCGCTGACAACCCAGGCACTCTCCACTTTAGTCTTAGCATCCTTCTCCATCAAAACGTCGTTCACCCAACGTCAATGGAATCAACCCACAAGTTCCAGTGCCCCAGGCCGCGGAATGTCAGGGCATGCGCCCACTGTCGCGCCAAGCGCACTCGTTGCCTGCGCGAACTCGCACATTCGCCGTGTCGGCGGTAAGCTTGATGAATCCGGGAGCCTGATCGTAACTGCTGACAGGCGCGAAGCTGTCAAGCGTTGCATCTACAATGTCAAATCGGCGAGGGTACTGTGCCTGCGAAGGCTTCACGTCCAGCTGTGTCGAAGGGAGAGGAAATCGACGTGGTTTCAGGATTGTTCGCCGCGTCGCAAAAACCGCCCCCAACTGACAACCTTGTCAGTTTCCATAATCGCATATTCCAGGAGAAGTTTCTAAGGTCTGAGCCGATTCCGGCAGATCAATCACCGCATATTCCCGATGGACCAGGCGTGCGACCGCGGGTACTGGATCAGAAGAGAGCCGATAAGCTAGTAGACAGGTTTCGTGCCAAGAGCAGCTATTTTCCGTTTGTGGCTGCTCCGGAGGACATTGCGTCCCCAGAGCATCGGTTTCTCTATCTGGCGGTCCTAACAGTGGCTGCTACGGAGGATATGCCATTGTTGCGAAGTCTTGATGCTCGGTTTCGGGCTGTGTTGGCGGACAGGGTCATTGTTGCGGGGGAGAAGAGCCTTGACTACCTCCAGGGGTTGCTTGTTTATATCGCCTGGTAAGCTTCCATCGCTGCATTTGAACGGGAAGTCTAATGTAGACCAGGTATAACATGAATGTCCGTCCTACGAACTTGCAAATCCATCAGTATCTGCACATTGCTGTCTGCATGGTGGCTGAGCTTCGATATAACGATGATGCTTTTTTGACCACTCAGAATTCTTGTACCATCGATGAAATCAAGAATGCTTGTCTTGGATGTTACTTTCTCTCGTCACTGTAAGTACACACCTGCAATTTGAAAGACGAATCTGATGTTTCAGGATGTCAACGCAAAACCAACGACCCAATATTGCTGTTCTTCCCCAAACTCTCAAATTATACTTGCCTGAACTTGCTCGGTCGGACTCTCCACACACACAAATGATGTTGCGCTGTTTTCAAGTGCAGATGAATATAGAGTCGACATATCGGGATGAGAACCCAGTCCATGACATATCCGTGGATGGTTTTCTGGACACCCGTAAGTCATGCCCTTGAATGCAGGAACCGAACTGACGAATATTCAATCAGCTCCGATCAAAACCGCAACCTTGTTCCTCGCTTTCTTCAAAGCAAGCAATACCCCCTTCCGCCCAGGCCAAAGCAACACTGTCGGCCTCCAGGCAATTATCACCACCGGAAACGATTTCCTAACTTATCTCATATCCCTTCCCATGAACCAACTATTCAATTTCAGCGCTGTAGAATGGTCTCGACTTATAGTGGTTATCCGCAACGTTTTAGAAGCCCTCTCAGCTGCCGCAAGCCAACCAGAGCTTATTCCAATCGCTAGGGTGAGCGCCCGAGAAATATCGACCCTGCTTGAATGCCTCGCCAACCGCCTGGCGCAAGGATCCAAGTCGGGTCGTAACCCTGGTGAGTTTCCGGATATGCTGTACCTCTTCAAATCGGTCATGGATCTCCTGCTTCCTGTTGAAGCAAAAATTGGGTTACCTGCCGAAGATGAGCAGGATCCAAGCCAAGCTGCACATATAGGCCACCAATTTAAGCCAGGACAGTGTCCTGCGATGGTGGGTATGCGGAAAACCGATTTCTGGAGTGCATACCAGAACAGCCCAGCTGATGTGCCTTCATATGATCTTGGGATCGACTTTGGAGATCTGTTTGGAGATGGACCAGGGGTGGAACTGTCGCAAGAGGAGTGGATTGATGCTGCGAATAGTTTGAACGTGTAAGGTCTAGTTTCAATATGTCTACTAATCGAGGATAGCTCTCCACTCAACTAATAATTTGCGCCTTTACGATACAAAAGCTCTGAACGCAACCGTCAACCTTGACTAGCGCATGGGGACAACCCCATATCAGCACCACGGAGCCAAACAAAGTTATACACATCAATCTGCCCTCACCACAAACATCTAATTCCTGATAACCTCCCCGTCCAGCCCCCTCGGCAAATAATCCAACCCACTTCTCGCCAACTCTTTTAACACCTCTCCCCTCCTCCCCTCCAACCACTTCTCAAACATATCGATCCCCGCAAACGCACCCCCAGACGACCAAATCTTGCCATCCTCAACCCATCTCTCCTTCTCCCACTCTGTGGTAGGACACTCCTTCTTCGCCACGTCAAGAAACTCCCAATTCGTCGTCGCCTTCACCCCATCCAGCAACCCCGCTTTACTCGCCACGATCCCGCCCGTGCATGTCGTGAACAGGAACTCCACCTCCTTGACCCTCTCCTGGAGGAACGAGACGTACGCTTCCGGGATATTGTTGAAGAATTGCGGTCCCGGGCCGCCGAGGAGGAGACAGGTTAGGGGCGGACAGGTGGAAAAGGTCGCAGTGGGGACGAGGGTCATTCCGGAGTGCAGTTTCACGGGGTCGAGGGTTGGTGCGAGGAAGATGAATTCGACGTCGATGGCGTGGGGGGCTAGGCCGGTGGGTAGGAAGCCGATGGATTCCATCTCCAGGAGGAGCTGCTTGGAGGAGGAATTGATGAGATCGATGGGGCCGACGACGTCGAGGGCTTGGAAGTCGTAGAGGGGGACGCCGAAGACGTATTTCTTTCCAGTGTTAGGAGTAGAAGCGGACATGTTGATGGTTGGGTTGGTGGTAGATTGGTTGGCTGATTTGCCCGTGGCTTTTAGAATGCGGTATAGAGAATGGCGATTTGAATCTGCTTCTGTGGAATGAAATGAATGTATCGTGAAACCAGGCTATTTATATTTCCCCAAACAGCATACCTGAAGCTATAGATACTCCTCTCGCGTAGAGTTCCCTTCCGCTGCTGATTGGTCGCGTATTCTTGCCTTCCGGTGATGGTTAGTCATCGAATCAGCTGACCCGCCGAGCCCTTGGCGGTCGGGACGAAGATTCAGATTCCAGTCTGTGAGCTGTCATCTACTATAAAAACTTATGGTTTTAGTAAATAACAAAGCAGAATGGAGAGGAAAAGGGTGGCATCATCTCAAATGACCGTTGAGTAGCTCTAGTTGTTGCTAGGTGCTAATACTACTGGTGTTCTGCTGTAGGCATTTCGATAGTTAAATTGAGATATATATAGATTGTCGGAGCGAAGAGTTTTGGACAGTTTCTTCAAGTTAAGCCTGGCTAGCTCAGCTCGAAATTTAGTTTGTGTTTTACTTTTCAAAAAGTACTTTTTTTAATACAAGAAAGTATGCGTCCCTGAAAACGGTGTCAGCCCCGATCTGCGAGAGATGGACCTTTTAAAGGGAGGGTTTGTTGCACAGAGAATGTGCAGCAAGGGATAGGGATTCCGCCGAAGGGAGTGAAGGGCGAGAGAGGTTAGGTAGGTACTGTATAGATTGAATCAAAGTGTTAATTGCTTGATATACTAAAACTTTTATGTGAACAAACATCAAACTCAACAGCCGAAAGCAAAAAAAGATCAGAGTCCCAACCGAAACCTCTAATGCAAAAAGCCCCTCTCCTTCCACCACCGTATATACCCTCTCGTCATCTGCTCGCTAACAGCTCCAACTCTCGCGAGAGTCGACGAATGCTCTTTCGCCTTAGTAGTATCCAATAGTAACCCACCACAAGACATGCGTTCAAAATTATCCTCCAGCCAGTCCGCCCCCCGAACAGCAGGGTTATCATCAGCTGAGCCAGAAAAGGACTTGACGCGTTGGATCCACTCGGGGAAAGGCACGATGTTACTCGGGACCCCCAGCTCATCTGCCAGCAGAGCTATCATCTCTTTCCACGGCTGCCGAACGGGATTGTCAATATGGTACACAGGGTGTGGCTTATGGGTCCTGAGAAGTAAATCGACAGCAGTTCCCGCCACAGCATCAACAGGAGTCCATGAAACCACGCCGTGGAAGTCGGGGAGAAGTTTCAATGTCTGGGCAGACTTGATAATGGCGGGTAGATGCTCGGCGGAATTCCAGTATCCAGACACACTTGATCCGGCGATCTGACCTGGGCGAATCACCATGGCTTCGAAGCGTTCTGGGTGCTGGTGGAGGGTTTCGTCGAGGATTCGCTCGCAGATGTACTTGGCTTCACCGTAGCCGTTTGGTAGAACCCATTCGATTTTGGTCGGTTCTTCTGGGACGATTGGTTGGCCGGACAGCAATGGACGGTAACCAACAGTGCCGATAGAAGAGATTAGTTGGAAGCGTATGGGCTTGGTGCGAAAGCTGGCGGCATCGCGGGCTAGGTCGATCAGATTAGACATCACGTTGAACTGCGGCTCAAAAGCAGACAGTCTCGATATTCCGTTCATAGGCCAGGCGTTGTGGATTATGTGGGTTACTGTGCGCGTGAGATCGGATAGCTGGTCGGTTGAAAGCCCAAGATTGGGCTCTGAGGCGTTCGACTCGATGACCTCGAGCTTGGATAGTTCTTGCGGCGTGAGATCAATCTCTCTGTCCACGAACGATTGCATTTGACGGTCAAATCCGTCTCCTTTCGACCGACGATTCAGACACACAACCGATTTCACGGCAGGATCGCGAAGTAATCGCGCCACAACATGGCTTCCCAAACTCCCTGTCGCACCGGTGACCAAGACACCGTGACCCTCACCTGAAATGGCGGCGCCAGGTCGTGTGGGCGCCTCAAACCTCTCACCAGCGCGTCGAATGTACCCCTCCGTCGTCTTGTTACGAGCGACATTATCAACAGCCACCATGGGTGAAGCCAGATTCTTCCCTAATGGCAAACGTTCGCGTTGCTCCCCCGAAGCTGTTGCAAAAATGACCCTCTGCACACTGACCTCGGGCGAATACCCATCAGTCCAATCCACATGTCCATACCCGACTGCATGTAGATCCGTCTCCCAGCGTGCCTCGTTCGTGATCGCATGGTGTCGTCCATCGTTGAACACCCACCAGCCGCGGAAGAGACCGAACACGATATCAATGGCAAACACGGGCCTGGTCATCTCCAATATCATGAGCACACCGTCATCGCGGAGAGCCTGACGCATATGACGCGTTGACTGCTGCAGATTCGACGTTGCATGAACCGCGTTACTCGCGATGATGATATGTTGAGTGCGAAGGAGGTCGTCGGCCGGGGGCTTCTCGATATCGTGCACGCGATATTGCACAAACGGATAGTCTTTGAATCGGCGACGGGCTTGTGCGACGAACCCGGCTGATATGTCAGTGAAGGTGTATTCGACGGGAATGTTGAGTTTTGCTAAGCCGGGGAGAAACCATTTCGTTCCTCCGCCTGTCCCGGCGCCCATTTCGAGGATCTTAAGAGGGCTTCGTGTGCTCTGTATTGAACCAGCCAAGCGCTGGATAAAGTCAAGCATTTGCTTGTATCCTGACACGTTGTGGGGCTCGTCTCCGTACATCCACGACACAAGCTCTTGACCTTCCTTGGTGCCGAAGATCAGTTGAAGACCGTCTTGCTCGCCGCGGAGAACGCTGGCGAGATGGCTGCCAGTGAAGAAGGAGAGTTTGCTGGCGCCGGCGTATTCGGAATAACCGCGAGATACTTCTTCGAGGATAGCAGTGCTTGAGCGCATCGGAGCTGCGATGGCAGTACGAATGACAGTCGACCCGTCCAGGTCGATCAACCGAGCTTCTTCAAGCCTTTTGTAGAGATAGTCGACGAGTTCTTGGTGCTGAGCATCAAAGGAGATCCGCTTGAGTCGTTGGCCTGGCTGCGCCTTGCGGATAGTATCGCCTAATTCTTCGAATGCCTCAAGGGTTAATGTCACGCAAAGCTGAATTTGCAACGGAGCGAAAGCATGAACCCGTCCACTGCAATGATTATCTGCCAAGAACTCGTCGGTCAACGCCTTCACCTGTCCAAACGCTTCTAGGACTACATCTTGAGAGAGGCACATCTCTGGAACTTCAGAGACACTGGTTGCCGCCGACACTGATGGCGGCGGAGTGTCAATCACCTTGTCCGAATGTTCCTCTTCTTCTCTCGTGCTGCTACTGTTATCATCGTCTTCCACTCCCAATGCTGTTTGCACACAATTGACCATATCTCGGAAGGTCTCGGCTTCCATCAGATCTGTCGCTGGAAGAGTACATCCAAACGCCTCTTCCATCTCACGAGCCAGCTCCATTGCCATGAGCGAGTCGACCCCTGCATCAGCCATATGGCCATCGTCGTGGATCTCGCTAGGGTCCATGGCACAGAACTCTGCAACCACTGCCTTGACCCGACTGGCGATACTCACTGTAGCCTTCTTCTTAGGAGCTTTCGTCTCCGCCTCCATATTCTCAGGGACATGCCCTGTCCGAGCGCTCGACCCCTTTTCATCCCCTGCCTTGACCCCCTCCGAAGAATTCGAAGTCGAGGCCCCCGGCGACAAACTCTTCAGAATCTTCACAAACGCAACCTTCGCGATCTTCAAATACTGTAACCCCAAAAATATCTCCACGAGCCTCCCACTTTCGGGCTCAAAAACAAACACATCACTAGTATACATTCCCTCTCCGCGTCGATGCATCGCCAGAACATCCCAGTTCTCCGGTCTTGGAGCCCCCTTATCCGCATACTCAGGACACCGCATCCACATCTCCATACCGCTAGCGATATAAATATCATCCGATGAGCGGTCCGTCATACAATTCACCCAGAAGCCGCCGATCTGGCTGAACGTGTCGCAGAGGTATGGATCGGCCCAAGTATCGCCGGTGTATTTTTTAATCACATGACCGGCGGAATGGTTTCCTTTGCCGACGAGCTTGGTTACGCCGCGATACGGGGGTGAGTAGGCGACTACCTCGGAGAAGGCATGGTAAATGGTCCGGCCTTGGAGAATGTCGTCGACGTTAGGATCGACCAGGAGGTCGCGACAGTGCGCGTGGCTGATGAGCCGGGTGTATCGGGCGAACTGGGCTGCGAGCTCGGTGGAGTCTGCATTGAAGAGAACGATGCCGGCTGAACAGTGCATCATTTGCGATCGGGCGCCTTTAGCGGGATTTTCGCTGATGAATTTGATGTCCCAGGTTTGTTTGGCATCATCGGATGCGTGCAGCTCGATCCAAAGACTGCGGGATGGGTCTAGGCAAAGCGGTGCGTCGCTGGTGATGGAGTGGACTTGAGGTACCTTGTCCTTTGCTTCGGGGAGAGTGTGTAGTGCCTCGATGACGATGTCGAGAAGGAATGAAGCGGGCGCGAGAGGCGCTGTGGATGCGACGACGTGGCCGGATACAGGGTCGACATAGCCCGGATGGGAGGTATTGATGTGGAATTTGGCAATCTGCTGCGCTTTATCCTGATATCCCAGAAAGCTGAATAGGCTGTTTTGCTCAGTGCAAGTCTCAGGAGCACCCATCATGGTGGATGCAGGGAGCTTTTTATTGTCCATCCAATGGCGAGATTTCTCGAACTGGTACGGAGGAAGAAGCATCGGAGTGTATTCTTTTGTCTGAATTGGGTGATATCCCCAAAACCGTAGATAAATGCCTTCTCGCCAGAGGGCCAGCGTGGTATCCGTGAGGTTTTGGATCCCTGTGGAACTAGTGATATTGACGGGCTGGAAACGATGTCCTTCCGTGCTGGCGAGAGCCCTGTTTGCCATGGACGTGATGGTAGAGTTCGATCCTGCCTCAAGCCACATGCTGGACTTATATTTGTCTGCTAGACGCTGCACCGCGTGGTGAAAATATACCGGTCGACGAAGATGATCAGACACGAAGCTCATGGGCGGAACACCAGTCGAAGCACTTTCCGTTGCGCGTTCAAAGTGAATGGTTGGATCTCGCACCTTCAGACCTTCTGTGACCTTATTGAGAGCAGGAATCAACGGGTCCACTAGACTTGAGTGGAACGCATTTGTGACTGTTAATCGCTTGGCTCTCACATTAGTATATGTCGGCTGCTTCAGCGTTTGTTGGATCAAGTCAATGGAGGCTGTGGTACCAGCCAAGGTGAAGCTTCGGCGACCGTTATAACAGGCTATAGTAGCCGGGGCACTATTCGTCTCCGCCTTTTGCGACTCATCCAGTAGACCAAGAATCCCCGCTTGCTCTCCCTCAATAGCGAGCATGCCACCGCTATCAGGACCCCAATTGTCTCGGATTAAGCCTGCTCGGCGAGCGACCAATGTCAGAGCATCGGCCAATGACAACACGCCGGATACACATAGCGCTGTCAGCTCCCCGAAGCTATGTCCGACAACTGCGCTCACAGTAACTCCGGCATCTATCCAGCATTTGGCGCAGGAGTATTGCAGTGCGAAGAGCTGGGTTTGCAGTTCAACTTGGTCTGTGATAGGCGTGCGAGAGAATATTTTAGGGTATATGCTATCCTGTCCTAGCTCCTGAAGGATAGAGTCGCATTCATCAAGATGTCGACGGAGAAGTGGCATCGCGTCATAGACCGCTCGATCCAGTCCCACGGACGTTGATACCTGTCCGCCGAAGCAGAGAATGACCGGGCGTTGGTCCTTCTTGGCTCGAATGAAATGTGACTCATCACCATCGGCGATTGCTTGAAGCTTTGTCTCTAGCTCATCGACAGATCGACAACTGAACAAGGCATGTCTGTCCAAGGTTGGATTTGTCTGCCGCGAGATGTTGAACGCTACATTCGCTAGGGATAGGGCTAGAGAGCCTGACACCCGTTGATCGTGCAAATATCTAACAAGCCTTACGGCGTAGCCCCGAAGCCGACCTTCATCATACCCGCAAAGCCTCACTGGGAATGGTACTCCATCTTCATGGATTGCGGACGAGAAACTCTCTCTGGGCGCCTGTGTGAGCACCATGGACGCATTGGACCCAGACGCACCATAATTATTGATCAGGGCCGCTCTAAACCCAACATTCCATGGCTTTAGCTGTTTCACGATCTCAATCTGATCGTCCTCCCTCGCCTGGATATACGGGTTCAGCGTCTCGAAATTCGGCTGCGGCGGAATCATGCCCCCATGAATCATCAGGAGTACCTTGACCAGCGCGATCAACCCTGACACGCCTTCCGTATGGCCTACCAGGCCCTTCACAGACCCCAGAGCCAGCGGCGTCTCCCTCTGCGGCCCGCCCAGCGTCTGCCTGACGCTCGAATACTCAGCAGGATCGCCCGCCTGGGTTCCGGTCCCATGGGCCTCGACAACGGAAATATCGCGCGGAAGGACCCTCGCTGTCTTTGTGACCTTCTCAAACAGACCTGCCAGAGACGCTGCATCCGGGACCACAATCGGCGTACAGTTATTATTCTGCTCGACCGCGGTCGCGGCAATCGTGCCCAGAATGGAATCCCCGTCCACCAACGCATCTGACATCTTCTTGATATACACGGCTGCGAAGCCCTCGCCACGACAATACCCGTCCGCTTTCGCATCGAACGGCTTACACGGACCCGTGGGACTCACGAAAGAGGCGCCCGCCAGGTTATCGAACGCCAGAGGACTCGTGATGGCGTTGGCCCCGCCGACTAGCGCTGCCCGACACTCGCCTTTCAAGACAGCCTGGCACGCCTGATGTAAGGCGACTGCTGAGCCGGAGCAGGCGCTATCGACGCAGAACGCAGGACCTCGCCAGCCGAAATAATGACTCAGTTTCCCGGCCATGAAGCTGCGCAGGAGACCCGTCGCTGCATAAGCCGTGGCGGCGTGACAATTCACGTTATGTTCATAGTCGACCGTGCAACACGCCACATAACAACCGATATTCCTATCTTGATTCGTGTCATGGAAGTACCCGGCTTGCTCGAGCGCTTGGTACGCGACTTGTAGAATCAATCGCTGCTGTGGATCCTGGGACATCGCTTCGCGAGGCACTTTTTTGAAGAACCGATGATCGAACGCGTCGATGTCGCGTACGAAGTTTCCGAACCAGGGACGCTGTGCTCCGGGTCGCCACGGCGTCTCGAAGTCTTTGTATCGCGCCTCGGGCATGATCTCGTGCTGTGAAGTCCCGGCGCACAACAGGTTCCAGAATTCAGGCAAGTCGTCGGCCCCGGCGACACGACAGGCCATGCCGATGACGGCAATGTCGGAGTCATATGTTCTGGGATTGGTGTTGAGAGGGGAGAGACGAGAGGTCAGGTCGAGGTTTAGATCAGCGAAGTGGATGACCCGACCGCGGAGATTACGCATGAATGTCGGCGGGACGCAGCGTTCTTGACCGAATTCGACAATGATCGAGTCTCTGATCTTAAGTTGGGACTCGTAGACAGCCGAGAATGTGCACTGCCAGTCACATTGCTGCGAGAGTATGGATTCAATGACCAGCGTTGTCAAGGGCCCGGAGGCAACGTGCTGGCCGCCAGTGTTTGCGCGTGTGGGAAGCACCAGCTGCGATGCGTCGGGCAATTGGAGTGATGGATCTGTAGAGCACATGGCCAACAGTGAGCGCACGGTGTCTTTATGCCCGGACCAGTGATATCGACCGTTGAAGTCGACTTGGCTGCACCCGAAGCTTGAGGATTGAAGTACTTCTTGAAGCTGGGCCAGGTTGCGCCGGGGTGTCATGATCGTGGCGCGATTGTCGTCGTAGCGGACGGTGATATATGCCTAGACTGTTAGCATTTAGCATATCCAAGGGCTGAACCAAGGGCTGAAGGAGGGAAAGCAACAAGGAACAGCGTACTTCAGGAAACCTCTTCAACACTTCCTCTAACTCTCCCTCCATATCCTCCCCCTGCCACACCGTGGCCAGCGATGTCCACTCCTCCTCCACCTCCTGTGAATCCCCAATTGCACCCAACAGCATGGACAACCGGACTGCGACACTCGCATACTCAGCCAACTTCTCTCTCGAGTCCGCCGCGGAGGCCACCGCCGCACCCAAGAACCCAATACAGAACCCCACAATCTCCCCAATCTCACTATCTTCCACATGTATCTTCCCATCGTTCCTATACCCAGGAGACGTCAGTCGCAGGTACTGCTCATACTGCGTGAAATGCGTCAACATAAGCAGCGGCGCCAGCTGGATGTACGGAGGCGGAAACGTCTCGCCCGCGATATCGCCTGTTCGGAACCATTCGTGTAGGGAGCGGAGTTGGCGATCTCCAGGGATTGTGGTGAGGTTGGGGAGGTGGTGTGTTGCTGTACGATAGTAGACGGAGAGTTCGGCGAGGACGTCGAGCGCCCAGGCATACTCGGGGGAAGAGAGGATTGTTTCGCGGAGGGCGAGAAAGTCCTCCGCTGAGAAGGTGAGACATTGGCAGCCAAAGACGAGGACGGTTTTGCTGCCTTTCGGAGGGGAGAGTTTGCTGCTCATTTTGGCGTAGAGGAGGGAATAGGGACAAGGTTAGGGGTGAGAGGAATGCCAGCTACACGTTAACGCTGGCTCGAGAAGTAGATGCTCATCACTTTTGTCCGTGTCTGTCCTTACTATTCCATAAGATATACAATACTTACTACAAACCAAGAGATCAATCTATGTTTATTCGGTTCAGTACAGTCATCCCGAAAATCAAGGGCCAATAATGGACATATATTGCTTTTTCGGGGGACACGCCGGCCGGAGTTTCCTGGCCGGCATATCTCTTCGGCCTGTTTACGCCCTGTAATTTCTTTTCCTCATATGTCAGCAGCCACTGTGCGGTAGTACCAGAGACCCGAACTTGACGGGAACTTAGGGTTAAGGGGCTGTTTGGAGGAGCCGGTCGGAGTATAGTGAAACATATCCATGTCGATTTCTGAGGGGGTAGGCGGATATAGAGAGGAGTGAGTATATGAGTTCAATCTAGAAGCGAAAGGCATTATTGAAAACTGCTATGATCAGACATGTTACTAGAATGGGTCTCTGGACAGATTACTGATTTGTCCGATTTTATGCAGGGTGCGCTACAGCTGAACAGGTCCGTGACCATTTTTGTTTCGATTGAATAGAATAAGCACAGACACTATGTCACAGATAGCTGTGGACTTTGAATAGGGTTCTTGGCTCGGTCCAAGTCTTGCAGACATTCGAGCAGTTCTCGCAACATGCCATCGAACGATGAATCGAGGTACCCATGCGCCGTGAAGAACTCGGTACACATCATCAGGGGAATGGGTGTTAACGGGTGAACCTAAATCATTAGCTTTGCTATCAACCAGAAGATAGAAAGAGCTCACCTTGAAATACCCCAACTGGCCCTGCAACTTGACCAGGTTCACCACCTCGTGCGCCGCCAGAATACAGAGTCTCTCATACTCGATAATCCCCAACAAATGATCTCCCGTTTTCCATACAATCGACTCCAGCACGTTATGCAAATACAGTACCATCGTCTGCGCCACGATCCGCGCGAATATCAGCATGGAATCGACCTGTGTGGACGTCGACAGAACTTGAATGCGATGGCTCAGCAACTCATGCAGCCACTGGTGCCTGGTCCAGAGTCCATCAAACACGTCGCCATTGATCTGCTCCACGGCTAGTTTCTGACGATGTGAAAGCGCTCGTCCACAGATCGTCGCGAGGATAATGGACTCGCCAAACGGCGAGACGACCATTCCTCCTGCAGTATCACCTCCCAGACAACTGCGCGCCATCACCTCGGCCAAGAACCTAGTGACGACCGGCTGACCGGCCTGAAATTCTTCTTCGGGGGCCGGTAGCCGTGTTGAGATCTGCTTTGACTTGTCAGCTGTGTTTGTCTGGTCAGTCGCTCTATTCCCTAGGCTGCCAACCGCATACATACCAATTGCTCATTCAACGTAAACGGCAACCCGTTATGAAAACTAATAAACCGGTCCAACGAGTACGCCATCCAAAAGGTCCGTCTTTGCTCTTCAAGCCCCGTCCAATCCACCAACCCATCCTGTTCTCTGGCCATCGTAATCGGATTATTTGGATCATCGAGCTCATAAAGACGCATGCCCAGCACTAAGCGACAACATCGCCCAATGCTCATCCACGCCTGCTGCGGCGAAAGATGCATGTACTCGTAGATAGAAACTAGGACCCATGCCTGCGCTTGCTCGATGCCGAGACCCGAGCTAACACTCATAGTGACGGACCGCGGCGTTCGCACCTCAAGACTGTCCAGCATCTGCCGTGTCTCTTGGTACAGCGTGTCGCGGAAGGACTGAAACTGGGCGGACAAAGACGCTGCGACAGTCCACATGGCGTACTGAAGACAGGTCTGGGCATCTGTTTTCTTGCCCTGTTTTGCCCAGACATGATAGCGCCAGCGTTGCAGAATGGGCGCGAATGGGTGCACGCGGTCGAAGTAGAGTTGATCACTGTCACTATCAGAAACATCCATGGTAATTGAAAGAAAGAGAGCGGGAAAAGGGGGACTTGCAGATCAGCTCGCATGAACTCAGAAACTAGCCCCGTTGTTCGGGGCTGCGAGTCCGATGAAGTAGGGGATTTGATGTCCGTTCCGCGATCATCAGAAAAGTCCGCTAGCGACGGTAAGTCCTTTAGAGGATCATCTTCTGGATCCATGTCCACTAGAGAACTGTTGAAAAGACTGGCCATTTGATGGTTTATCTCCGGGTGCTGGTCGGCAAGGCACCGTTCCAGGGCGGCTATCGAGTAATTAAACCGGCTGTTATAGGACAACGGTAGAGAAGTCTTTATAGGATATAAGAAACAAAAGCCTACCAATCCTCGTCCTTAAAGTCCGTAACTGCCCCTTTCTAGGCCCCCTGGGTAATCTAGTGGTGTTGATCTTGCACTCGATACCCGTCTCGAAGCAAACCTGGCACTGGGGGCGACGACGATCACACCGGACCTTTCGACGACGACACTCTTCGCAAGCCGAACCGGGGCGCTGACGAGATATAGTGGGGGTCGAAACCATTTTAGCTTCTTCCTCGGCCTTTGCAGTTCATGTCCGGTTTCCTAATTTATGCGATGTCTAGGCTGCGGGTCGCTGTTTCTCTACCGCCGGGCGTGGTAGGGGCAAGGGAAATTATTGATTGACGCTGTGCGATGGAGGCTGGTTGATCTAATGGGTGGGTGGGAATATAAAGAGCGAAGTACCAGATGAAGGTGGGAGCAGAGGAAAAAGAGACACAAACTTTGGTTGGTTGGGCCAGGGATACCTGAAGCCTGGTACGAACTGCTGTTGCGCTTACGCTGCGTTGCGTTGAACACGCTCTGAGCAGTGGTAGTATTTGCTGGGATGAACTGCTTGATAGAGTTCAAGTTATCGATTATCTGGCTGTTACAACTTCGCTGGCTTTACTTGATGGTTTAGTTCTGCTGCACCACTTCAAGACTCTATCGGTCCCCCTTAGACCAGAGAGCTATGACTGTTATTTACGAAACTTCCCATCAATAATGGCCTAATGGCTTAGTCTGTTCTAGTATATTTTTGCCCAATCTCATCAGGTCAAACCACGCCGAGTCAGATCAGATCAAGACAATCTGCCACTAGAAGGACAAAGAGCCACGACCAGACACGGCCATGATCCCAGCCCGCAGGACCGGCGCCTGCTGGGACAGCCTTCATAGAGATGACACTGCGTCTAAATTGATTGCAATACGGGCTGGGTCTGCAAACATGACTGATCCAGAACGTCTGTCGGGTCCCTGCCGGTGCGCTGTGGCAAATTGTGGGTTTTCCGCTCTCAGGAACTGGTCTGGTCGGGCCTGGTGGCTCTGCTTGTTTTCTGGCTTCGTATGGATGGATGTCTGCACGATATCAAATCGGACTACAGGGGATGTCGATTCGCATGGGTTGGATGGTCGGGAATACGGGTTGGTGGTAGGAGATTGGGCTGGCTCGTTTGATTATACGATCGGATGCCTGCTCTAGCACTGTTTGGGCTCTATCATATTATGGACTCACTATCGTCAAACACAACCTAATATTAAACGTCTTGCGGCAGAAAACCTGCAACGCTCCGCGACTGCAGCCCACCAGCATGGCACAATCAGACCAGTTCATTCCACTCCTGCCGTGCTCTTTCCAGTCCAAACAAACAATCCACGCTCAAACACGACACCGAATAATCTCCTGTTGTATGCCCTACTCGTGGCACACTTCTTCGCAGGAACACTGAGCGCGGGCAATAATTTATTGCCAGGTTCCACGATCGACGACACAGCGTCGGCTTGAGTTCCGATTGTTTTCCACAGTCCAGTCACATCCAAGTAGCGCGTCTGACAGGCTGGAGATTTCCGACTCGGGTTGAAAAAATCAGGGATCTTACGCTGATTGAGTACTAAGCAGGTTTGATCGTCTGAAGTCTAAAGGGGAAGTTTCTGCTGAGTGGCTGGATGGCTAAGAGGATCGGGTATTTCATGAGCAGGTGGATCTGGGATCAAGGGATCTGTGGAGATCAATGAGAGGTAAGGAGGTGGCATGTGTAACATTAGTAGAGACAGGGCGAAAGTCTATATGTTCAGAACGATGCTTAATGGGATGGCTGATATGGACGTTACTAACAGTTTAAACGGTCAGGCCCCAGTAATCTATGGGTTTCAACTAGCGATGCTTGACTGTCCAGCATGTCAACAGTCGACGAGAAGCACTAACTGGGATTGAAAGGGGGACAGCTCAGCGTAGTCAGTATATATTCGAACGTGGACCAGCTGATACACAGCTCAATGAGTAAATTGTTAGCTGTTCGAATACCCTTCGCCAGGATGTACCTTGCCCATTTTCTCTCTATACCCAGTCATAACGGTGTCCTTGCACAACAATGGCATTCTTCTGGCCAGAATGGAGCCACCGTACAGACAAGACGCATGCAGACACGGACTCCAGGAGACGCTATTATAAGACCATGTCCATAAGCCGCTCACGATGATGACTACTCCAAAATCAGCTCGTCCAGTCCGGGTCGGGCTATTTCTGCATCTTGACTGCGTCACCGTGCGTAACCCTCTCGTGTCCTGAGCTCCTGAATAAGGACGGCAATCGCTGCTATCTCTGGCCATACCGTCTGCTATACTCATTCCGTTCCTCTGACTGTGTCCTCACTCCAGATCCTACCATTCTTGTTCTAGTCTCAGCTATGGAACCCACCACCGTAACCTACGATCATATCCAGGATGTGATCGGTCAGCTCCCCATTCTCAAAAGTTATACTCACGTCCTCCTCTGCTTCCCCCTGGCAGATGAAAAGCGTGCCTCCATCCTGGCTTCCCTCGAATCCGCCGCCCACACGGTCGTCTCTGCCCTGCCTTTCCTCTCCGGCAGGGTCATCAACGAAGGCGCTGGGCCCAATAACTCCGGCGTGTTCAAGGTCGCACGTCTCCCGCAGCAAGAATTCCGGGATCACCGTTTCGTCCGCGTTGAGGACCGCTCCGCTGTCTGCCCCTCGTACGATGAGCTTCTCGCTGCCCACGGCCCCTCCGCCATGTTACCGGGCTACGTGCTCGGTCCCAGGAAGGCATTCCCGGAACCGTACGACGAGCGCGAGGACGACACAGCCCCCGTGCTGGACATTCAAGCGAACCTGATCCACGGCGGCCTGCTTCTCGATCTGGCCGCCCAGCACAACATCATCGACGCCGGCGGCATCTTCCAGATCGCCAACCTCCTCGCCACCGCCATGCGCGGCGACCCGATCCCCCAGGCCCAGGTCGACGAAGCCAACCGGCCCCGTCGCGAGATCATCCCTCTCTTAGGCCCGGGCGAGCCTCTCCTCGACCACTCCGACCTGCGTCCTCCCTTCGTCATCAAAGACCTTCCGCCCCTGGCCGCCGTCGCCCCCTTCCAGTGGCGCTACCTCCGCATCCCCGCCGCCGCTGTAGTACGTATCAAAGCCATGGCCGACGCCAACCCGGAGGACTTCGACCCTTCCACGCCCTTTGTCTCCACCAACGACGCTCTCACGGCCTTCATCTGGCAACGTCTCACCATCATCCGCCTCGCGCGGCTGCAAATTCCCGACGCCATCTCCCGGATCAGCCGCGCCGTCGACTTCCGTCGTGTCATGGGCCTCTCCCCAGCATACCTGGGACACATGATCCGAGTCACCTTCCTGCGTCTTTCATTCGCCTACATCGTCAATTCCAGCTTCTCCCGTCTCGCGTCCCTCCTCCGTAAGAGCGTCCTCGACATCACCAACGAATACTCCCTGCGCAGCTACGTCACGTATATCGCCAATGAACCTAACAAGGCGAACATCGCCTACGGGGGCGGGTTTGATCCCAAGACAGACCTGTCGTGCTCGAGCGTTGCGCATATCCGCGTCCCTGTGTTTGGGGATCTAGGTAAGCCGGGCTTGTTGAGGAGGCCGACGTATCGGCCGTTGCCGTGCTCGGCGTATACGGCGCCGATGTTGGATGGGGAGGGGATGGAGGTTTTGATTTGTTTGTTGGGCGAGGAGATTGAGTTTCTCAGGCAGGATGAGGTTTGGAGGGGCTTGATTGAATATATTGGGTAATTTTGCTCTGTTGGTGGGTTGGCTGGGGTTGATGATGCTACTGTCTCGTTTTCTTCCTATTTATCTCTTAAGAACTTCTATGCGTGATAGGGGATTATGTAGCGTGTTGAGAGTGGTAACTTTTAACATTGATTCTATCCATGATACCCCTTCTTATTCAGTTGCCTTGACGGCTCTACATATGTATTTCCATTACTCACTCCTGATCCCATCCTCGCCTGTCCACTTCATACTCTCTATCCCATTCCCTCCATGCTCAACAACCATACCTCCCCTAAAAGACAATATTCTTCCCCTCTTTCCCTTTCTCCCCCTCATCTGTCTCCACCCTCTCCTCATCCCTCCTCCCCCCATCCTTCTTAACCTCTAAATCCTCACCCAACGCCCGATTCAAATCATACTTCTCAACCCACGCACTCATGACTAACCCAACCCCGGAAACAGCACACATGACCCCCCAAATAACCCTCAAACTATCCGAATACGCCTCCTTCAACTCCCCCTTCCTGAGCCCTTCCTCCCCGGTATCTCCCATTCCCTGGATCACGGTTACCAGGGCAGCTGCGTCGCGGCTATACTCTACAGCATGTCCCGCGAGGACTGGGTAATTTGACAGGTTATGCTTCATCTGGTTCTGGAAAATCACGCCGCCTACGGCGATGCCGATTGCTTGACCGCATGCTCGAAAGAAAACTACCATCGCGACTGCGACGGTGAGGTTCCGGTTCGTGGAGGATGCTTGGACCGTGCATACGATTGCGGCTGTTAATATCCCGAGCCCCAGTCCTGGGGTGATGTTCAGGAAGATCCATCCCGCCGTGCTAGTCCCCGGTTTGAGGAGACAGGTGACACCTAACCCGATGGTCGAGAGGAGCCATCCGACCCAGAGACCCCATCGATAACGACCCGTGACGGTGATGATGACCCCGCAGAAGATAGCGCCAGGAGCCACGGTGAATGTCTCCGGGAATAGTGCGACGCCGGTTAAGATGGGCTCAAACTCTTTGACGGCCTCGTAGTACAGAGGCAGGTAGTAGAGCGCGGACCAGAGGATGAGACCCTGTAGGGAGGATGCGATGAACGCGATCACGGCGCTGCGGTTTGTGAATACAGAGTGTGGGATCATCGGCTCGCTGGGAATGTAGATTTCGTATATGACGAAGATGAGGAGGCCCAAGGCGCCGATTGTGAGAGGAACGAGCGTTCGCCACGAGGACCAGGGGTACATGATCCCGCCCCAGGAGAGGGGGATGAGGAAGGAGGAGACGCTGCCGACGAAGAGGATGGTGCCGAGGTAGTCGATTCGGAGGAGCTTTTGGCGGAGGGAGCCTGGGGGTTTGGGGAGGCGGAAGAAAAAAACGATGAAGAACGCGGAGATGCCGATGAAGGGGAAGTTGATGTAGAAGATCCATCTCTGTGAGCGGTTTGGCGTCAATATGTGGGATATGGAGGGTGGAGAGTGAGAGGACATACCCAGGTGACGTTCTCCGAGAATCCACCGCCCACGATCGGTCCGAGAACTGAACCTAGACTATACGCTGCGCTCAAGATGCCGTAGTAATTCCCGCGCAGACGTAATGGGACAAGGTCCGTCACGACCACTTCCGAGAGCATGGCGATGCCGCCGCCGCCGACGCCTTGGATGCATCGTCCGATGAGGACCTCGGTGAAGTTGTGCGCGAAGCCGGCGACAAGCGCGCCAACGAAGAAGAAGACTATGGAAATGATGATGAGTGGACGTCGACCGAAGATGTTGGAGAGAGTGGCGGTGCTGGGCTGGAAAACTGTTCTTTTGGTTAGAACGGTCGCGATCGCAATGCAGCAAATGCAGGAGACTCACCCGTTGAACAGAGCAGAAATGAGGTCCCGCTCCAGAAGGCTTCTATTGCAGAGCCGTTTAATTCCGCTGCCATTTTCTGTTCTCATTCTTAGCCGTTGTTGACTTGCGCAATTACATTGGCGGACATACTGGCAACGCCACCGAGATAGACGTCCCATCCAGCGAGACCATCAACGTCAATACGGCCAGAGTAAAGAAGATCAGCTTTCCAGATAGAGAGAGTTTGAAGTCTTGGTAGTTGGCCGTGCCCCCTGCATTCGCCTGCGTAGAAGGGCTCTGCTCGTCCGTTCTAGACCCAGCATCCTCGATGCCTTCATTCTTACCAACCTCTTTCTCGATCCCAGGGTGAACTCGCCCAGCACTTTCTGTAATCTCACTCATATTGATAGTAGCCCTTAAAATCGATCGAACCACTGACCTACCTGACCTGCCTATCGAAGGCCAAGTCTCGACACGAAAGAACACTCCAATGCTTGGTATGGCCCTCTCCCGACTGAGCGACCAGCCAAGACCATGCATCTCAGACGACCTTTGACATGATAAACATGTTTCACATTTGTATTACAGCGTGCAACGTCTTCGGACTGACAAAACTCCGTGTTGATCGACCTGGAAGTAGGGCACGGCTGGCCACGGGACCGGGCGCGTGCGAGCCAATCAAACCAACAATCAACCTTTTCGGCTTCAGCTTCAAACATAACACACGCTGACTACAATCTAGTAAAAACCTCATAACTCTTGATCACAAATATCTCCGTCCTCCGACCCCTTTCCACCCAATCCTTTCCCCTCCCTCAAACCCGCACTGACAACTTCGGCGGCCGAATAACGCCAGCCACAGTAACACGACAAGCAAGTTTCTGCGCGCGTCCCGAGCCAGTGAATTGGTTGTTTTTGCGCGGACTTTTGCGCCGACGGGTTCATATTGGACGAGGGATTTTCAATTCCCTGGTTCGAGTGCCAATAGAGTTCGGAGGCTAGGCTATCCTGACTCAGGCTCAGGGCCTGATACTTGTAGGGTTGACAGCATCCGAGATAAGGCCGTCGGGACCGGGTGTTTGGCCGTGTTTCGGAACCCGGGGGAGAGACGGATTGGGCTGGCCCGGGCTAGGTTAGCAGTCTTGGATCTATATAGGGTGTTGGTGAGACATAACTTGATGAGGAGCTGGATGGTTTGCAGTTTCCACAGCCGAGTTGTATGACACCTTATCCACGCTAGCCACTTCGGGCGTCACCCTACCTTGTTGTTTGCCCTGGTGTCTAATGCCACGCCTTCACTGTAGCTGCGCCTGCGCACCATGTTCAATTCCGGAAAGCACCGTAGTTATTGACAAAACTTCAAAGTAAAACACAGTTCAAGTAACATTCTAATATACAGACATGCCAGCATAGCTTGTGTCAATAGGATTTTGGCCCTTGAATGATACAACACTGCTCCCTGGAGTTATTATATATTTGTGCATCACCACTTTTACAAACTAATACCCTCGTTTTCAAGTAGACTTATTCATGTAGACATTCCACGGACTGGGTACACTGCAGTATTCAGCCACGATGAAATTCGTGCTTTTGATCAATACTAAATTGTTTATTGACGGATGTACGAAGAAAAGAGGTCTTCTAGGGTGTTGCCCATCTAGTGGGTAAACAAACGGCGAGGTGCTTGGCAACTTGCCTCAGGCACCGAAACACCAACAATTGACAGTCTGGTGAGCCAAATTGGCAGCAACGATAATTTGAAAATTGGTATAGATTGGATAGTCCCACAAAAAACAATATCTCCAAGACTATTTCCCCAGATGTTGCGACAAACGCCAGATCCTAATCAACT
Organism: Aspergillus sp. S1802E; assembly: GCA_023627535.1. NCBI lineage: Eukaryota > Fungi > Ascomycota > Eurotiomycetes > Eurotiales > Aspergillaceae > Aspergillus > Aspergillus sp. S1802E. Next base: position 79,071 of record JAMAHN010000053.1, read on the forward strand.
CACACCATCCCTTATCTTCCACCAGGATCGAACTGAACATATAATCTTGTCATGACATTCCATATTAGATACATTACAATCTACAACCATATAGCTATCCTCAACATAACATTGCACACTGAGCCTTTCCTACGCCACTGAACCCCGGAATAGATCACATAACTAAAGACATTCCGCTCTCATCACCGCTGCATACCCGCATTCCCGACACTCCCGTCTGGCTTCCACCATCCCCCGGGCGCAGATCCCTCCGGGGAAACGGTGGTCGCGGAATACTGAGCCCTCGAAGCAGCGACGGCCTCCGCGTCAGGCGATGACAACTCGACCAACGGGGCGGGATCAAGTTCGCTAGGGGAGCGTTGATGCGTCGTCTCCACGACCCCCTGCCCCTGCTGTTCGTTGTGGGTATGTTGCGATGCGTAACTATCTCCCAATAGAGGATACGGATCCGCGGCCACGTGTTTAGGGTCCGAGTACCCGAATCCACCTGCCGTGGGGGAGGAAAGTGCCGTGGGAGGCTCGCTGGTGGTCGGGACTGGCGTGGCGCCGGCAGTACCGGCCTTCTTGCGTTGGCGTCGCAGAAGGAACCATACGAGGCCGACGATGATGGCGGCACCGGCAACGCCGCCGACAACGCCACCGACTATCGCCCCGACGGGCTTCTTGGAGGAGGACGATGAGTCGGCTGATGCGGTGGCGGTGGGGATGGGGCGGGTTGGAGACCGCGTGGCGGGCGTGTATTGGCGTTCGAAGTAGGGTTGCAAATCGCGGTCGTTGAAACCGCCGGAGGGAGATTTGATTTTGGCGCCGCCGGTTGCGCTGTGTTTGGTTAGGTATGAGTGGTGATTAAGTACGTAGGGGTGGGGTGGGAAAGGGATGAGAATGGGGGAATGGGGATCTTGGGGCTGCAAAATGGAGGGAACGTACGATCCTCCAATCACGTCGGTAACTTCTGACGGGACTTTATAGGTCGTCAAGTTGGGATTGAACGAGGCCCAATTTTGCTTCAGGGAGTTCTGCTTTCCCAGATCCATGTTGTGCATGCCGTAGATCGGTGGGACGTCGCAGGACGTCGAGTTGGTGAAGGTGCCGCCCATGACGCTGTTCAAGAAGTTAGGATGTCTGTCGAAAAGGGAGAGATTGTAAGGTAGAGAATATACATCATCTGTGCATTATTCACAACATCGCAGGTTAGCGAGTGGTGAGGAAATCCCTCTCCGGGACTGAGAGGATACCTGTTTACTGATTAGCTTAGGGCGACACAACCCGAGGTAGCTGCGTTAACATACCATTTGATCCATCGGAACGACGGGATTGACAGAATATAGATATCGTCAAACCCTAGACCCGCCGGCACTCCCAATCCCCCGTAGAGGTAGATGTTATACGAGGATCGGTCCTCCGCCCAGACGACGCCGGCGCAGAACCGTCTGCGCTGCTCGGGCACCTCCCCGGTCGCTTTTTGCGTGTACCATTTGCTGTTAGCGATGTCGTAAAGCAGGATTTCCTGCATCCTGTCAGCGTCCATATGAATAACAAGAGAATGTAATCGCGATCAGCTCACGCACATTCATCGGCTGCCCTGTCATCGTCCCATTCTTACTCGGCGTCTGGACACCCCCAAGATAAACCAACATGCCACTGTCACTCGCCGGAACATACAGCATGACACCCTCAGCGCGACCGACAGAATCGGGCCCCGAAGAATTCGTCCACGTATTCTCTAACATATTATACGACAGTAAATGCGAGAGCGCGATGGGAGCCGAATCGCCCCAGTCCGGAACCGAGGCATTGCTCAACCATCCGCCGTAGTAATAGCCCACGCCGCGGTCCTGGACCGTCACGCCAGCGCCATAGCTGGCGCGCTGGATGCCGTCCTGTGTGTCGTCTTCTTTGGTCTTGTTCCAGGTGTTGTAGAGGGCGTCGTACATCCATAACGTGAAGTTGGAGGAGTCATCCTTGTCGTCGAATTCGCCGCCGTACTGGTACAGGATTTTGTTAACCGTGTCGGGCCATAAGATGCCGCCGTTCACGGAGGGCACTGTGCTGGGTTTGCTGAGGTTGGCGTAGGCCTGGGGCATGCCCTGGTTGTTGACGTCAAAGTCGGCATAGAGTATTCGGCTGTCTAAGATCGGGGACATTAGCTTCAATCATCCCTGCTAATATTTGGTGGTAGGATGGGATTGGATGGTAAAGGGGTAGGCAGGAAGGGGCATGAGGTCCAGGTACTATACTGGTATAATTTTCAGGATTTTGGTCGAGAGGGCTGTAGTTCACGAAACCGCCATCGATAAACAACCTTTCTCCTGGTCAGTAATTCAAGAGCCGCCAATAAACTCATAACAACTCCGGAAAACTCTTACTTATTATCAATCACCGCCGTTTGATGCCCAAATCGTCTACAAAAGTCCTTTAGAGGGTCCTTCCCCTGCTGAGCGGTCACTGGGACCAGCAGCGCAAGGGCCGATACCAGCAAAACCCGGGGAATGGCCATGGGGTCGCGAAAAAAAACCAGAGAGAAGAAAGGTGAAGAGAAGAAAGTGAGACAAAAGAGGGGACCCGGCCAGATGAGAAAGATGATCTTCGCCCGACCAGAGATCGACGGTCTGGGCGAGAAGGTCATGTTATGACATGGAACGATGGATGCCTCGTTGGAGGCAAACCAAGTAACGACGCTCTAGCCAAATAGAGTGTGTTTTGGGGGCGAAAGAAGAATATTCGAGGGATTGTGCAGCCTTGTCAGAACAAGGGCCCACATAGAGCCACACTACGGCCTCATTGGGATAAAGCTTGTATATCGCGGAGGGGCTCCGGGGTTGTCTAAAGGGGACCAAGTTGGGACTAAGCCTCGCGTACGCTCGATTTAATTAACTATAGAGTCCTTTGGTAGCAGTAGTAAGTTGATATTTAGGCAGATGAAATTCCGGGTTATCCGGGGGCCATCCTACCTCTATTGCACCTCAGCAGTTGGGCGTTTGCTCCCGCGGAAATGCGATATTGCTCTTCAGAAGAGAACAGGGCATATGTGTATGTACCTTACTTACCGAGTCCAAGTGTGAATGAGTATGTCTCACCTACTCTAATGAACGATTCCACGCGAGTACTCCAGCTATATGTCGTCTTATATGGTAGTACCCCGTGGTGGTTGAAGGATCGTTCAGCCAGGATGGTGCAATTTCCGTCGAAATCGAAGGATTAAATTCAAGGATAGAAACAGGAAACCGTTTTTCAATAGCTTCAATTTATAATACCATAGGTGGGACCACTAAACCGCTTTGAATGGCCATTGTTTTCGCTGCAGGTCGCACAGACTGCGGCGGAAATGATGCATCAGAGCCGATCCTCGCTTCAAAAGGATGATTTCGCAAAAATCAGCTTACCCTGTACGATGTACCACCGGGGAGGCCGGCACGAGTCATCTTTCACGGAATTGCAACGGTCGAGACATCGCCACCAAAGTACTTCAGGGCGCTCGATTGGTGGGAAGATTGACGGTGGTCGGCCTTAAGGGCTGGAACAGCGCACCGCCGCCATTCTGTCAGTAGCGGTGCAACTATCTGAATCCTGGCGTTGGCTCCGGTTGAAACAGAACCTGCTTCAATTGTTTTTTCCTTTTTCGCATTCCTGTGCCTTCCATTTTTGCCCTTTCTATTGATAAGGCTATGTAAACTAGTCCTGCATGCACACGCTGGGCTGTGCCATCTGGCGGTGGGCATCCGTGCATTAGGCATTTGGGCGGTGATATCTGGACACATTAGCCACAAGACAAGGTGAAGAAGGCAAGGGAATGTTACAAACAAGACACTCTATACTAGCCCTACAGAGATTAGATCGTTCCAGGACCAGAACACCGGGGATCGGACATACAAAACCCGAGCCTCAGCCCCAAGCTTTACATACAGGCGGGTACTAGTGTGTAGACGATCGGCGCTCCAAGAACCGCTAGTTGACATTCACAAATCACAGACATCTATCCATTCACATGCAATAGCTATTAAAATAGAATACTCGTCCGATTCCCTTCATGCTCGGTCTATCCGCGTCTGCCACCCTCATTAAGATTCTCCCAGCAATTGCGCCAGAATCGGGCTATGCGTCAGTTCATATGCCTCTCGTATGTACGCTTCGTCCAGCGAGAATGGTTTCGCCATCAGATTAGGAATATACTTGCCCACCAGCTCGCCGACATCTACGTTCCCATCGAGGAACCCTGGTTTCAGCAGACATTGCCGGAACCGATCAACGGTCGACCGCAGGTGGCTAGAATGGAACGGCACGTCAATCCCTTGCAGGGGAATAGTTGCCTTCCCACGATGAAGCTCGATGGGACGCGGAAGTCTGCGGGCTTCCGCGAGTAGATCCCGTATGACCCGCTGAAGTTCAGTCCCGTTCGCATCTGGGGATTCCGATTCCACGGCCGCCCGAACTTCTTCGAACCCGTTGGCAGACTGTGCGATATGGTCCATGAGTTGCCCAAGGACATGCAAGTTGGTGGTCTGTTATACATTAATATAGTGTCCAGGAAATGTGAAGAGGAAGAGCTCACCGTTCCCGAGCAGACATATTGCTCGCCATCCACGTTGAAATTAACGATTTCTAGCAGCTCCTGACTTTCGCGAGCGACAATATCGACGAGGCGGTCCAGTGCCGATTGATCAAAGACTTCGCGATCAGCTATGACCGATATGAACCAAGACGGGAAACTTACATGATCCAACACGCTTGGGATTGGCAGCTACCATGCCGTAGGTCATGCTACCTTGTCCATCCACGGACGCTTGCATCATCAACCCCCGATAGAAAGCCAATTCCGCCAAAGCGCCGATCGGAACGTAACGAGATAGTGCGCTGAGAGCACCGTATTCTCCGAGCGAATGACCTGCGTAGACTGCATCCCGAGAGACATATCCTTTGGTACGCATTTCGCCGAAGACCGCCGCCTCGAATATTAGGATAGCCGGTTGAGCAAACTGCGTCGAATACAACAACCCTCGCGAGTCGGTGAACGTGTACGAAGTCGATACCGGTGTGAGGCCTGCCAGTACAGGCTTCAGGACCCGGCTGCCATCCGGGAGCGTCGCCTCGGCCGTGATGGCGAGGTAATTCTGTTTGATCTTCCGGCCACGGCTGCCACCAAAGTTGACTGTGAGCGTCTTTGGGTTGTTCCGGACAATATCAAGAACCGACCAGCCTTTTCCTGGTTATTGGTGGCGACCACGGAACGAACGAATAGGGAAAACATACCATAAGCCTTATAAAGCTGCGCATCAATGTCGTCCCACAAAGCCTTTGCTACTGGACTTGCACTATACAGATCCATACCCATACCTTTGCTCTGACTACCTTGGCCAGTGAAGAGATACGCTGTCCCTGGTTGCTCGACCTCGGCTTCGGCTTGTAGAGCGACTTCTCCGTTGTGGATGCGGATAACCTCGATCGAGAACAGCATTCGTCCGTCGACCATACCGGTGTGTTTGAGTTTCACCAACAGCTTTTCTAACGGAAGCACCATCGCGGTGAACGTAGCCTTGAACTGGCGGAGCCGCCTGCGTTCCCCATCAAGCACAAGGTGTTCCAAAGCGAGCGCCGCAATCGTAGACGTGCACATTCCATGACAGATCGTCCCGGGTAGTTGAGCCAAGGTGGCGAATATTGTCGACGTGTGGATCGGGTTGAAGTCTTTAGATACTTGCGAGTAGGCATGGTTGCTGGCAGGCATTTGAATCTCCATCGTTGATGGCCCGGACCAGCCTGGCGTGTCGAGGCCCTCCCGCGCGCTCGACGCGACGCCCTTGCGCTCCAGGAATTCAACCACAGGATTACCAACACACTCGTCACATTCGAAGTCGACAGTTCCCACTTGCATGCGATGATGGCCTTGAACCTGGGAGGTTGCAGTTCCGGTCACTTTCATAGTTTTGATCTTTTCCCCTTTATAGATGATGTGGGTGTCCAAATTGAAAACGAGTGATCTCCCTACCAGCGGGGGCGCTTTTTCATGCAGTTGAAACCAACTGCGGTGTCGAAGAACCCATTCCTCTAAGGATGACGACAGAACGAGCGTTCTTTCAGGTTCTTTGGTGTGCTGGAAAGTCATTGAATCTTCTCTGGCCGACCCTCGAACCAGAAATGTAGATGTGACTGTCACCACGGGGTTAGCAAGGCGACTGATCGTAGCCTCCACGACGATGACCCTCCCTCCCTCCTCGGCGTACACAGCTCGAACTTTGGATTGCGACCTGACAATGTCGCCAATTTGTAGTGGTGTGGCATCCTGGTGATATTCAAACGTATTCGAACGATGAACCAACCGAAGCAGATCGCCATTGACACCTTTTGCCACCAGGGGTCGCGAGATGGCCTTCCAGGCTATCACGATACACATGCCGATGGGAATGATATCTGTCTCCGGAAACATGACCCGGTGGTCCGAGAAGGCGGGTCCCACGGCCATGATCATGTCATTGAGCACTTCAGATGTAAGTGTCATTTCAGGGCCATGGAAGACGTCGTTGAGAGTAGCATCCTTTCCTCGTGTCGCACCAAACCAGAGGTTACTATAAAACTCGCATATCCGCTCGTTACGGCGGTACATGACTTCAGTCAGTTTCGAAGGAACGCCATGCGGGTTGTATTGATAAAGAAGCCTTAGTGCCGTGGCCCCTTCATCCGGCCGGACTTCGACCACAATGTCAATTCCATTATGGGATCTGAGCGTCATGGAGGATTGCGACCGAGAGGACTTTTCGGACATTATTGACAACTCCGACAAGTCTGCATTCAAGCATACAATAGACTGCGGATAAGTCGTGATGAAGTCACGGACAGGATTCTTCTGTCGTTCCCGGCCTTGGAGTACCAGCCTCTCGCCGAGAACTGCTTGGACCCAGACAGGCACAGTTCGACAACTACCTAGCCCAATAGGAGACAAGGAGCGATCGTCCGTATACTCCGAAATCGTCACTGACGAGGGAAGAGAAATTTCCTCCAACGGCAAGTCCTGTGCGGTTGATGAGACGGTTGACCAGGAATCTGGCGTGACCAGACCACTGTCGGGGCCGCAGCTGACGTCGTCCTGAGTGAGGTCTCGCTGAAGAAGGTCGATCAGGGTTGATGCGATGTTGTCTAGAATTTCTTTGGCTGACTGGTTTCCGGTATGGGAGTACTGCGCCGCAACAGGACCATGAAGAATACAAACCCGTTCTGCGTCTTGGTCTATCACAGCTTCAATATCTTCGGACTGCCATAGGGAATCCTTTTTGAAATACAGCTCGAAGTCATCATTTAATGCCGGGACAAAATTAACGGGCTTTTGGCCCGGTCGCTTGGTCAGGAGCAAGAAAAATGACACATCTTCAGGGTTCAACAAATCGCGGGCGCTTTCCGGATAGGCTGTAAATAAAGTATGCATGAATGTATCGGGATCTTCTCTGAGAATTGCACGAGTGAGTCTCAGGTTGCTATGCGACGTCGCACGAAATCTCTCCAGTGCACGCAGAGCAAATGACATTGTAAAATCAACGTAAGACTGGTCGATCCAACGGCGTTGGTGGCGAACATACATCAGCTCAGTAAGACGGGCCAGAACCTCGCCATATGTCATGTCTTCGAGATCGACGGATTTCCCTTGGGAGTTACGGCCAAACCAAGGCCTCGCAAAGTCACTGTTCAATCGCCTTATGATGGAATCCCGATGCTGTAGGAGGTATGCTCTGCGGTTCTTCCGAGGCAGACTAAAAACTGTTTTATCCATCTGGGCCCAAAGGAGCACCCCTCTATTGGCGATCTTATGAATCGGCTCACCCATTTCAGATTGCACGGTAATGACCCCACCTGTAGAATCTTTGTACGTTCCTTCCCAAGCTCTGTCTGAAGTTCCGGGCATCTGGCAGATCATATCTTTCACGGCTGGCGAGGTATGAGCTTCCCGCGCAACCATCATGCGGCTGCCAAGTAGGATGCCATCAAATGGCATCGCGGGGTAACCCATTGGAACAGACCATGACCCTATAAGATAGGGATAAATGTTTTCCCCGTTCCCAAAGCCACTACCTGCGACGAGATAAATATTGGCATGCTCACGAATAAGGCCATATGTGCTTAGGATCGGCGCGTGAAAGTCCTCGAAGGAGTGGTGACCTCCCCCGCGGCCGCCTGTCCATTGGAGTATGATTGGAAAGTCCGAATGATTTTTGGCAATGTTGACAACCTGGCGTATGGATGCCACAGACCCTGGCTTGAAGCTGATGTGGCGGATTCCCAGAGTCTGAATATATTCTGCTACAACATCCGGCGATGGAACACCCGCTCCGATGGTAAGGCCATCTATTGGGACTTTTCTGTGTGATAGACGACGGAGTAGGGATACCTGCCAGGCCATAGCTCGAGGATTGACATATATGAGGTTGCAAGTGATGCCACGCCCCGGAGCAATACTGTTTGAGAGGTGTTGGATGGCTGCGGCCATGTCGGCGGGTTTGTGGAAGCCACCTCCAGCTAATTCGGCGTGATAGCCAGCATTCATAATAGCTGCTACAAAATCCCAATGAGTTGTCGTAGGAGTCATTCCGCCCACCATGACCGGAGGGGTGCCCAATAACCGGCTGAGGCGTGTTTCGATCCCCATGTGACTCCCGGCGTTCAATCTCGGCTGAAACCGCTGGCTCCAGCTCAGAAGCCTGGTCGATGAGTTCAACAGATTGGGACAAAAAAGATCTCTCATCGTGCCTACTGTCGGGTCTCGGGAGTCAAGGTCGGCAGCTTGAATGATCCGGATGCCTTGGCCATCCTTCACCCTTTTGACTAACGGCGCCAGCCCCCCTCTGTCGAGAACTATGATGTGCGACAAGAGTTGGAAATTGCCGTGCGTAGGCGTAGTAGCCCCCGCCAATGCTGTGGGCCAGTCGCATAGTTCGCGGGTGATCGCATCGAATGCAACATGCATAACGTCCGCATCTATTGTCCGAAGATCCTGACCGGTTTGAGTGTGGTATACGGGAATCAGCAATTGATGTGGGAAAATGGGTCGGTTTGAAAAACGTGACTTTAATGAATCGGCAGCCGCCCGGAGGTATGGCGTGTGAAATGGCGTGCTGATCGGTAAGAAAGAATATTGGATTGACGGCTTTCGGCTGCTGAAGGGGATTCGACTCTGGTCATTGTCGGAGCTGCTCGATTCTCGGAGGTGATTTTCCAAGTAGGCCAAGGAAGCAACTGGACCAGCGACCACAAACTGATCCCGGGCGTTAACCAACGCCAGATAAACTTCCGACCCCTCCGAGAGACGTTTGTTGACATGTGCAACAATGGTTTCCAATTGTTCTCGTTTTAACCCACGTACAGAGAGCATGTATGATGGCGCGCTCGGATCTGCGGTCCGTTCAGAGCGACCCATGGCCATTGCGGGAACTCTGCTCCACGGAGCATTGAAGTGACAGTCCCAGCCCAACCAGAACAACGCCTCCAATATGAGCCGAGAATTCTCATAGAAAGAGCCCCATGAATCTGAGAGGGCGACGGCAATAGACACCAGTAATCCCTGTGAGTGACCTGTGGTCGCGCGCAGAATCTTTCGGAGTCCGCCGGGGGTGAGGCCAAGAACATGGCAAATAACCACGTATCGAGCTAGACTCAACAAGCCAATAGCAGGTACACTAACTGGAGAACTGGCTATAAACCCACCGCCCGGGATACTTTCAGGATCTGACATCCAGTTCTCTAGTTGAAATGGCCGCCCGTCGTAATAGTGGACTGTTTCCGAAACCTGTGAGAGATCATGGAGATGAGCTCCCATGGCCTGTAAGAAGCCTCGCAATATTGAGCCGTACGTGGCTTGGAGCTCCGAGAGCTCTTGAACACAGGAACGGCTCGCATCCCCCTGTCCGCCAAAGACCGCCATTATGTGGAATCGACCCCGTTGTGCTTGGTGCAACAAAGCACTGTCAAGGGTGCAAGATGCTGGAGGAGCGTCATCTGGCTCATTGTCACCCTTAACGGCAGAGGCTGTAAAGTATACGTGCAAAAGGTGTTGACGCTGCTCGAGGTTTGCTGCCAAACCACCAACGACAGTATGAATGTCCGTGTCGCTCTGCAGGAATTCCGATTCAAAGGCCCGCATGACAGCTGCCAGCGTTATGTCGGGGACCTTTTGATGAATGGTGAACTCGACGAAGGCAAGCGCCAATTCAATCGGGGTTTGAGGCTCATCTGTGCCGGTAGACGTAAACGAGGGACTAAGTAGAAAGGCATTTTTAAGAGATTGTAGTAACGGGAAGTGTTCACCGGAAACGGATAACGCGAAGTGGATATCGTTCCACTGAAAGCGAATGTCAACGGTAGTAGACGCGGAAAAGACCGACAAGGAGCGAGAAAGCGAGGAAGAAGAAGAGGTCGAGGGAGACATCGGGACCGGGGAGTCAGGTGACAGGGCAGGCACATCTACCTCCGTCCGGGTCATCTCTCTCGGTCTTTCTCTCATCGACAGTATTCACGACGACCACGATTAACGACAACAATAAACGAGTGAGTCTGATGGAGGTTGGAGAGACAATATTTCGTCCCGGCAGCAGCATTCAAAGCCCTTCCTACTCACTTCATCCTGTGTGGGAGACAAGGTGTAGCCAGGGAACTTGGAGGCATGAAGAGAGAAATCAAACCGCACCGGGCGAGGAGATGCCGGCGATTCTTCCATATATTGCGGTTGCATTATCCCGGCGTTGTGTCAGCACCAGTCCCACGGGTCCCTTTCCTGCAGTGCATATATGAAGTGATTGGATGTCTGCAGAGGTGTCCCCGAGAGGACAACGCTTACAGGCATTGGGCACAATCCAGACCACTTGGAACAACCGGAAAGCTGACCTTTTCTTCCTCTCACCGTAACCTATCGGTACTCAAGTCATCGTGTCGCCACCTGTCGTCGGAGTTCGGCCAGAATTCCCTTTGGTCCCAAGACACTGAATATTGACGTCTTCCCGCCGCCGGAGTTTCGCAAGCGGAGTTTTTAAAATCTCTGTCCCACCCGAAAACGAAGACGTTCCAGTAACGGCCAGGACCCGTATACGATATTTATCGGTGTTTGAAAGGCGAGGCTAACTTAGTTCTCGCCACTCGGGATCTCCATGAATTGCTCAACTTAAAAGTAGAGCGGCTTATCCGAGAATGATATATCGCGTTGGTTCAGTAGGATGGCCTTTTACACATGCCTAGTAGAATATTAGACTGAAGGGATGACCTGCTGAGTAGTGACTATATCAGGGCTGGCAGTCTGTCTGTGTGGTAGATCATACCACCGAACCAGCATTCTCACACTGATCAAGGCGCAATCAGAATCAATTCGCCATGACTCTCCACCCCATACCAGATCCGTCAGCCGTGGAAGTGTCTGGTTCTGATGCGAAAAGGGAATTGGCATATAAACTGTTTATTGAGATTCTGGCGTGAGTGTTCTGCTGAATGGGGTCGGAAGGAAAAAGTTGACCAAACGTAGGTATCAATTGGCATCGCCCGTGCGATGGATCGAGACGCAAAACGAGCTTCTCAAGAAGCATCCGACAATTCGGCGCTTTATTGAGATCGGCCCCCGGACCACGCTTGCGACAATGGCCAAGAAGTCAGCTTCCAAGCATGCGCTGCGTTGCCCTTCGGAAGGGTCCCAACTGGAGTTTCTATCTTACCAGGATCAACAGGATGAGATATTCTTCCGATATCCAGAGCCGGAGCCCCATAGAGTCACAGAGAAAAGCCTCCCGGGGCCAATATCTTCATCTGTAACTCCGGCCGTGACTTCGGTGGCGCAAAGTCAACCAAAAGACGAGTCAGCTACGGTCGTTGGTTGTATTCCTAGTGCAGATGTTCTACTTTCAGCTGGCCATATCGTTCTCGCCATGACAGCGCAAAAGCTCCAGCGACCCTTTGACCAGGTATCAACTCAGAAGACAATTCGCGACCTTTCTGGGGGTATGTCATCATCATCATCATCATCATCATCCTAAAACTTTCTTGCAGTTGTCACGGTACTAACTGCGTGCAAGGCAAATCGACCCTCCAAAACGAATTAACAGGAGACCTTGTAGCTGAATTTGGGAAGGTTCCAGAAGGAGTCGAAGACATGTCTCTAACCGCTCTCGGGGAGGTCTTGCAGGGGGGATTCGTTGGGAAACCAGGGAAGCAAATGGCCGCGTTGGTCTCCAGACTAGTATCTGGGAGGATGCCTGCCGGGTTCAATCAGAATGCCATCCAGGACTACTTGCAATCACGATGGGGTCTGAGCAAAGGGCATTCCGCCATCCCTATCTGCTTCGCGACAACAGTCGAGCCGCAAGCCCGATTGCCGAATTTGGAAACGGCACAGACATATTTCGATGAACTAGTCAACCGCTATGGCGCCTTTCAAGGAGTTGATTTCATTGCTGCAACTGACCAGAACAACCAGAGTTCGAGGCGTCAGTCGATGGTCATTGACTCTGCCAGCCTTGAGGTTTTGAACAAAGACCAGCGAGATCTCCAGCGCAAACAATTGAATTTACTAGCGAAGCATCTTCACATAAATATTGAAAACCAGGCCGCAGACGCGCACATGGAAATGCGTGAGTTGGAAAAAAGGCTGCAGCAATGGGATGCGGAGTTGGACGATCAATTCTTCCAGGGTATTCAACCGCTTTTCGATGCGAACAAAGCTCGGCATTATGATTCGTGGTGGAACTGGGCTCGAGAGGAGCTTATCAGCTGGATGAATGTCATCGCCCAAAACCGTGCGAATGTTAATCTCTCTGGCATGGACCATCAGCTGCGCAGGACGTTGAATCGATGGGAACCAAGTTGCACAGACATGATCAAGACTTTCCTGGACAAAACTGACTCGAATCAATCAAGCAGCTCCGACGTTCGCGCGAAGTTAAGTGAAATTATCTTTCGTGGGACCCAAGCCCAGCTTGTCGAGCCCATATTCATTCACACTGAACCACCACTTGGTCCGAAAACTGTCGTTTCAAGCACAGGCCGTCTGGAGTATCAAGAGACTCGGCGCACAACCGGCAACTACACCGATATTGTTCGGCACGGGCGCGCGATCTCCAAAGACAGAACCTCAGTGGTCCCGTTTGTTCACATAAAGACTCGCCGCGACGAAGAGGAGTGGGAGTACGATGCAGACATGACAGAGGCATATTTTGAGACCTTGTATGTAGGAGCTACAACTGGTTTGACATATAGTGGCAAGGCGGTTCTCGTCACCGGTGCTGGACCGGACTCGATCGGGGCCAAGGTAGTAGAGGGACTGCTCGTCGGCGGCGCGCGAGTGGTTGTCACCACCAGCCGGGCTGTCTCGGATTGCGCTCCATTCTACCAGACAGTCTACCGCAAATATGGAGCGCGAGGCTCGTCGTTGACGCTTCTTCCGATGAACCAAGCCAGCAAACAAGATTGCGATGCGCTGGTGGAGTATATATACGGCGATGACTCCCCGACTGGTGGTGACCTGGACTATGTCGTACCATTTGCCGCGATTCCTCAGACAGGAGAGCTTGACACGTTGAACGGCAAGCACGAGCTGGCATTCAGGGCCATGCTAACCAACATAATGCGGCTCACGGGTCTCATACGGCGAGCTAAAGAGAAACATCGCATCGACACTCGGCCAACAATGATCATACTCCCGATGTCCTGCAACGAGGGTACGTTTGGCGGCGACGGCCTGTACGGTGAATCAAAGCTGGGCCTGAAAACCCTATTCAACCGATTCTACTCGGAGAACTGGTCAACGTATGTCGCTGTGTGCGGGGCAGTCATTGGTTGGACCAGGGGCACTGGATTGATGCGGACATCCAACATGCTGTCCGCAGAGATAGAGAAAATTGGTGTTATCACATTTACCCAGGCAGAGATGGCGTTCAACATACTCGCCTTGATGACGCCCAAAATTGCAGTGTTTGCCGAAGACGCGCCGGTATATGCAGATCTGACGGGCGGATTCGGGGGGATGTGGAACGTGAAGAAGCAAATTGCTGCTGCGCGTCAGAGACTGTCCGATGAGCTTGACCTACGAAACGCGCTTGCAGAAGAGGACGCCCGTCACCAGGAAGTCGTGTTTGGACCCCAACATCAGAACGACGAGACTCAACCCATAAGGCGAGCAAACCTGAATCTAGGGTTCCCTCACTTGGTCAGTCATGACTCACTAGCAACTAGTGGTCTTCCGCGACTCGAGGGAATGATCGATTTGTCGCGGACAGTGGTCGTGGTCGGATTCTCTGAGCTAGGCCCATGGGGTAATGCTCGCACTCGATGGGAGATGGAACATCAAGGCCAGTTCTCGCTCGAGGGCTATCTAGAGATGGCATGGATCATGGGATTGATCAAACATATTGATGGTGAACTGAAAGGGGAGCCATTCGTGGGCTGGGTAGACACAGAGACAGAGTCGCCCGTGAACGACAGCGACGTTCCTCACAAATACCACGAGCATATCATGAAACACGTCGGGTTGAGGTTGATCAGCCCAAATGAACGAGACGGCTATGACCCTTCTCGAAAGGAATACTTACACGAGGTAGCAGTCGAGGAAGATCTTCCTCCCTTCGAATGTTCCAAGACAACAGCCGAAGCATTCAGACTGCGACATGGTAACAACGTGAGCTTGCACCCGGTTGCAGAAAGCGACAACTGCCGTGTTTTTGTTAAGAAGGGCACAGTTTTGATGATCCCGAAGAGAATCCCGTTTGATCAAGTGGTAGCCGGTAGAATCCCGATGGGATGGGACGCACTGCGGTATGGAATACCGGAGGATATTGTGCGACAGGTTGACGACACGACATTGTATACACTTTGCTGTGTATCCGAAGCTTTTCTGGCAGCCGGTATCCATGATCCTTACGAAATTTACCAGCACATCCATGTCTCTGAAGTGGCAAATTGTCTCGGTACTGGAGGAGGGCCGATGAAAGCCATTCGCAGCCTGTATCGCGACCGATTCCTTGACCGGTCTGTGAGAGGTGATATTATTCTGGAGCACTTCCTCAACACTACCGGAGCATGGGTCAACATGTTGCTGCTCTCCGCCGCGGGGCCGATAAAGACACCTGTCGGGGCATGTGCGACTGCGCTTGAGTCTTTGGATACCGGCTGCGACGCCATCCAAACTGGCAAATGTAAGGTGGCGATTGTAGGAGGTTGCGACGACTATACCGAGGAGCTTGCTTACGAGTTTTCCAATATCAAGGCAACTGCAAACGGTACGGAGGAGCTGGCCAAGGGACGTCTACCGAGTGAAATCTCTCGGCCCACTGCGAGCTCACGTAGCGGGTTCGCGGAATCGGCGGGCAGCGGCGTACAGATTCTTATGACTGCCCAGCTGGCTTTGGACATGGGCCTGCCAATATATGGCATTCTCGCCTACAACCAGATGGCGGGTGATCAGATTGGTCGCTCCATTCCCGCGCCCGGAAAGGGTGTTTTGACAGCAGCACGGGAAGCTCCGGAAGCAAGGAGCTCGGCGCTGCGAGACTTTGGTTTCCGGCGTACTCAATTTGACGCAGATGTTGCGAACCTCCAGCGCTGCCAGTCACCGAGACCCCCAGACGTGTCCCCTGAGCGGGATGAGCGGAGAGAGCATCTGTTTTCACTGAGGATGAAAGAGATCCAAAATCGTTGGACGAGCCAGATTCGCCTACAGGAACCTTCTATTGCTCCCATAAATGCGGCGCTGGCGAACTGGGGTCTGACTGTTGACGA
Source organism: Aspergillus sp. S1802E (assembly GCA_023627535.1). NCBI lineage: Eukaryota > Fungi > Ascomycota > Eurotiomycetes > Eurotiales > Aspergillaceae > Aspergillus > Aspergillus sp. S1802E. Next base: position 94,800 of record JAMAHN010000053.1, read on the forward strand.
TATCGCCGTTGTCTCGATGCATGGGACATCAACCAAAGCCAACGAGATCAATGAGGGTGATGTCATCAACACGCAGATGGCCCATCTTGGGCGTCGCCAAGGAAATCCACTGCTCTGTGTTTGTCAAAAGTCACTTACTGGCCATCCCAAGGCTGCTGCGGGGGCGTGGCAGTTGAATGGCTGCATGCAGATCATCCGCGACCGAATCGTGCCTGGCAACCGTAACGCCGACAATGTTGATGAGCAGCTGAGGCAATACAAGCATCTAGTGTATCCAATGGAGTCGATTCACACGACGGACGTCAATGCAGTCATGATCACCTCCTTCGGGTTCGGCCAGAAAGGGGCCATCAGTATCATTGTCGCGCCCAAATATCTCTTCGCCTCTCTGTCACCCACAGACTATGAGCATTATCGGGACCGTGTCAAACAACGACAGCGCTTGGCCAATCCCGAGTTTGTGTCACGCGTACTCAAGCAATCGCTGGTTCAAGTTAAAAGCGAGCCGCCCTGGAAGGACTCGGAGACCATGCGGAAGGTCTTTTTGGACCCTAACAGCCGTCTCATGGGAGACCAGTATACTTTTAGCAAAAAGTCCAGTCATGCCCAAGTATGCCCTGAGGCCAGTGACATCTCGGGGACCTCAGTTAAAGAACGTGACCACACCGAGTCTGATACTGTGTCCAGCCTCGTCCAATCGATGCTTGACGAGGTGAGCCGGCGATCTAGCACATCACCAATCGCGGGCGTGGGTGTCGATGTCGAAAGCATCAGCAGCGTCAATACAGAAAATTCGACTTTTATCGAGCGCAATTTCACACCGGCCGAGAGAGATTATTGTTCGAAAGCCGCCGACCCACGGTCTTCTTTTGCCGGGCGCTGGAGCGCCAAGGAGGCAGTTTTTAAGAGCCTGCAAACTCAATCCATGGGCGCAGGAGCCACCATGCAAGAGATTGAGATTATTAGCAACCGCGGGATTCCAATGATCATGGTAAGTTTAGGACACTCCGGTTAAACAGTCAGAGTTAACGCGTTTGTTTAGCTTCATGGCCGCGTTCAAGCCATCGCTGCTACAAAGGGCATTAGTAAGATCGATGTCACGATCAGCCATTCAGCAGACACGGCCATTGCCGTTGCACTTGCAACAGGGATACAATGAGGCCAAGATGTGACATTTGGCAAACCACAAGAGGGTACGTGATGTTGGACTCCATATGAAGTGGACGCGTTGTTGCTGCAGCGGAAATGTGGCCGACGATCGCACATGCGACTAGCGCCTCGCCAAGCAGTTGTTCATTATCGTAGGAGGTTCGTTTAGCCGAAGTCCACGCCAATAACATATCATAAAACTGGGTCGATCCACTAAAAGTGTCTCCGCTGGGCTGCTGAATCCGGTAATCCCGGCGCAAGGGATAATCAAGCTTTGTTCGCCTCCCTGGCTTTGTCGGATGCGCAGGACCGCCTAGCCATGCAGTAGTTTCTTCAATCTGGAATGAGTCTCGAACATGAATGAGCAGCCCGCCGTGCAATGGGCCCATCATCCCAATAATCCCTTCAACTGGCCCGACAGGAAAAAATGGATGGCCATGTTGACCTCCTGTTGGGTCACCTTTATTGTCGGATTAAATGCCACGTCGATCACCACCGCGGCTGAATCTATCTCGGAAGAATTTAATCTAGGCAATGGCATTTTCGAATACAACTTCTTTGCCGTGACGGCGTGGAACGCGGCAGCTGCATTAGTTCCCCTTGCCACTCTTCCTCTGATGGATACGTATGGGATGAGGATTGGATACGTGGTATGTCCTTCCAAATGGCTTTAGCCAGAAGCTCTAACCTGGCAATACAGACGGCATACGTTCTGTTCACCATTTTCTTGATTCCTCAGGCTCTAGCGCACAATTTTGCGACTCTCGTGGTCTGTCGGGCCATCGCAGGCGCTTTCGGAGGCACGCTACAAAATGGCGCAGATGGTCTCGCGTCGAACATGTTTTTGGACCATAAGGACCGTGTACTCCCTCTAACCCTGTACACCTTTACCTTGCTGTTTGGTGTCACCATGGGACCAGTGCTTGGTGCTGCAGTAGAGCCATTAGGATGGCGGTGGTACGTTTCACGAGCCCGAAGCCAGGTCACGGCTGACAAAATCAGGGTCTTTTGGATTGAATTGATTCTCTACGGGGCATGCATCCCGCTTGTTGTATTCTGCATGAAAGAGACACGCGGGCCGATATTACGAACGAAGCTTATGCCCGATGAAGCTTCTACGGTCGACAAATCCGAGGCAGTGGACAGCTTCAAAGAGACCATCTTGCGCTCAGCCGTGCTCCTCACCACCGAGCCGACGGTCACGTCTTTCACCGTCTGGTCATCCTTCGCTTTCGGTCTTGTGTTTATTTCCACGCAGTCCATCCCGATTGTGTTCAGCGGAACGTATGACTGGCCCTCGTATACAGACGGCCTGGTGCAGGCGTCTATTGGCATCGGCCAAATTGTCGGGTTCATCGCCTGTTGCTTCCAGAACCGCATCTACATAAACAGTGCTGCTCATAACCCCGAGGCACCGGGTACCCCGATTCCTGAATATATCCTTCATCTATCAATCCCCAGTACAGCCGTTGCCCTTGCCGGTGGACTGTTCATGTACGGCTGGTCGACGGACCAAACGCACTGGATCGTTCCGGCGATTGCACTCGGTCTAATCGGGTACGCCATCATGACCATCGTTACCGCCGCCAGCATCTACGTCACGGACTCGTACGCGGGGTTTGCAGCCAGCGCCATTGCTGCTGTCGCCTTTGGCGAGAATATCTTTGCGGCATTCCTTCCGCTCGCCGCGAAGCCCATGTATGTCCGGTTGGGATATGAATGGGCCAGCAGCCTGTTGGCATTTGTGGCGGTAGCGTTAACTCTGGCTCCTATGGTACTGCTGTGGAAGGGGCGGACGATTCGTGCGAAGAGCAAAGCAATTCAAAAGATGTCACATTCTTTAACTTAGTTGAAGACAAATTACGCAGTTTGAAACCAATGCAAGGCATCCAATTTCCCATCCATCCTCTGATTAATCATCTCGTGTAGACAGTCATGTCCCCAAAATGACGGCAAACAATTTCCTATCATCTCATGAAGACAGTTATATCCCCAAAGAAGCCATTGGCATCGTCCAACGTAGCGGTCGCATACTGTTCGACCATGGTTCTCACGCGCTGAGAGTCGGGATCGGTAGTGAACGGACTGATCCTGTCAGCTTATATCCATGCCCTATCGGGATGCCTGCAAGAGGACAGAATAGAAAATACCTCGCCCACTGCACCTCCCCATTCCCCACGATCCTCTTCACCCACTCCTCCGGCTCCTTCTTCACCGATAACACGGTATTCCACACCATGGCTGCCGGCCACTGCAAGTCCGCCACGATCTGCTTGACAGGCACATTGGGGCTCACAGACAAGACCAGGGTATTAGCATCTACCTCCAGAAACCCCTTCGGGTCATCCAACGCCGTGATGCCTATACTTGCCAGAAACTCACGATCCACGGCGTCATAGCTTGGGTCTTGCGCATAGCATTTCACGCCAGACGCATGGGCCATGCCTCGATTCTGCAGCGCCATGCGGATCGTTTCCACAGCGGCATGCTGCACATGCGCGCGGGTCAAATTCCAATCAAATGCGTAGTTTATCGGGAGTGCGTCCGGGGGGGAAGTGTCAATGTCATTGTCCAGCAACATAGACATGGACATGGACAGGGACAGGGACTCATCAGTGTCTGATTCGTCGTCGATGAGAGGGGCGAACGAGCCCAGTCCGAAGCAGACGATCTTGGTGATCGGGACGGTGAGCGACAGGGTTGAGATGATGCGGTCCAGGTCGCGGTATGTGGCACTTGCGAGCCAGAGATCGCGTGCCTCGTTGAATCGCTCGCGCACTTGCTCCACTGTATTGTTGGATGGAGAGTGCAGGGAGCGGGCATACACGATTGAGACGGGGGTGTGGTCGGTCCGAAGGGCCTGTTCCGGACAGATGGGGGTGAGCTGGGTGAGTTGTTGAACGGTGGCGTAATTGATGCGGTAGATGCTCCTGCTGTGTGTCAGCCTTCATCTTTATTGTATGAGGTATGGGTATGGATATGGGTATGGGTAGGTATAGATATGAGGTTTAAGTATGAGGTATAGGTATGAGGTATAGGTATGACAGAGAAGGGGGGGACATCTCACGCGAAATCAGCACACCACGCCGGAACCTTGAGACTATACTTCTGCGGCACGTCATCGAAATCATTGATAACCACTTCCTCTGCGTCTTGGTCGATCTGGCGGCTCAGGTCTTCGAGCAAGGCGCGAGGGAAGAAGGGCTTGCCGGCATCATAGAGCAGCTTGACATGCTCCAGTCGTTCTTGGATTTGGTTCACGGTATCTATGTCCAACTCCTCGTCATTGTGCACAAGGTTGGGGAGATTGTCTGACATGGCTTAGGTTGACAGGAGTGCACAAAATGGAGATAGGAACGGAGGGAAGTAATCTCTTGAGGATGAATCCCAGTGCAACAGTAGTGTACAGGAGAGAGAGAAAGTCGGCGGAGGGCTCTTCTCTTATGGATGAATCCCTGCTGACTTGCGTGAATTTTCAGCGCAGGTGAAGTCTGGTAGGTGATGTAGTAACAATAGCAGTTCAGCTGGCCCGATTTCTGACGTTATCCTATACCAGGCCAACGGATCCAAACGGAAGACAAAAGTTAATTAGTTCCGATCCTGTCTTCTTACACACTTCAAGGATGCGATGAGGTAAACAGAGTCGGGAAAAAAGGAGGCAACAGGGGGAAGTGCCCGGCCATCACTTCCCCTTCCTCGCCCAAAAGACGACAGAAGGTCCCAAAAACCCAGCTGTTGGACCCAACCGCAGCTGCTTAACTAAAATGTTTATTTATTTTCTGGGCCCTCAATCTAGAACCCCTAATCATCACACGGGCCTCCTTTTTTCTCCCCTCTCCCTTTCTTCCCAGCCGGCCTGTGTTACAATAGGCATATATGGGGAATGATTGGGTACCAAGAGAATGCAAAACTACAGTGGAAGGACTATTTTGGGAAGTATTATGGGATATTTTTAACCTGCGCCAATGCACGTAATGGCGACTGGTTGGCTGGGCGCGTAGTAATTAGGGGCGTTTTCATGCGGCGTAGGAGGGAACTATTTCTGTGCACGAGGGGATTGGTGCGGGGACAATTGGTGCTAACATTAGACTTTTTCTATTGGTGTTTTTGGTCTATTTGGGATATAGTCAGTTTTTTTCTACCAGAATTAAGTATACTTCTACGATTAGGAGAGTAGAGTCAGTATGATGTTCATCCATCTCCACGAGTTTGCCGCCGGCCCTGTTGGTTTCAAGGGGCCAACATGCTTTCCACCGGTTCTAACTTCTCTTCCGCTGAACCTAACTTGCATGTCGCTGCGGGGATTCCTTCCGCATTATGTCTCAGGGGTCGGGCGGTTAGGACATGACATGGGAAGTTGGTCATGGCCAACGTTGGGGAATCATAACATTGGATACCCTTGGGCGTGGCATACACCTCGCCAGAAGGTCTACCTGTTAAAGGTGACGACAGGCCTGTTGGGTCTGGAAGGTGTAGAACGTTTCACATGGCCGACAGACTAGTGACTAGAACCGACTGAAACTTTCTATAATGTCTCATTGCATGCGCGGTCTGTCCGTCAAGTTTTGGCCGAGCCAACTCACCCCCCCATGATAGATTCACGTATGTACAACCTTACGACCCCAATTCTGTCTGCACCTTCATCCTTTTGTCTCACCGTCCACAGCAGGTTACATGGGTTCTGTCCTACCTGTCCATTTACCAACTTCTCCTCTCACTAACCCGTTACTCATGCCACACCTCTGTCCTCCGTCTGTAGTTTCCCCTGCGTCTATCCATCAGGAGGATGACACAGTCACACACTGTGATTACGTTGCCGTTAGGGTTAGGACGAATCGGAATTTCTTATTTGCATCAAAGCCAACCAAACTTTCGTTCCTGCGCCTCCGCAGGAAGAGTTTGCCTGTTCCGTTTCCATGTCCCGAATAACTCCGAGGGTTATTGACGTGAGAGCAGAGAATTTCTGGGTCAATCGGCTTCTGGCCTATTGTTCTCTCCTTTTGGTGACCCATTGAGGGCTAGCTTGGTGTGGCACTGTCCCTGGACGGGCTGTAGGTAACCATATTTCTCATCTGCCGTCACTCTGACCCTCTTTATGTTCGGTCGTTGATTCCTTTCCTCTTGTCAAAACGCTTAAATGTCTTTTAGGTTTAGAATGTGTCATGGCTACGATGCTATGAGAAATCGTCTCGAGTTCCGCGCCTATCATCAGCCACACATCACCATAAGATGCGCCCCGATTTTGGTCCCTACCTACCCATGACAGTGCATTACTCGATCACAGCTTGTCTTTTCCCCGCTCTATGGTAGCCAGATGGTGGCGACATAACCGGGAGTATAGTCACCCAGTGTCATTCAAACTTTATTGCGATCAAACTGCGCGATCAATTACTATCGTCCCATATTCCATTTCTTCCCCTCAGAGACTCTGTTTGCTCCATTCTTATGTCATCTCGTCTAGCTTCTCCGGCACAATCTGGAGTAGTTGGTTCCGTGCCAGGGAGCTGCGGAGGAGGGATAGGGCGACGACTACGGATTAACCTAGTCGCTTGTAAGTCGGTGTTTGATCTCGGCGCGTTGGTACTTGTATTCAGGTTGTTCTACGTGGGAGTATTACAGCTCGAATCTACTGTTGGGACTAGGTAGAGCCTGTAGACCTATGGCATATACGGTTCTACTAGGTAGTGCCCTGTGATCAGGATGGTTCGGCCTATTCTCTAGAGACAATCCTCGGCACAGATGAAGGTGTGTCCATGCGGGGCTATTATGCCTACACCGTGTCTAACAGTTGTTTCCAAGTCGTCGACACATCTTCCCTGCAGGCCTGTCACCTGATCGCCAAACCCTATACAGCACTCACAAACCTGTTTCTTCGCATACATAACCTGCCTTTTTGAGCTATTTGATGCGTGATTTGCTCAAGTCTGTGCATGATTTCATTCCTGTCGTTTAAGCGTTAATTAACAGTGCTCGTTAACAATATCTTCTGCAATCCCCGCCTAATCTTTCTGCACAGTACTCTCCGGGCCGAGGCCTTCGTAGTACTTTGTATCTTTAATACATGCATATTCAGACTATAGCAGAGTATCGATTGCTCGCTGCATTGGCAAATTGATATATAATCCATTCTCCCTGTCTCTGTCTCCCAGTAACACCCCAGCACATCCAACCCAGTATGCCCCCAACCAAACCTGATATCCTCATCATCGGCGCCGGCTGCAGCGGACTCTACGCCTTACACACCCACCGTACCGTCCTCTCCAACTTCACCGTCCACATCCTCGAAGCAGCCTCGGACATCGGCGGCGTCTGGCACTGGAACAGATACCCCGGCGCCCGAGTCGACTCGGAGTGTCCCTTCTACCAGCTCATGATCCCGGCGGCCTGGCGTGACTTTTACTTCACCAAGCGGTTCCCTGATCATACCGAGCTGCGGCGGTACTTTGCTCATCACGAGGAGAAGCTGCACTTGAAGCGAGACATTACTTTCAATGCGAGTGTTAACTCGACTGTTTGGAATGAGTCAACCGCTACGTGGATTGTGCGGACTGAATCAGGGCTCGAGGTTCATGCTACTTATCTGCTGTTGTGTTCAGGATTGTTGCGTCGCCCTTATATTCCTGCTTTTCCGGGCCTGGAGCGCCATTATCCGTTGCATCAGCGCCATCCTCATATGCATCCCAGCACCAGCCCAACTGTTTGTCTTGACGATACTACTATAAACACCAGCCCCAGCTCGAGCTCCAGTTCCAACACAAATACTCATCCGGGCAACACTATACCCAGCAACTCACCCACCTACCCCTCCTAAACCAACCCCCAAATCCAAATCTTCCACTCCTCCGCCTACCCAACCACCCTCACCACTACCGACAAACGCATCGCGATCATCGGTGCCGGCGCCACAGGCGTCCAAATCGTGCAATCCCTCTCCAAAACCGCCTCCCAACTAACCCTCTTCATCCGTCGTCCCAGCCCCTGTCTACCAATGCACAACCGGCCCCTTACGCGTGCTGAACAGGATAGCTGGTGACCGTTCCTCCCTGCACTGTTTCACGCGTCGAGACATTCCCGGTCGGGTGTCCCTTTTCCTCTTGTTGCTGCCCCGTACGGACCGGGAGAGTCGATTGAGCTGTCCGACACCGAACGGGAGGAGTACTACGAGGAGCTGTGGAAATCAGGGTCGTTTAATTTCGGGGCGAAGAATTTCCCGCAGACGTTTGTGTCTGAAGAGGCGAATCGATTGGCTTACGCGTTTTGGGCCTGGAAGACGAGGGAAAGGATGAGGGATGGATGGAAGAGGGATGTTGTTGCGCCGAAAGAGCCGGTGTACTTTCTATTTACGAGACGGGTTCCCTTGGAGGGGGACTTTTATGAGTCTGTAGATAGGGAGAATGTGGATGTTGTGAAGCTCAAGGGTAAGGGGGAAGGAATGGATTGAGGTTTACGGAGAGAGGGGGGGGGGGTTATTGTCTTGGGTGAGGATGGGGAGGAGGATGAGGAGGAGAAGTTGTTTGATGTGCTGGTGTTGGCTACGGGGTTTGATAGTTATGTTGGGGCGTGAGTATTCTCTGTTTCCTTCCTTCTTTCTATTGTTGGGGTTCTTCTGTCCTGCTGGCCTAACAATTCGGATTGGATGGGAAGTCATGAAATGGTTACGAACTAGGGCTCGCTGATCACGAGGTCTCCTACAGAATGGCCGACATGAACGTCCGCGGTCGCAACGGCGTCAGTCTTGCTGAGAACTGGCAATCAGGTATAAAGACATACCTTGGGATCACGGTACATGGGTTTCCGAATTGTTTTATGAGTTATACGCCACATGGTGAGTCTTCCTTGACCACTCTTCCAGACTTTTCCTTTCTACCTATGTATTCTTCTGAACTTTTTAATTCCTGTTTCTCTTTCCATACTCGCCTTCCTTCTGGTCCTCGCCCCCATTATCAAATTCGTTTTTTATCGCTATAACCTATTTATACACTGCACTGCACTATGCTGTCCATGACTACTACTACTACTACTACTACTACTACTACTACTACTACTACTACTACTACTACCCCCACCTCCCTATACACCGTCAATCATCCCTCTACCCTCCCCAGACTCAACCCAACACTACACAACCAAACACGCACATTCGTACCTACTATGCTATACTAGCCACCTATCCTCCCTATACTAACTATTTATAAAACCACAAAGCACCAACACCCCTCTCCAACGGCCCCACAATAATAGAAACCCAAATATCCCTAATAACAATCCTCCTGACGCGTCTCACATCCCTTCAACCTGAACCATCACCTCAACCCCAACCCCAGTCAAAGCCATCGCCCACCTACTCCACGCAACCCCAAACCCAACCTTCCCCCATCTCTAACATCAACAAAAGAAACAGTGAAAGGAAGCGAAAACCAACCCTCGAACCAACCCTCCCCGCCCAAACCGCCTGGCGCGAACTCATCCAATCCCAAGCGAAAGGGACATTGTTTGAGAGGACGGATTCTTGGTGGAATGGGGGGGGGGAATGTGCCGGGGAAGAAGAGGGAAGTTGTTACCTTTTTGGCTGGGGTGGAGGAGTATGAGAGGGTTTGTTTGGAGAGGATTAATTCTGATCTAGATCGGCAGGGAAAGGAGAAGGCGAGGGGTTTAGGTGGGTTTATGGTTGATTTTGGTTCGGGTTCTGATGAGCGTTGTTCTGATGGTCATCATCGTGGTGATGGAGGAAGGGAGGGTCTTGGGGGTGAAGAGGTAAATGGCTATGAGAAGGGGTTGAATGACGTGGTGAAAGACAGGGAGAAGAGATTGAGTGTTTATGGATTATCTGGGATGTTGAAGAGGTGGGGAGTAGGAAGGAGTTGAGTTGGCAGTTAAGGTAGATCTGGAGTTATTGGAGTCGTTTGTATCATTCATTTCATCTCATATATCTACCTGCCTACCTATCTATCATGGCATATTTGGTAGTTTATGTGCCATACCCACACTCCCTATCACAATAGTCTATCCACCTCTATACCTCTTCCAAATCAATCTGATAGCCCCGCCTTCGTCCACCAAAACTCACACTCCCTCCGACTCCACTCATCATCCACCACCTTCGCCGCGACGCCTCTCCCAGTCCCCCCAGCTCTTTCATCATTCCCCTCCCCAAACACCATCGCCTTCCCTTCCCCATCCTCGCCCACATATCTCTCCCACCTTGGCCTCCCCGAAAATCGCCCAGGAATAGCATTCGGATCCCCAGTGACAATAAATGACGTGAAATACGCATGCAACTGTCCCGCGACTTCCTCCTGCGCTTCGGAAAGGCCCCGAACATCCACGTCATACGTCTCGTAGGGTAACTGGTCCGCGTGATTCGCGCCCCCTTGCACAGTCTTGTTAAGTGCCCAACGATACAGAAACACAGGGTTCTCGTTACTCCCCGGGTCCAAAGAAGCAAAGTGTGCGGTTTGTCGCACCGGACAGGCATAAGCGTAGTGACCGTATGCTGCTTCGACGCGTTTATACTGCGATCCTACAGCAATCGGTCTCGTCTCTATATACGGTGACAATGCCGAGGTTTCAGGATCCGGATACAGCGCGTCGATAGTATCCAGATCTTGCTCTGTATATGCGGGGAGCAAGGTATGGAAAAAGTTTCTGAACTGCTGCGATGTGCTCATGTTCACCGGTACGTAGTAAGTCCCCTCGTTCGAGTTGAAGCCCGTCAGGATGGGCATTTTGTTCCAGTCACCCGAATTCCATGCGTCGATTGGCCGGCGCTTGATGAGTTCGTTGTCGATGACGGGTTGGAAAGCCCAGCGGACAGAGGGGTTGTAGCGATCGAAGACGGTGGAGGAGGCGTTGGAGATGAGATCGATGGGTTGGGTACGGAGACAGGGGAAGATTTCGTGGTCCGGGAGGCCGTCGCAGTGCGAGGCTTCCACGAATTGTCGGAATTGGGCCTCGTGGAGTGCCGAGTCGGTTGGGTGCACGGCGCGCGAGGTGGCGGCGCCGGATTCGATGATGGCGCGGTGGAAGAGGGAGTGGTGGAGGTCGGTGTTCATGATGTGGTGGGCGATCTACCCAGCTGTGAGTCTGGGTCATTTGGTATAGTTACTGTGCAAATGGAGTGTATTGCAGTTCAAGAGTCTGTAGACATACCGAATGCGCGCCGGCCGAGACACCAAATAATGTCACCTGCGATGGATCACCCCCAAACGAGGCAACGTTATCTTGTACCCATTGCAGCAGCAGTAGCTGGTCATGCAGACCGAGATTCAGCACGCCTTCTTTGGCAGTGGTCGAGGATGGCAGAAAGCCCAGGGCGCCGATCCTGATGTTGTCAGTCGGAAGCAGACATAGATAATATAGGAGATAAGCGATAAGATAAGGGAAGAGATAAGATACCGGTAATTAAAAGAAACGCCGACAAACGGCTGCGCAGACCATCCGACCATCGACGCCGTGTTGTGCATCAGGGCTATCAGATATTCATCAATCTTAGTACTCATAGCCTTGGTCGCATACCAATGGAGAGTGTTTCCTTACCAGACCCCCGATTGTACGCTCCCCCGTGAATATACACCGCCACAGGGACCTTATCCTTGTCCGTGACACCCTTCGGCCGAAACACGTTCACCGTCAGACAATCCTCGTCGCTGCCTGTGTCGCCTTTTAACGGAATCAACTGCTTTCCGGGACATCTGCAGATTTCCTTCCATTAACTGGTTTCCCTTATCCAGAGAGAATCGGGCACCAATAGAACCACCCACAACCCGCCCGCAAAGCGGAGAACACGGTAACAGATAAGTTGCTTAGGAGGGTAAACTAACCTCTTCCCCAACCTCCCCGCATCAATCACCACTTCCTCGGCATCGCCATCGCCGTTCACTCTCTCAGGAGCAGGAACTGCCTCCGCGCGACGAAACCGTCTCTCACCAACCGGTGGCACCGCGTACGGGATCCCTCGAAACGCCTCCACGGGGACGTTCAAATTCTCAGCGATCGTGGACCCCAGCAACGTGCCTTGAGTGATTTGGACACGAGGACGCTGCCAGGAGCTCGGGCGCAGGCCGTCTGGAATCCATGATGAGAATGAGGAGGGGTCGGTGAGAAGATGCAGGTGTTGGATTTCGAGGAGGATGAGGACGGGGATGGTGATTAGGAGGATGAGGAGGCGGGGGGTGAACATCATCTATTCGGTCTTACTTTGGGGGTTTGGTTTGGGATGGATGGAATTGGTCTCGTGGAGGAGATCAAATATTTGAAGGAGAGGGGAAGAGGACTCGTATTCTTGTGTCAGGAGTCCAACGCACGTCGGGGTTAGTTTTAGTGTCCGAAACGGGATCATTCCGACATGAGACTATCGTGAGTGGATGTCTAATTAGATTTAATAGATATCTTATCTAGAGTACAAGATAGGGGATCATAGTATAAGATAGCGAAGAATTAGTAGTATATAAATAGTAAATATAATAGAGATTAATCTCACAATTACCTATCTCAGCTAAATATATATCTAGATGATGTTATATGGCAGTGATATAGTCAAACACAGGAGCATATAATGCACACCTTAGGATTGGTCTTGCAGGAACAGAAGTACACCTTTTTAACGATGATAAGACAATCGCAGGTAGAAAGTAAATTGATTGAACATTGGATAACCTACTCCAGACGAACTAAAGCATAAGTCAAAACTCTACAAGGAATGTACCAGATCCTCAATGGACGTATGCCATCCCAACACTGAAGTTGCAAGACATAAATCTAGTACGTCACTGGTAAAAATTTACTTAATATAAGCACTTCTTCGGCACAACTGCAGTCATGGAAAGACTGAATCGCAATTTGACATCCGTGCTAGTCTACGAGCCCGGAGGCATGGTAGGACCAGAGAAATCAGCATGGAAAAAATAAAATCAATTAACTAGTTAGTGATGTTCCAGATCCTCAATGGACGTATGCCATCTCAACAAGTTGCAAGACATAAATCTAGTACGTCACTGGTAAGAAAATCAATATAAGCACTTCTTCGGCACAACCACAATCATGGAAAGACTGGATCGCAATTTGACATCCGTGCTAGTCTACGAAGACTAGAGTGAGTTCAAGGGAAGGGAGAAAAAAAGATAAGATCAAATCAATTGACTAGTTAGTAGTATGATGTACCAGATCCTCAATGGACGTATGCCATCTCAGCGAACTGCAGGACATGAATCTAGTACGTCACTGGTAGTCTCAATATCAGCACTTCTTCGGCACAACCGCAGTCATAGACAGGCTGGATTGCAATTTGACATCCGTGCTAGCTACGTTGCCAGAGATGTTGTCAATACCTAGGTCAAGGGAAGGAAGAGGATGGAAAAGTCATTAGAATTAACCTCGGGTATCATACAGCAGGCCCGGGTATGAATACATAATTAGTAGACATGTCGTGTCACGTTAAATCGCTCAGAGCTCCCGACGGTTCTCCCTGGGCGGCTTGAAGTTGCCCTGTTTCAGCTCCTGCCAGGCAAGATCGAACCGAGCACCGAGGTACCAGGCCACACCAATCTGAGAGAGTCAGGATGAGAGAGAGAGAGAGAATCGAAAACCAGGTGGACCTACCATCAGAACAGAAACAATCAAGATAATCACGCCCATCAGCGCCATCATGAAGAAGACGTCCTGGCGTGTTTCAGCCTCTTCTTGCGCCTTCTGCTTCTCTTCCTCGGTGAGCGCTCCAACCACCTTGCGCTGGGCGTCTTCGGCGTTCTGCGAGGGGAAGATGTTCTCGATGAATTTTTCAATCTAACAAGTCAGCATCATCCATAGACAGCATAATCCAATTGGTGGGGTCAGGGACATACTCGTCCGCAAACAAGACTGATCTTGAGGAAGTTGGGATCCTTAGGGGTGTTCTTCTTGTGGATGCGACGCGCATACCGACGGAAAACCTCGCATAAGACCCGCAGGTTCTGCGTCGACTCGGTCATCAGACTGCAAGCATCACCCTTGGTGATCTTGATGTTACGCTCGAAGATCGCGGGGTTGCGGAAGCACAGCTCCAACGTGGCAATGGCCATGGCCTGGGGAATGGCGGCAAAGTTGAAGACACTCTGCTCGCGCAATCCAGCCAGGTAGAACAGACAGTCCTCGACATGCTCCAGGGCGTTCAGCACCATGTCCGAGCTGCAGTTCAGCGCCACCTCGCGGTTCTCCGGCTTGAACAGGTCGTCGAAGTCGCTGACGTACTTGGACCACACTTCCTTGGGCCAGAAGCGACGGCGATCGTCGTTGTCCTCGCGCACGTCACGGATGATGTTGGTCTTCTGCAGGAACAGACCCATCGACTTGTGCAGACGAGGGCGCTCGAGCAGAGCCGGGTTGCCGAATCCCGCCTCGACGAACAACCGCGTCAGACCCTCACCCACCAGTCCGGCCACGTAGTAGCAGTACAGGTCGTACTCCACGGTGGTCTTGACGCTGGCATCGTCCAGCTCGGCCTTGCGACAGTAGTCGGCCATGCCGTTGCCCATCTTGTCGGTGATGTCCTTGACAATAGCCTGGTAGGCAGGCTTCATGTTCTTGTATTCGGTGATGACATTGTGGAACTGAACCAGCAGTTCCCGGTCCTTCTCCTCGGGGCGGTTTCCGGTGAAGGTCCAGCCGTCCTGCTCCAGGAAGTCCTTGAACCCGCGCAGCAACGGCTCCTTGGTCTCCAGGGGAATTGAGGTGTCATCCTCGATGGTGTCCAATCCACGCAGGGTCAGGTAGAAGACGCAGACGGGAAGCAGCAGCTCGGGGTGGAGTTCCTTAATGACCGCACTGAAACTGCGGCTGGTCAAGTCCAGGAATTTGAAGCACTCCTTCTGAGTCTCGGTCTCGTTCGTCGTGTCGCGCTCATGAACGGGGTTGTGCCAGACTTTCCTATCACCAAGGACCATTAGACCTCCATAAGCGTTGGCACAATCGTCAACTAAGATAGGAGCGGGAGTACCAACCATTGCAGGATCGACCTCAACTCGGAGGGGTGGAGGGAGTAGTAGAAAATATTCGTGATGAGGGACATGATGGAGGGAATTGGGGAGAAGAAATGGCGACAGAAATGCAGAGACAAGAACGCAATGCCAGTATTAGATAGTAGAGATAGAGGGAGATGTGAAGGAGAGAATTATTGTGGGAGAAAGTAGATCAGGGTAAATAATGTACAGGAAAGCTGGAGATCAGTGCGTAAGAGGGGAGGAGGGAAAGAGGAGGAAGAGGAAGGTTCCAGGATCAGAGTGAAGCGAATTAGGGGAGAGATCCGGAAAAGAGGAAAAGAGAAAAGAGGAAGGGGAGGAATGGGGAAGAGAGGAGGAGTGGAAGAGAAGAGAGAAGAAAAGAAGCCCAAGAAGGATTTTAAAATGAGGTGGCTCGTTAGGGGCCGCCAGGCCGCGCTAGTCCCCGGGTACCGTATTTACCGATGCACGGCCTCCACACGTGCTTTCTGCCACAGTAAATGGCGTAATTATCCCCAGGCTGACCGTACGTGACCATACCCGACCACCCACGCAGCTACGGCGCGCGATAGGGACCCGAAATACCCCCCGCCGAATGACGAAAGTCGCCAGGCAGAAAAAAATAAACTATCAGGTGGGACTTGCATTCACCTCCATTCACCTCCATTCACCTCCATTCCCTCTATAACCTCCCCCATTCTTACCGATATTTCCCTGTATCTCCATTTTTAGCAATCACCACACACATCCTCTAGGCGAGTCGGCCCGTCATGGTCGCTGATACCACCTACTACGATGCCTTAGGAGTGCCTCCCACGGCCTCCGAACTGGAGATCAAGAAGGCTTACCGCAAACTGGCCATCGTCACTCATCCTGGTGCGCTGTCCTGCGCTGTCCTGCCCGTTGACGCTGCTCATCTGACCCTCGACAGATAAGAATCCCGGGGACGAGACCGCGCATGCCCGGTTCCAGGCGGTAAGCTTCCTTGCCTTGTCTCACCTCTGGATCGGAAATTAACGGCCATAGATCGGAGAAGCCTATCAAGTCCTCAGCAACGAAGATCTACGAAAGCGCTATGATAAATTTGGAAAGGAGGATGCGGTTCCTGCCAGTGGTTTCGGTATGCCTGGCCTCCATCTTTAGGTGGTGTTATGGTTGCATGCTAACCTAGATCAGAGGACCCCTCCGAGTTCTTCGGCATGATCTTCGGCGGAAACGCTTTCGTCGACCTGATCGGTGAAATCTCCCTCATGAAGGACCTCACCGCCACGATGGACATCACGATGCAGGAGATGGAAGAGGAGGAACTGGCCGCGTCGGCCGAGGAGAAACTGAACATCCACGACCAAGAAACCAAGGCCGGCGAGACCGCCGAAGGTGCCCAGCCTGCTGCGCAGCCCGCTGCTTCGACCGATCCGGCTGCCCCTGCTGCTGCAGCTCCCGCCCCGGCTCCCGCTGCCGCGCCCGAACCTGAGACTACGGAAAAACCCGCCGCCTCCAGCTCCGGTAGAAGCACCCCCCGTCGCCCGCTCGGCCAGCAGGCCATCATGGACAAGTCCGAGGAGGAAGCGCGCATGGAGGCAGCTGGTCTGTCGCCCGAGGAAAAGGAACTTCGCAAGAAGGAGAAGAAGAAGGGTCTGTCCCGGGAGCAGCAGGAGCGGCTGGCGGCCTACGAGCTCGAACGGAAGAAGGCCCGCGAGGAGCGCGTCGACACGCTGGCCACCAAGCTGGTCGACAAAATCAGCGTGTGGACCGAGACCGACAAGGGCGCCGACGTCACCAAGGCCTTCGAGGAGAAGATCCGTCTGGAGGTGGAGAATCTGAAGATGGAGTCGTTCGGTCTGGAGATCCTGCACGCCATCGGACAGACGTACGTGCAGAAGGCCAGCTCGTTCTTGAAGTCGCAGAAATTCCTGGGAATCTCCGGCTTCTTCTCCCGGCTGAAGGACAAGGGCACGCTGGCCAAGGAGACGTGGACGACCATCTCGACGGCCATCGACGCGCAGATGACCATGGAGGAGATGGCCAAGCTGGAGGAGCGCGGCGGCGAGGACTGGACGGACGAGAAGAAGGCCGAGTACGAGAAGAAGGTGACGGGGAAGATCCTGGCGGCGGCGTGGCGCGGCAGCAAGTTCGAGATCCAGAGTGTATTACGAGACGTGTGCGACCAGGTCTTGGGTGACAAGCGCATCAAGTTAGACAAGCGGGTGGAGCGGGCGCATGCGCTGATTATTGCGGGCAACATCTACCAGAAGGTATGTCTCTCTTGCCTTCGGATCTATCTAAGGAATCCCTACTGACGCTACTGCAGGCGGAACGCGATCCCGAGGAAGAAGGCGACTACATGGCCTTTGAGCAGCTGATGGCGGAGGCGATGACGAAGAAGGGCAAAGACGAGAAGAAGAAGAAGAAAAAGCACGAGCACGAGGAGGAGCCGGCTTCCGCATAGACTAATTCATCGTTCTTATTGCGCATTCCCTTCCCCTGCGTTACCCCCATTTCCCTGCGTTTTTCTGCGTTCCCTTGAAGACTGGATACGGCTGTTTGATATTCATTGATTCCATGGACATACTTCTTAACGAATAATGTCCCGTGATGACTTAATAGACTGTCTTCCCTGTATTACCTGTAGCTTCTGTCATGTAGCGATCGACATGCATTCCTCCCAAATGCCAGAGATCGCATCGGAGATCTCCGCCAACCCCGCAGTTTCTCTCTGTGTCTATCTCTCTCTTCTTATTCCATCTCCACTTCCTGTCCACCACTTCCACCCAAGTACCATCCTATCTAACCTAACCAGAAACACGACACGCGATCTCCTCCCCAAACCAACGCCGCTAATTCCTAGCGCCCTGCTTATCAGTCTTGACTGGCGGATTCCTGCAGCCCGCCACGCACGATGATACCTTGTGGCCGGTAGGGCCAGCAACCCGCGGATCCTTTCCTATCTGCGAGTTTCCTTTCCCATCAAGCACCAACCAGCCAGCCAGGGATTAGAATCTGAACTCCTCCCTTGACCGCTTGATGGATTATCATCGGGCGAGTCCGGAGCTAGAAATGACATGTTGGATATGCATGCAGGAACACCGCAAGGGAAGGATATTTAAAGATGTGAGAATTCCGGAGAATTGCCTGTCAGTCAGGATTCGATTCTCATCCCACCCACCATGTCCCCATTCCTCTCCTCGTCGGTGAAGGCACTGGCACTGGCTCTGTTGGCTATCGGCAGCACCGCCATCCCCACTCCCATCCCCAGTCCCTCCACCCCAGCTCCAGCGCCCACCGGCTCCGTCTTCCCCTCCGGCTTCGACATCGTCTCCTCCTGGGCAAACCTCGCTCCCTGGAAAGAAGTCCCCAGTTTCGCCGACCTGCCTAAAGGCGTCCCTCGCGGTTGCGAGCTCTCTCAAGCGCACGTCCTCCACCGCCACGCACAACGCTACCCCACCAGTTTCAAACTCGACGGCGGGGGCATCGACGCCTTCACGCAGAAACTCACCAACTACAGTCGCTTGCACAATACCACGGAGATTGCATCCGGCCCGCTACGCTTCCTGAACGACTGGGTGGATCTCCTCGGCAAGGATACGTTGTTGCCGACGGGCGCCGCGACGGAGGCGTCGTCTGGGGCGAGGATTTGGTCGAAGTATGGACGGTATTTGTATCGGGCGGTTGAGGAGCCCGGGGTGGAGAGGTGGAATGCGAGTTTGAATGTTTGGCCGAATGGGACGGTTAGGGCGAAGCCTGTTTTTCGGACTACGGGGCAGGGGCGGATTTTGGAGAGTGCCAGGTGGTGGTTGAGTATGTCTGCCCTGCTTTTTTAATCTACTTGCTGGGTGGTTGTGATATTGATTAATGGTCTTAGGTGGTTTCTTCGACAACGAGGGTGCTAATAGCTCTTACTCGGAGTATGATCTCATCGTCATCCCAGAAGGAGACGGATATAACAATACTCTGGGGTCTGATCATTCTTGCGAGAACAGTCCATCTGGAGGGTAAGTCATCCCTTTACCACCCTTTCAATTATCACCACCTCCATCATCCCATCCCAATCAACTAACCAAAAACACCAGAAACACCGACGGCGCCCACTTCATCACCACCTTCACGCAATCCGCCGTCCAACGCCTCACCCCCCACCTCCCTAACGACTTCAACCTAACCGCTTTCGACATCGCCTCAATGATGGTCCTCTGCCCCTACGAATACGCCACAACAACCCAACACTCGTCCTTCTGCACGCTCTTCACAGAACAGGAATGGCTCGATTACGCCTACGCCATCGACATCCAATTCTACGGCGTGTTTGGTCCGGGGTCCCCGACTGGGCGCGCGCAGGGGATTGGGTATATTCTTGAACTCGCTGCCAGACTTCAAGGCAAGACCCCTATTGCGAATGGTGAGGGTAGTGATACGAGTATCAACGCGACGTGGGATTCCTCGAGGAATACCTTCCCGCTCAATCAGCCGCTTTATATGGACATGTCGCATGATACGGTCATCGTGGCCGTTCTTGCGGCGTTGGGGTTGAAATGGTTTAACCATGGGCCTGAGGGGATGCCTGCGAATGTTGAGCACGAGGTGAAGAGGAACTTTCATTTACATGAGGTTACGCCGTTTGGGGCGAATATCGTCACTGAAGTCTGGACGTGCCCTCAGGGTGGTGAGAGCACGTCGTTTGAGACGGAAGATCTCGCCAGCTCGATGTATAGGAATCCGGATCTCTCGGAGACGGCCAATACGAAGGATTATCTGCGGTTCGTGCTGAACGGGGCTCCTGTGCCGTTGGATGGGTTGGTCGGGTGTGAAGACGCCGTGAACGGATTTTGTGGTGTCGATGGGTTCCTTTCGGGTGTGGGAACGTTGAAGGAGAATGCAGAATATCAATTTGCCTGCTTTGGGGAGTATGATCTGGATAAGCAGGTTGGGGATGGGAGGCCGGAGGTTTAGGTAGGTAATAGACCTCGCGACAGAGTATACATAGAACCCCCTCCGGCTGAACCTTTTGGACTCTCTGAAGCTAAACTGCGCTATGTTCATTATGTTGGAAGCTTGACTTGCACAAAGGGGTTATACATATAGTGAGAAGCACAGTATAAAAGTGACTTTATGGAGATGGGGTCTACTCTATAAAGCTTGATGGGATCTTGGATATTGCAGAGTGCTTAAATTGATGAAGCAGCATGGCTGATGAAGCCAAGGTCAACTTTGTATTTGTTTTAACCTTCTCTACATGAGACTAGGCAGAGGCCAGGAACTGAATGTTCAACAGTGCCCGGTGATCCGATAAGGGACCGTGGGCTGCGTGACGAGCTGAATGCCTTGAAATATCGGAAAACTCGAAATATGCAGGCCAGAGGACGCATTATCTAGATAGACTGGGAGGCTGTGCTGTAAGTTGGTAGTCATGAGCAGATTAAAAAGTGTCTGCGAGCGATTGTTGTCTTTATCCTTTCTTGCATTGAATGCAAGACGGTAGACAGACAAATTCTAATGTTTTAGTACCTCCCGCCGTACCGTAGAGACCGTGGAGGTTCATTGTTGGATAGATCTTCGCTATCATCATCCCTGGCTTCTTCATCTTGCTTGCCGTCTGGCTTGTCATCCAACTCCTCATCTGACTCTTCAATGATGTAAGGTTGATAGACACCCTCATCCGTTGTTTGCCGGTCATTCCTCGGTCCCTCAGGTTCCAAGTCTTCTTTTCCTGGGCCCTGATATATCTTCTCCTCCGGACCAGACTTGGAATGCATCATGATTGTCCCGCCAGGCTGAATGACCGACCCCCAATCGTCCTGTGATATGGGCTTACCATCAGGGCCAGTGAATTCATAGTCCCCCTTAGCAATATAGGGCGAAAGAATAGGATCATCCAAAAATATCTGCTGCATGATCTCCTTCATTGCCTGTAGAAGAGACATCAGTTCTGAATGTAGCGTGGAGCGTGGACAGCAACTCACCGCAATACTACTACACTGATCAAAAGGGAATACAAATGCTCTGCCCACCGGGTCCTTTAAGATCAGTAGCCGTTGCTCCCGCCCAAGCATGCCGCGCATTCCCGCCTCTGCCGCGCTTGCTCGTTCTTCTGCACTTCTCCGTTCTCTCTCGGCCTCGGCAAGCTTTTCCTCGAGCATCAGCCTCTCCTGCTCTTTACTTTCCCTTTCCTTCTCGGCGCGCTCCTTGACTTCCTTCTCCTTCTTCATGCTTCGCGCAGAGTGGAGCGCCTTTTCTAGGTTGGCTATCCCATCGTCCGTCGCCCCGTCGCTGCGGTAGCCTTCCTGTAGAATCGCGCGCGATGTTCGATTTGGGTTGTTTCGTTCCGGAACTGATGCCCCAGGCGCTGGGTCTGGCTTTTTATCCAATGCCACCGCCGGAGTCTGTGTCTGCGGGTTTATCTGAGAGAGAATATGTTTCGGAAGATAACGTTCGGCACTTGGCAGTTGCACCCGCGCTACTTCCGCTTCAACGTCTCGACCCAAGCTTTTGAGCAATGAGTACCAAACCCTTCTTTCCATCCATTTTAACAAAGGGTTGTCGAAGAAGACAATTGCCGGATTGTGATGCGCAGTTGCCTCGTAATCGAAGCGGAAAGGGAAGGCGCTGTCAAATTCAGAAAGACGACGTTGAAGATCTTTGCGCATCGCTTCACGATCAGTAAAATTTCCAGTCGTCAGCAGCAAATACTCGTCAACTAAGCATTGAAGATACCCCGAAATATCTTGCCGCGTGTCGCGATTTAACCGGGCTAGATCCTGTATCACCTTAAGGCTTTTACTAGAGTCGTGAGAGCTTTGGTGTTTTTTCTCAAGCACAGACCTCTCCAACTCATAATCCCCGAGCTCTTTGGCGCTTGCAGAAACAATCTCAAGACTCTCGTAAGGTGCAAGCTTACCGTGTGCCTTTTTCAGTTCTGCTCGCTCAAAGGTCAATGGACTATTCTGTTGGAGAAATTGCACTCTGCTCAAAACACCTTGTGACCATATCTCCGAAATCGGTCTTTGCTGATTGACCGACAATTGAAGCTGACTGTCTGCCCGTAACCCCCGAATGCATTCAGACAATACCCAGTTCAAATATGGGCGGCTGTTGATTAAGTGCGGGTGTGCTGAGACTATGGTCGACGCTAGGGAGTGCAACTTTTTATAGGATTGCTTATGAGCCGTACGGACAGCCTCGAGGGAAGAATCAGGGACCAAAAAGCTAGCAAGCAGAGATGCATTTGCAAATTCTGTCAAGATAAGCTGCTCATCCGTCGAGCCCTCTTCAGACATATGAAAGAGCTTTCCGGCTTTGGATATGTCGTCGAGCTGGGCGAATTCTTCGAAACCACCATTGACTATGTAATGCCCGTCACTACCCCCAAGCAAAGGCAACACAGCTCGTAAGATCCGGTGTGACTCCCAAAGAAATCCTTGACTGACCAGGAGATGATACCAGCCACCGATTTGAGGATAGTTCTGCCGAGTAACCTTGCCTCTGGATTGAGCGTTATCACCAGCAGATCCTTGTTTGAGATGCAACTTCCACTCAGAGAGGTCAAGGGTGTACTTAGGTTCATTGTAGCCGAGATGGTTGATGTTCTTATCTTTATCCTTCCATTTTACTTCAAAGTCGATAGCTGACCAATGCAAGAGAGTCTGGAAAGGTTCCATCTCCAGGAAGTTTGAGTGGGTGGCTGCATATGCGATGATGCGTACGCAGGCCTCCATTAACTGGATCTAGGAAAGAGTTAGCAATACTCAATGACCAGGCTTCAACACCATACCTTGAGTCCAGATACGGGTGTAGATCTTGACAAACCCCTGCGGGACTTGCCGGTGAGATATCCCAACGCCCCTGTCGTCACCTCCAACGCCGGTATCAATGCTCCTCTTGTATGGATGCCAGCAAGAGATCTGAGGGTCTTAAGTAATAGAATCTCCTCATCAGAGAAGTTAACGTAAGAATCAAGTAGGCGACTGGAGATGAATTCATGGAGGCGCCCGAAGCTCTGTTGCTCCAGGAGAAGGTCTGCATATTCGGCTACCACGGGGAAGAAATCAACATGAGGGGCGAGACGCTCCTCAAAAAGCCGGACTCCCTGGGTGAAATGGCCCAGTCGGCACAGTCGAGCTAGACGGTCTAGGTAATGGTGAATGTCCAGCCCTACCTCCAAGTCGACGTGGACGGTAATGTCTTTGTCGTTGTCGCCGGAACAAATCAGCCACTCGTCGCGATGGGTGGATACGGATGGGGGCGATTCCGGGATTAGTGCTTCATCTCGTTGTCTTCTTCTTCTTCCTCGTTCTTCCATAGATGTTCTCCTGTGTTCAACATACGGTGTCCTTGCTGTTCGTGTCCTATAGCTTGTTCGAGGTCTTGAGACTGAATCACTAGGCTTCAGCTTGTCCGGATAAGGGATATCTGCCCATTCATCATACGGATCCTCGTAAATGCGTCTCCCAGTATCGGGCGGTGGAGAGTCCTGAATGCCAGACGTATCTTCTTCGTCGGAGATAGAATGATCCGATGCATGAGGACTTGGACCTATGGTGATATTGAAAGTCATGACGGCTGCTAGCTGCTGGTAGATGACAAAACGAAGGTCCTTCAGCTGGGATAGCTGGGTCTGCGCACAGCCTCGCCAAGGCCCGTAGCAGGCACAAATCAGAGAGGAGAGGGTAACGAAGCGCTGGAGCAAAGCCCCACAGCGATCCAGGACGAAAGACTGTCGATCGCTCCTATTTATTTCAGCCTCGGAACGCCCACCCTTCACGTCCCTATGTCGGAGTAACCCTCAAGACAATGCCCTCAACCAAACCGTTTAAATATGTCGACGTGTGCCAGACGCAGTCGAGTGCTAGTCTGTGCGACCTCAAGGTCGGGAAGCTTCGGGTCGATTGTTGCTTTCTCATGTCCAAGATGCGCTGGGGGAAGCTCCGTGGTCGAGATTCCGGCCTGATGTACTTGGATCTCACCTTTCACCAACCCGCCGACTGCAAGCTCGCACAAGCAACCATCACCATGAACTTTCACGATGCTGGAAGCGATTTTAGAAGGCACGTTAGGATTGGCGCTTCAGACCTCGAAGTCACCGAGTTTTTTGGCCCCCAGACTTTGAGTGGAGAAAAGAGGGAGCGACAAGTATCCAAAACAATCGAGGCCAGCCCAAAGATTGGAGCCGCCAATGCCAGCTTCGAAGGGATTGGCTTGTCGAGAAATTCCGAAGTTAACTATGCCTCGCGATGGAAATTTACCGGGACGCGATTCGCAGCCGACATGTCCGACGACACATATTCTCGAAGCAGTCGGTATCGGCAGCTTGTTTGGCACTTAGAAGAAAACGAACTGGAGCGGCAGGCCGTTCACCACTCCGTTGTCCACACTGCGCTTGCTTTTCATCACGACTCCAAGCCCTTCTACCTGGACCTACAGATCGAGGTCAAGATGCAGCGATGGCACCAGCGATTTCGGCAGCGCCTGATCTGTCCGCCGCGGAATCGGAAGGCCATAACCAGAGCCAAGATCGAGCCAGTCGACACCAGGTCAGCAGATCCGCTATTCCCCTCGCTGGCTAGGAATCTAAACCAGGCCCTAATCGAGGAGAATCTGCATCCGGTGGTTGGTAAGTTTCCCGGCCAACCAGTTCGTAAAAGGCCTCCGTTAAGCCATCACAAGAGGTATCCGACCCCAAGCCGGCGATCTTGCCCGATGAGATCCAGGAGAGCGATAATGAACTAGAGTCCGACTCTCGATATCTTCCCAATGAGGCCCTGCTCGTGCTCGCACGGCAACTGACTGGACAAGAGGCGCCCGATGCATTGACGGCGCCCAGACGCAGGGTGGTGATGTCCACAGAAAGAGAAGACAGCTCCAGCTCCAGCTCCACGTTAGTCGAGCCCGGGTCCTCAAATGAACGTGATGATCGGACTATGATGAAAGCCGATGTACTACCCGAGGCTGGCCATTCTTTGTCTTCCGTCCCCAAGGCGGAAGTCACGAAGGTCAAAACAATCCGGAAAGGTGGACAAGATGCAATGCGTTCTCTGGTGCGCCAGACCTCGCAGCTTTTGACGGCCTTGATAGCATCGTTGATTCTGGGGTTGACTGGAGTACACTCGGCTCTTGCTCGGGCAGGAGAAGTGAACTCAATCAGGTGAGGGAGATGTAGAATCTAGAAGGCACAATTGACCACCATCAAAGTGTGACGGCAGGCGCGTCCATGCCTGAGGCTCATATGATGCCAAGCATTCAGATGTTTGCCTAAGGCATCTTTCGTGTAGGAACAACACCAAAACCATGCAAGACCTCGATTCATCAATCAATCAATCAATCCAACCATTGGTATTGATGGAGGCATCCCTCTTGTCAATCATCTTTGTCGGTTTTTGATCACTGCGGTGGCCTCGGTGTAGAATGTTAAGGATTTTTGGGGGTGATAACACCGTAACCGTCTGAACTATATTTTTTGGTACCTGTGGAGCCATGGTGGTCAGTAGTTGCCTACCTAACCGGGTCTTAATAAAACCGGGACTCCAAGGAACGCAAGTAGAGCGAGAAGGAAAGGTAATAAAGAAAGATAAGACAGATAAAACAGATAGAACAAGAGAAAGGGTGATAGGTAGAGGAAGAAATAAAGACGCCAGTTCCTGACGAGAAGCCGAATCAATCAAAATCTCACATCACATCATTAAAACATCGGGTATCTATCTAAAGTACCAGATCTCCCTGTACTAATTCTAATCACATCACCCTAATCTAGCAGAACCTAACCCAACCTAATCGCCGCTTTCTATCGTTTACAGAGTCGGAACGTTTGAAACACATCAGTAGAACAGAAGAGCACAGAACACAGTCGAAGCAGAGCATAGTAAAAAAAATGTTGAATGGAAATGGATAGAGAATGAGAATGAAAAAGAGTAAGGAAATGATATCATGTGTATGCGTATTAAGGCCCATAGATCGATTGGGTAGATGGAAGAAGGAAGAAGACAAGGCCGGCTGTCTAATCTCTGTCTCTGCTCTGCTGTGAGTGAAACGTAAGGATAAAAGATAGAGAAAAACTAAGAGTCAATCAAAAGAATGAAAGGGTATTCGCTGGCTCGGAAGAACAGGCCTTGAAGTAAAAGAAAAGAAAAAGAAAGAGTAAAGAGAAACAAAAGAAAGAAGGAAGTAGAAGCTGGGTATCTAGTTATGTCTCCGCTGTCACGGTCGCGGACTCCGATGCAGGCAGGTCGAGATCAGATTCGTACTCGAAATCGGAATCGGAATGAGAATCAGAATCCTCCGGCAGCGCCATGTCCCGCGCTATCTCGCCAATCTCGTTCAACTCTTCGGGCGACAGGACTCGTCCGCCTAATTTCACGTCGTTGACATGGACGTTGTACTCTAGGGCCTTCTTCGCCTCGGAGATCAATTCCTCCGTCCATCCTAGACAGCGCTTCAGGCTCTGATTCATGCGTTGGCTATCCGCCAGCAACTCCTGATGCTTGGCGAGGTCGACGAAGAATCGTTTCTCATCGCGTGCTTGGTGTCGCGCGTCGTGGTCGGCCAGCGAATCCGGGCTCATGACCCCGTCGTCAGCCGTAGATTCCGAGTCGCTGAAGTCCGACAGCTCGTCGGGTGAGCGCATGGACGAGCGTTCGCTGCCCTCGTCCAGCTCGCTCATGATGCCTAGCGAGGTGCCCGACACCGAGCGCGTCGACGGTGCCACGGACAGCCGACCGGACCGGCTGAGCCGGCGGAATCGACGCAGTTCGGCGTTCTGTTTCCGCATCTCGCGCTCCAGCGTGCGGTTGATCGCCAGCAGCGAGGAGTTGCTAATCTCCAGGTCCATTATCTTGCGCTCCGTGCGCGCCGTCGCCGCCGCATCGTCTTTCGGCGCGGGGTTCTCCTTCACGGGGCTCTGTTGCGCCGAGGCGTACGTATCTGCCGACGCGGTCGACCCATTACTGAATATCCGAGGGCGAAGGGGTATCGGTTCTGATGCGAGACCGCCGGCGTCGAGTTTGGCATCCCCCGGCGAGACGATGATCGGACTCGGTCGGAGAGCCTCTCGCGGCGAGGTGGCAGCCCCCGCCCCCGAACCGGAGCCCATACTCGAGGATTTATAGTGTCGAGGTGTCGATGCCGGAAGTCGCGGCGAGAAACTGCCTGTAGGAGGACTGTGAACGCGAGAGTCTACTTCCGACGAGCCATCCGGCGACCCAACCTGCGACCCAACCTGCGATGGCAGCAGTCCGTCAGACAGTCGCGGCGAGGCATGACCCAGTTTCGGCGACATGATGCGTGGCGAGGCGGAGGGAGGGGGTTTGGCACCCACCACCGATCGAGACAGCCCGGTTGACCGTCGTTTGTAGGCCGTGGACTCTCCGGGCCCGTCGGATTTGGGCTCTTCGGCTCCGTTGGCGTAGATGAAAGTGGTTTGTTGCGAGGGTGCTTTCCCCGGTCGCGGCCGAGGAGGGGCAGCAGCAGGAGGGGCATGAGGTTCTAGTTCGGAAGGAGAGGACCGCGCATCGGAGGCATGAAAGAACATGGGCGAGGCCGACGCACCCTCCGAGGCGGAATTCGAGCGAGACAGCTGGTGAGGTTCATTCGTAAAGGCCTTGGCTCTCGTGGCCCTGGCCGGCTCCAATCTCCCTGGCCCTGCGCGGACAGGACTGCGATCCGTCCGGTATGATCCGACATTGGAGCCGTGGTGTACGACGCTGGCCTGCACGAAGGGGGTCTGGGGCGAGTTGCGTCCGGTGGTGGACGGGGTACCATCTCGTCGGGTGATGCGAGAGCCCGACCGTGGGGTAACGTTGGCACTCAGGAGGGAATCGGAATCGGGTCTGGAGGAGGACGAAGAGACGTCGGAGGGAGCCAATCGTTTCGGCGTGCGGTATCCCCCTGGAGTGGCCAGCTTCGGGGTCAAGGGGGATTTGCTGGAACGGTGAAACGCGGCACTGAGGGTGGGAGTGAAGGGTTTGTTGTTTTGTTTATCGGAGGTCATACTTGCGGCAGTCGAGGGGCGGAAAGGAGAGCGACTTCTCATGGCATTGCGACAGTCCCCGGGGATCTGTAAGCATGATGGCCCAGCCGGGTGATGAGGAAGGAGAGCAGGAAAGAAAAAAATTGAGTAAAATGGGAATAAAATAAAAATAGACGATCGGGTACAGAGGGTGGATGAGGATGAAGAAGAATAGTTTAGTCGAAGGTGCCAACAACACCGCCAGAGCGACTCTAGTACCGTTCGGTGTTAGTCGAGTGGAAGTCTCCCCGCCCGTTGCATTTAGTGGCCACTGGTACACCGCAAGTATATTAAGACCTGTTAAAGGGATGAAGAAAGAGGGTTGAGGACTGAAGAATTGAGGATTTAATGTGCAACGTCTGAAAAGTAGATGGGAAGGAGAAGGAAGTTTCCGGGATTCACAGATTCAACGCTACATGGGCTGATGTGCCTGAACGGGCTTAGTGCCTGAGGACATCCATGTGACGATCTTATCTTGAACTAATCCAGGTATTTATATTAGATCTATTTCAATTATTTACTTCCTCTATGCAATGTAGACATATTCACATCGACTCAGTATGTACATTTCCATGACTTTGTATACTTGCCATACCTGCACTCCAATGACTTCAATATACACAACCCAACCCCAATGACAGACGACAACCACATCAACTTCAAACAAAAAAAAGCCGCTTCTGCCGCGGATCGTCTGCTGACGTCTGTTTTCTTTTGCGTGTCTGCGTCTGCGGCGTCGCCGTCTGAGTAGGCTTCGGACTCCCGTCCACCTCTCGGGATGCTCCCTGAACCGCCTCCTTGATCGTCTGCCTCGACAGACAATAGTCGACGTGGTCGTTGAACGCACGATCATCGGCCGCGTGAGGTCGCGAGCAAATCGGACACTCCCAGTAAACCGGTTCGGACGGCTCGACAGGCAGGGCACGGTCGGCCTCGGCCTCACCCTCGTTCTCGTTGGCTGCCGGGTCGGAGATTTCCTGACTGAGTTGCTCCAGTTCGTTCATCTCCTCCTGCCTTTCCTGATGTGCCGCTCGCTCGAAGGCCTCTTCCGCGTTGATTTCTTGCTCGCTGGCATCGGCAGTGTCGGACTTGGGCTCGGCAGGCTTGGGTTCCGCAGGTTTGGACTGGGTTGCCCAACCAAAAAAGTCGATGCCGCCCTTCTTGGTGCTGACGAGGTTGGTGCATCGCAGTCCGAGCAGTCGCAGCTTTAAGTTTGGGATCTCCTTCTCGAGCTTTTCCAGCATGGGAAGCGAAAAGGAATACAGATCTTTGGCTACCGACACCGCTCGCGGCGGCTGGCACTGCCGCGAGAGCACCTCGAATGTAGCCAGCTTGACTTTAAGCACCAGGGTGCGCCCCTTGAACTGCGTCGAGGCCAGATCCTTCTCCAGCTCCTGCGAGATGGACCACAGTTTCTGCCGGAACTCCTCCTTGCTTCCGATCTCGCTAAAGGTGCGCTCGGTGCCCACACTCTTGCGTTCCACGCTCTCCACCGGTTGGATCTTCGTTCTTCCCAGGCCGAGATGGCACTGCGCCAGGAAGTGGAAGGCCTTTTCGCCGAACAGCTTGGTCAACAGCGCGCGTTGGGGATAGATGTCGCCGCAAGTCTTGATGCCGATTGCGTCGAGTTCCCGCTCAAACACGCGCCCGACGCCGTTGACTTTGCGCACCGGCAGCTCCTTCATGAAATTAAGAATGGTCTCTCGGTCATTGGGGACCCGGAATTGCCCGTTGGGTTTATTGCGATTGGAGCAGATCTTGGCGATTTTGGCATTCGCCGCAATGCCTGCGGACACGGAGACCTTGGTCTTCTCCAACACCTCGGCCCTCATGCGCTGCACCACCTCTTCCGGGCCCTGCTGGTTCTCGTCGCAATAAGCGGTAATATTCAAGTATGCCTCGTCGATACTGGCACTCTCAAAGAGCGGATCGTACTCGGCAAAGATCGCTCGGATCTCCTTGGCTTTGGCGCCGTACTTTTCATAGTTCTGCGGCAGTAGGGTCAACTGCGGACAGAGCTTCAGGGCCACGAACGACGCCATGCCGCTGCGCACGCCAAACTTGCGGGCTTCGTAGTTGCACGTCGTCAGAACGCCTTTGCCGACGGCCATCGGCACGGTTTTCAGCTCAGGCCGATCCAGCTCCTCCACGGCCGCGAAGAAGGCGTCGCAGTCGACATGCACGACATACTGCGTCAGATCGCGAGTGAGTTCCAGCTCCGTCAGCAGCTGATCAGCTCGTCGGAGATCGTGCGAAAGATCGTGGCTTTCCAACCGCGTCTTCTCTTTCAAGATCCGGGCGATTTTATCCGTGAGGACCCGATCGCGGTTCTGTTCGTGATTGAAGAACTTGGACCCTTTGGATGCATTGTAGATAATTTCCGACACCTTCTGCTGGTCGACGGCATCCTGTCCCGCCTTCGTCAGAGAGGGGCCCAGTAGGGAATATTTCAACGTCTTGTAATCACTTCCCTCCTCCTTCTCCTTCCCTTTTGCTTCTGACGGAATTTCGTCCCCGATGGGCTCTGCCGCGTCCATCGTCCATGGTTTGGGAACGAGAGAGAATGACAGCCTTCCCAACCAGGCAGATATTGATCCGTGGCGTCACGTGAGCTCGCGTCGGCGGGCCCGTGTTTCACGTGCCGGGGAGCGTCTTCAGAGTCGCTGCGGCCAAACACGCAGTTCGTCTTGCGCATTTCGCCCCTCATGTGGATTCTCGACTCGGCGGGCGATTTTCTGGGAGGTGAGCATACAGGAAGTCAGATTGCGATGCGGCCTTGACATTGATTGATGCAGGACGGCGCGTGTGGCTACGGCCTGGGAAGAAGTATCTCTTCGGTCGGGTCCTGCAAGATGGAGGTATCTACATTCTTCATTCCACTCTTTGATACTGCTCTTCTCACTCTGTGATTCATCGCAGTACGACATGCCATCGCCAATACCTCCATCTCCCGCAAACATATGATCATCGAAGTTGCTCCTGTGAAACCCGGCGACGGCGTAAGGGTCTGCCTCAATCCCTCCGCAACCCGTCTAACTGATGGTTTAGTCTCACATCTACACGAAATCGGATATCACCGTTAGCGACGAGAACTCGAAATGCGGCACGACGGTCGACGGAGAGGATATCAAGGGCCGCCAGATTCAGCTGACGCAGGATGAGCATATCCTTCGACTGGGAAAGTACAAGCATGACTTGCGGTGCGTACTGCGATGGCCATTCATCCCAGGCGAAATTACTGACAGGTTGATGCAGAATCAAATGGGAACCCGTCGTCCTGAGCTTCTCCTTCTCCTCGAAAGACCTCAAAGCCCACGACCCGCTCGCCCGCGTCCGAAGCCGACTAGAAGACCTGGATGTCAAAACCGTGATACCCTACGTCGTAGGCCAGACGACCCATGTGGTGCAGAACAAGCGCAATACGGCCAAGGGATTGCAGGCGCTGGTCAACGGCAGGCACATTGTGCAGGACTCGTATATTGACGCGCTGGTTTATGCCGCGACGCCGAGCGATCTGGATAATCTGGAGTCGTTGTCGCCGTTGGAGGCGGATTTTGACTCGGCCTGGCCGGACCCGAGCGAGCATCTTCCGCCACCGGGCAAAGAGGCTGTCCAAAGACCAAAGGAGGCGTTTGCGCCGAACCCAGACCGGATCAACGTCTTCGAGGGATATACGTTTGTGTTTGGCGACTCTACGCAGTTTGAGAATTTACAGGATGCCGTCACGAACGGCCATGGCAAGGCTCTACTGTATCGGATCGAGAACGGCGTCACCACCGCCGATGATATCGTTCAATTTATGCGCACGACGGCCGGTCGCAACAGCTTGGGTAGACAGAGGAGGGGTCAAGGAGGGGTGGTTCTCGTTCGCTACCGCGGCAAAGGTCGCTACGAGGAATGGTCGCAGGAGCTGAGCGACCGAGTGGCTATTTTAACGGAGCAGCGCGTCATCGAACAAAGCGAGTTTCTGGACGCCATCCTGGCAAACGACGCGACGTCGCTGTGTATGACGCTGGAGCCAGAGCCAGCTAGTCAGCTCGAGTCGGTCCCGTCGTCGGAACCGCCGTCAGAACCGCCCTCTTCAGAACCTCCACTCCCTGCAGTGCCGTCGTCTGCATCGCCGTCCAGTGCCGACATCCCGATGATGCCGCAATCTCAGCCCGACGACCCCCCCACGCAGGCGTCTACCAAAAGCACCGGACCCCGCGTGCGCAGCTTTAAGAGCAAGATGAAAACCTTCGACGACGGCTTCGACATCAACGCCATCCCCGCTTATGCCCCGGACGACGACGACGATCCTGCTCCATCCATGGAGATCGAACCGTCCATCGAGCCACAGACGCAACTCGATAACACCCAGCAGGAGGATGAGGATCTGTCGAGTTTACTCCCCGGCGCAGCAGCGATGAAGCGTCGTCGTGCCGAGACGATGAAGAAAAGCTCCGAGCCGGCCTCGCAGCTGAAAGCGGAGGAGTCGCCGCGGCCCAAGCGACGGAAATTAGACATCCGCGAGGCCGCCCGTCAGCACCGTGAGGCGGAAGAGGATGCGCAGCGTTTGCGACGGCAAGAGGAGGCGGCGTCGCTGCAGGATTCCCTCAAGGACGTCAACGTGGAGCAGCTGAAGGGGTTGGCCA
Organism: Aspergillus sp. S1802E; assembly: GCA_023627535.1. NCBI lineage: Eukaryota > Fungi > Ascomycota > Eurotiomycetes > Eurotiales > Aspergillaceae > Aspergillus > Aspergillus sp. S1802E. The sequence goes on from JAMAHN010000053.1 coordinate 127,544, forward strand.
TCGTAGAGGAAATGGAGGTGCCGTCGCGCCGGGACACCGACCGCGACGAGCGCTGGGACGAGCGATGGAACGGGCGTAAGAACTTCAAGAAGTTCCGGCGCAAAGGCGGCGGCGGGCAGGCGCGTCATCGCATCCAGACGGTGATTGTGCCGTTGGAAGAGGTGAGTCGGAAGGATTTCGGCATTGGCGAGCACTACTGGGTTAGCGACCGACCGAGCGAGTGCAGTCCGCCCGCGATCAGTCACGGTCAGGCACAGGGACAGGGGCAGGAAGAACAGGACGACGAGGAAGGGGAGACATCTCGCGCTACGTCGGTGGCTCGGGAGACGCCAGCAGTCAGTCAGAAACGGAGTCGCCAGGAGCGAGATTCTGATAGCGAGGATGAGATGCGCTTCCGATTCCGACGACGGCGCTGAGTGCCCTTGTTCCTATTCTTCGGTCTTTTCATGAGACTCCAGTCCAGTCTCCAAACCCAATACTCCAGAGGATCGAAGCGGGTGGAGAGCCGAAATAACGCTGCGGGTCCGCCCACTTTTTAGCAGTTGGTCTGGCCTTCCTTGGCTGATCTTTATGCTACGGAGCATTAAACCATTGAGATTCCCGATTCCTGTATCCTGATTCCCAAGAGAGAGAAGGAAGACGAGGGATGTCGGCCAGGGATCGATAATTGAGTGAACCCTTGACATCCCTTCAAATAGATGACGTCGCACAGTCGATAGTCGGTTTCACCAGAAGAGCGAGAGCAGAATGAATGATTTGAGTTCTTCCTCCGTAATTAATCCATCCTTTATTCTTAGAATGGATCTGCGTTGATTCTCGATCGTCGGCGGTTTCACCAATTGATTGCTGCTGTTCAGCTGAGCGGAGAAATTCTTTTTTCTTTTTTTTCTTTCTTTCTTTCTTTTTTTTTTTTTCTTTCTTATCGCCTGACATTCTCCATTTTCTCTTCTCTTCTCTTCTTGTTTTCCTCCCTCTCTTCCCTTTTCTCTCTTTCATCGTTCTTCCCCCACCCCATATTTCTTCCATACTTCTCCCATACTTGACTTCTTAAATCCCTCCCGTCCATCTCCGTCATCGTCGTCATTCATCTCTAATTCTGTTCTTCTGCCCGACTGCCCGATCCCCTCCGCCATGGACCACGCTGGCTGCTGATTTCTCCCTCTTCGCTGTCTCCCCCTCTTGAAGGGGTCCATCGCTCTTATTCTTATCGCTTCGCTCTGCTCGACCAAGTCTGCCCATCCGTCATACGACCTTTTTCCTTTTCTCTCGCTAGGTCCGCCCTCACTATTTCCTTCCCTGTCCTATATTTCATTCTCCTTTGTGTTTCTCGCGCTAATTCCCTCCTCTCCAGCCCTTTTTACGATTTACGATTCCCGATACCTATTTGAATTTCTACTCCTCCGTTGTTACATCCTCCCATCCTCCCCACCACGTTATCCCGCTCGCCCCCCATGCTATCCACTATTCCGCCTCCCCGTCCCGTCTCGGTCAATTCGCTGGCGAGAGCGTCCGTGTCGTCTATTCCATACGCCAAATCCACCCGTTGCACCAGCGCCGAATATCAGGCTCACGATGATCTCTCCCCGCCTCTTCCTCCGCCCTCCGCCCCTGGTCAGCTGGCCTGCCAGTCTCCCATAGATACCGAGATGGACGAGGCCGTCCTTCAGATCGATCCCGTCGAGACGTCCGACCAGACCGACGTGCGATTTGAGAACCTGCCCATTGAGATCCACGAGGCCATCCTGGACTATCTGTTCGGGGAACGCACATCCGCTCTGACCACCGCTGGTCCGGGCAAACCGTCGGCTCGAAGTTGGAACAAATCCCTACGTCATCCGCGTCGGAAGGCTCTGTCGAACCTGTCGCTCATCTCGCCGGTGTGGAGGTCGTTGGTGCAGGAGCGGATCTACAGACACAGTTAGTTCTTGACTTTGGCCTGCTCGGCGTCTATCTAACGTGATCCAGTCAAAATCAAGGGGACTACTGACGAGTTGGACGAATGTGCCCATTGGTTTGCTTTGCATCCTCATCTCGCTCCGTACGTCCGTCAGATCGAGATGTGGATCCCCGTCTGGGGAAAACGGGCCACCAAGAACGTCCCGCAGCAGATCCCCTCGCGTCGATATCACGGCTGGGAGGGCAGCGTCGAATGGGCCGACGTGGCCGGCACACAGACCGACGTCGCCGATCCTCCCAATCGCAGCGGTGACTATAAATATCACTACGCCAGTCACAATGCCACGCTCGCCGAGATTTTCTCTCATGTCAAGAGCTGCTTCCCCGAGGCCCGCATTCTGACCCTGGAAGGAGGTCACTGCAAGCGACCTCCCATGATTCACCATTTCCGCGACGACCCCGCCGGCGTGTCGGGCCAAGCCCTGCCCTGTCTGCCGGACATTCAGGCATTCGTCATGCGCGGCGCCTGGAACATCATGCGAAGCCCGCAACATTGGCAAACACTATCGAACGCGCTGCCGGGGTTGCGGGAGTGGCACTGCGCCTACGCCAAGCCCAAGGTGGAGGGCTACGACACCATCGCGGCCATCCTGCGCCGGTTGCCCTCGTCCCTCGTGCACGTCAATATCGGTCTCGAGGGGTTCTACAACAAGGATAATTCGCAATCCGGCTGGCTCGGCGAGGGGATCAACGTGCAGCATCTGTGTCGGCTGCTGGGTGACGTGGCGCCGCGAGTCGAATCGCTGACCTTTACGGGGAATGTCTGCGCGTCGATGTTCCAGGCGGCGCGCACCATGTCGACGAACACGCTCTTCACCTCCAAATCAAAACTCAAGTCACTCGACCTGGTAGTCAAAACCTGCTGCCGCGAGAAACGCACCGGCTCGTCCTCAAGCCTCCCCTTCTTCGACGACTTCTCCGGCATCACCAACCTCAACTTCATCCGCTCGTTCGAGAACCTGGTCGTCGGCGCCGTGCACAGCCTCCGCCTCCACCAGGACCTAGACTACATGCGCATCCGGTTCATCGATCTCGACTCGGCCTGTCCGCCTCTGAACCCGTACTTCCAGCTCGTCGGCACAGAGTGCTGCGGACTCTGGAGCGAGAGCATTCTGGAGACGCTGTACGAGAGTCGTCCGCAGGCGCACTTTGTCGAACTCTCAGACGGCATTTATCCGCAGTACGGACTCAACCATCAGATCGTAGGGGCGGTGTATCCGCGCACCCGACCACTGAGTATTCATGCGTCGACGTATAAGATTATTGCCGACGTTTCCAAGCCTTGAACGAGAGGGTATTAATTTCTGTTCTCTGTTGGATATTGATCTATTGATCTCCAAGCAGTGCCGTACCTTTACCGATACCCATACCCATTCATATATTAGCAACTTACCATTCATTCCTTGACCGGCAGTCAGCAATCAATCAAATCAACTGAATCAACGGAACAAAGTCGAGCTCAGATGCAGATCACCAACTCACCAGATCGATGTTCAGATATCATCTTGCCAGTCTTATCACAATACTGAGAGGGGTTCGTTACTATGAATGCCTATTATCATCAGTATGATCAAAACAATTTTACGAATAATATTATCTTTCTCCCGATTAATGCCACTCGATCTTTGGGACTCATTGTAGATTACTACGGGAGCGGTTTCTGGAGCTTGAGTAGTGGAGTCGGCCGTAATACTCATTTGAATGTCAGTGAGGGTTGCATCTGGATTGATACATCACATCCTATATACATCTCCATCTATCTCGATTATCCTGTCCTGTGTCTATCTTGAAGATGCCTCTTCTCACGAACCCTCCCCTCGGCGCGTGATCCCCCTTTGCCTTAGACGCAACGCGCTCTCCAACTTGCTCCTCTTTTTCTCCCAGTCAGCCTCGGCAAGTCTCGCCCGGCAAGATGTCCCCGTTCATTGCCTCTTGTTGGTCCCTTCTACACTCTGCCATATGCTGGGCTGTCTTTCCGTGCACAATCTGCCAGTCCGACTTCTCGCTAAAGTCCGCTTGCAGTGCTCGATGCCTTGAGGGATACCTTTTCCGAAGGTATGCTACAGCAAGAATGTCTACAGCATATCGTTGGCGGCGCAAGCCACCTGATTGACTGGAGTGGCTGGATGGCATGTAGCACAACTCCACAGTCTCCACTCAACGCATATTCTGAGCTTGCTTGGGGCTATATAGGGATGTTGACTAGATGTTGGCGTGGATTAAGTACGGCTTTCATGACGGATGTTTTAAAGGGATCTCTATCTGCGGACAGGTCCTTGGGAGTATCCTATCATACCACACTCTACCGCCTCTGGGGTAGACATATATCCCACAGGACTGGCGACGCATTCAGTCAAGCGAACCAGCATTCCAATTGGGACACAAGCAATGCCATCCCCCCTTCCTGCCGGGCCGTGCCTTTGACATCTCAGCATATAGCTTCGTTACATCACACATCCTTACCTTACCTTATGAACACGCCTCGCTTCTAGCTATATGCTACGGTCAGTGGTTGACTGAGCTCACTCGCTGTTGATAATATGAGAGAAACATTCCTTTCGTTCCGCTCACTTCGCAGCAGACCACGAGACCTCTTCCCCTCTATGCACATTGACTACATCGCTATAGGAGGTTTTCTATTACTCCTACCATTTACCACCGCAGAGACATTGACTATTGCACCCGCAGGTCCGAGCATCTGCCATGACTAGTGTGAGTGTAAGCATCGTTGTGTAGATGCATGCAGTAGTTATACATATCTCGCAAAGAGAAGGACCACCTCAAGGGTTATAGTAGCTTTAGGCTCGTGGACAGGAAAGCACAGAGCTCCAAACGGCGGGGGAAACTGTCATATACTGAATGCGGAACAGGAGGAGCAACCCGTCGATATTTCATTGTGAGCTTATCACTCTGACACCCAACACCGGGCTCGGCAGGGGCGTGGAACCGGGAACGCCACCTTTTCATGTTGAACGTGCTTAAGACGGCCTATGGTGGTGGTTGCTTATCGAGTTGGCTTCGTTGCCATAAAATGAGGATGCTCCCTGATTCAAGATTAAAGTCAGGGGGCATTCTATTTGGGACGACTTATGATACTATTTCGTATAAAATCAATATCGATGATACTGATGGAATAGACTGTAACATTAAGGTAGTGATGTTAGAACCTTAAGATTCATGACTGGGTTTATAAAGAGAGTTGGAAAGAGTTAAAAGGAATATTTATAATAGAAAAGATTGTATCCGGACAGGCAATGGAAGCTTCGAAGCAATACACAGTCATATAAAAGTTACAGAAAGCTCTTGAAACATCAAGAGAAAGCCATTAGAGAACTAGTAACTGTAGTATCTCCTAGTTTAACACATGATAATGATGACGAGGACGGTGATTCTTTAACCACCCCACCTCATACCCAGCCCAGCCCAGCCTACTTATTCCGACCCAGCCACCCAGCAACCAATTGAATGATAAACATACAGATAACCTCCTACTGAACAGCACCAACATCCCCCACAATAATCCCCAGCAACCAAACATTCACTGCAAAAAACCCTAGCCCCGCGAGATACAATCCCGGAACGAAGCTCGACACGCCGAGGAATTCGAGGAGGTAGCCTTGATGCAGCCAGGCGGCCTATTTATTTGTGTTAGATTTTCAGCATTGGAGTGTTTGGTGGTAGATTGGCCTTGTAGGGTTGACTTTTGGTATGGGGTTGGGGGTTTTGGATTTGGTTTGATTCGAATGGGTTCGAATGGAGTGGAGGGAGATAGGTAGATAGGTAGATAGGGAATGATCATATAAAAGTACATAGAGGAGGTCACAAAGGGATAATAAATGATATGCACTCCATGATAAGACAGAAAAGGGAGAGGAGGAAGGGACAAACGAACCTGAGCAAGAACCCACAACGCAGCGGCTACGAGACCGAGTTTCGGTCTTTGGAGAAGAGACGACTCTGGTAGGTAGAAGGGGAGGAAAACGAGGTACCAGAGGAAGTACTATATAATTTGAAATGATTGGGTTGGTTAGGATCTTTAGTATGAGTATCATGGTTCAAGGAGCAAAGGGCTCCGGAGGGTGGAGAGTGTGGTTATGAGTATGAGTGGTGTTATGGTTCAAGCAACAAGGGGTACGTCCAAATGATATCATCGCATCGAATGAACAAGAGCAAAAGGAAATAGAAACATACCTGACTCGTACAAACCTTATTAAACGTCACAAACGCAAACGTCTGTGCGAGCATCGTCCCCGGCAAACTCCTCTTCCCGAGAACAAGCGGAATAGCCACGACAGAGAGAAACAATTGCGGAATGAAAGCGAGAGATTCGAAGGAGCCGTGCACTGCCTCTGCCTCCGTTCCTGTCCCTGGTGCTACTCCCATAGCAGATGCAGACAAGTACAGCAGCGTACTGTACGGCGAGAAATTATGTCGATGGTCGATGCGCGTGACATGGTGCAGGTAGGTATGATGCAGGAACGGATATCCATAGAGGATATACATTGAGAGATTGAGGGCCGAGAAAGTAGCCAGTGCGGTGAGAGTCAGATGGAGACGGGAGGGGTGGAGAAAGGAGGAGATTTGTGAGAGGATGTCTCCCTCTTCCTCCTTCTTTTTCGGAGGTGCAGTAGTCGCAGAGGCAGACTTAGCCTTTGCCTTCAGACTCTCCTCCCTCTCCCCATCCAACCACCAAACCACCGCCGCCCCATACACAAACGGATAAATCTTGAAATGCACACTCAACCCCAACAACATCCCGGCAAGGGTAACCCTTCCCCTGAGAACGGCCCACAGCAATGCGACCACCATCACACAAAGCAATCCCTCCGAGCTGCCCCTGGTACTGATATTCGCAACCATGGGGTTAAGCAGCCACACAGCGGCATACTTGCGCGCTCTTACCACATCCATGCCATACGCTGGCGAAGTTAGGGATTTCACGATTAACCAACCAGCCAGCACATCCGACAACGCGAACAGAACCTTTCCAAATAGAAAGAATGCTCCGCTGCCGCCGTCGGGTGTCCAGGATGTCGGGATCAATAGCCACGCGAGTAACGGCGTGTAGCGGTACGTGTCTCGCGCGTACGGCGAGGCCCCGTGCGCGACGTACCGCGCGGCGTCAGTGAACACCATGTAGTCAATATCGGTGTATTTGACGGCAGAGTGGGCATCTTGCCAGGCTCCATAGATGAGGAGGATGGCGCGGAGGGCGATGGCAGAGCCATAGACCAGTGAAGGGCGGCGGAAGAATGATGTGAAAGCCATGGTGGCTTTTTTGATAAGGTTGGTGGTGCTGCTTCAAGAACTTATGGAATGGTTTGATTGTGGGCGTTTTGACTAGTATCTGATGGATAGGGCAGGGGAGTTGGCTTTTAGACTGCCATGGACGTAGGCGATGTGCTCGCTCGCAGTTGACACCGCTAAGTTGTATATCCAGATTGGATTTGGTGGGAGTGTTGTTGGAAGAGGGATTAGTCATGTGCATTACGGGTCATAAGTCACGTGATTTGTATTGTCTCGTGCGTCCAGCATCATCAACTCTCATACTACTTCCATACTCAGTGTACAGACTGTTTATTCTGCTCAAGGAGTAAGCTGAAACCCTAAAACCAAAAACTGAAATATTTAATTCATATCAACACCTGGCTAATTTCATAAACGAAAGACTAAGCCCATTTTGACGGCTGGACTGCCGACGGGCATAACCTATATACATTCAGTTGTCCACTGTATTCATATCCCAATCTTGAGATCAATTCTGTACATCACGTCGTGTATGCATTCGCTCGTAACGATTGACGAAAGGAAATATAACACCAAAAAGTAAAAAGTATATAAAAAAAATAACAAGGCAAACGTGGGGAATCAGGAGAAGGAGATGAACAGAACAAAAGAAGAAAGATCAACAGAACGGAAATGAAGTGCCCAGACGGGTATTCGGATCAAATGGCATACTATACCGTAGTAACCTCACCCGATGCCTGCACTAGTAAAAAGCTAGCGGGGGGTTCGGATAATAGGCAGAATCGCTCATGCCGAAAAACGCCGAGGCATTGTTGCCGTACTTCAGGCCCTTTTCATCCGACCCAAACAGGTTGGTTTCCGGAGAACAGTCCAGATCAGCAATGCCAGGCCACAGATTGCTGTCGCTCCAGCTCAGGAAGTCCCACAGCTGCTGCCCAGCGGAGTCGTCCATGAACGACGGCGCAAACGGATCCGTAAAGCTGACCTCGTTGGCCACCATGACTCCCCGGCCGAATTCATTCTGCGAGGGCAGAATAGCAGGAGGAGCGATGCCGGAGACAATGCTATCCCGCGGAGTCACGTAGTGACCGCTCACGTCGCCGCCCATGTCAGGTCCTCGTTTACTGGCCTCGAAAATGCGGGCGACGGCATCAAGCGTTCGCTTGGCGGTCGGACTCCATGGCTGCAACTGTGCGAGACTAAGCATTGCCATCTCTACCTGTCCTTGGCATGATTCGATGCTTGCTCTAGGGTCGTTGGTGGTACTATCGTTGAGGAAAAGCCCCAAGAGCGGAACCATCGTGGCCTGGAACAGGAGCCAGACGGCATTCCACCCCGACATCCCATGCGACTGCGCTGTCGATGTGATATCTTGGATGGTGGCCTCTGCGATCTCGCGACACCGTTCGATCGAGGTACGCTCTTCAGACCGCAGTGCGATATAGGGAACGCGACGCATGGCATAGCTCAGCAGCGTTGGCCGATACAACAGCATGCGTTGGTTGTAGTAACGCCATTTCATCACCGTCCTTGCGATCGCAATGGACTCGGAGCATGGCTCGTGATCCTTCAGAATGTACGGAAGATTCTCGTACCATTCGAGGAGTTGGTTATCGAAATGGAACATCTCATGATGTCTCGTCAACGGCGACACAGCCAGGACTTCCTGGATCTGAGTGGCGATCTTGCAGAACCGGACGTTCTCAAGTAGTGGGAGTATATCGAGCACGTTTTCCTGCCGTCTGTTAGTCCTGAATATCGAAAGTTTAATCACTGGTGCGACATACAGATTCTCGACAATGGGGCAACTTGACCGTGATGGTCGGGCCAAATCGGCCCATACTTGGACGACCGAGAGTCATCCCGCCCCAAGTGTCCATGCAGAACAGCGACCACCATACTCGCCGTTTAAGATCAGACGACGAGATCATCTGCTTCTTAGGCCCGTCTGGGCTGTCCGAAAATTCTTTGTGAAACCCCAGGGCGGCAGCCATGCGCAGTGCCGCTCCCATCAGCGAGTACGCCAGGTTTGGCTGACTGATGTAGTGGAGATAAAAGCCACCCAGAAGACCCAGGGTCTGGATGGTTTCCATGTGCGAGGAGCCTAGGGACTCCAGGCTCACGTATCTCTTGCAGCGTGCATAGTATGTTTTATGAGACACCTCGTCCGCTGTGCCCGCGGCGATGCTGCCGAGCGCAAAGACAATGTTGAGTAGCCCCAGCCAGCGATCGTCTTTCCGCCGACCGGAGATATAGGTCTCGCGGAAGCACTGCTCATCCAGCATGGGAACGAAGGGGTGGAAATATGTGAAGTAGGCGTCGAGGAGCTGGTGATCGGTGACTTGCAACTGGGGCTGCGGGGGTGTATCGGGCTGAGCTTGAGAGGACCCCCAAGTTTGGGTGTCTGAAAGAGGAGGAGGGGGAGGATAGTCCATGGTCGTGTCCTGGCGGTTGACAGCCGGAGTGCGAGAAAAGTAGCCCAAGCAGCCAGGGTCAAGCCAAACAATCACCTTGAGCACTGCGTTTATGGAAGAGACCCCCAGATATGAGGAGGCCTGTCGAGCGGAGAGAGAAAGGGCGTTTACATCGTCAGAAATGCCGTTGGTCATCTCCGCACCGCCCAGGTTTCGAACATCGGTATCTTCAGGCATCGTCTGTAGCGACTCAAGGTTGCCATCTTCATTGGACATCGGCGACACATGCGCGTCAACCGAGGCAGAAGTAGCCGGCGACGCTGGATGATGGGGTAGTGGCACCTGAGCATGCCCCGGTGAAGCGCCCTTGGCCATTAGCTCCACGAGCTTCTCGCGTGGCAAATTGACCAGGGTCTCCGGTGCCACCGTGGGGAAGAGCTTCTCGAGGACCCCTCGATACTCATCGAGTGTGGTAGAGAGCTTCTCCACATGTCTGTTCCCCAGATTATAGTAAGCTATGATGGTCGATTTCTCTTTTGTTGTGCCCGTAACAAAAGGGTAGGAAATCCGGACCAAGGCGGAAGGGAAAGACATACCTCCGAGACGGTCGAGGATCGGAATAATGACATTGATCTGCCTTTTTATACCATCTGCATGCCTCACAGGGCTTTTCCCCGTCACATTTGATCTTCCGATGTCTGCAAGATGTGCAGGCGCGAAGCGTCGTAACCCGCCGACCGACCGAAGGCTGACGTTCGTTACGCCCCCGGGTTTGAATCATACCCGCGGGGTTCTCGAATCCCTCGAATGTATGGAACATGGCCAGGGATCCGTTTGCTGGGATTCTGTCTATCAATGTCAAGTTCAAGCGACCCGGGAAACAGGTCGCTCAGCTGGGGGAGCATTCAAGGGTCCCAAGTCAGCCAGCAAAAGACCACTCCGTGTGCAGAATAATTCGAGACAGCAGCTGGAATGTAACGAAAACCAGGGATCGTGAAGCAGGCAGGATCAATAGTACCACCGCCAGCAGCGGTAGTAGCAAATAATAATAGTAACAAAGCAGCAGGCGGAAATGATCTAACCCAGCGGAGAAGTCGCCACCGTTCAGCGGCGCTGCAAGGCAATTAACAGACCTGCAGAAGTCGGTAATAAGGCGCGATGAGCCGGTTGAGGAATGCAAAAAAAGGAAGAAGAGAGGCAGGTTAAGAAGCAAACATGTCTAGAATATAAGATCCACCCGGATGGGCAGAGCGAGAGGAGTGTTTAGGAGTTGACCAAGTCGGCAGGAAGAAAAAGAGAAATGATGTGCACGGAGATCCAACAAGAAAAATAAAATAAAAAAACTAAAATCAAATAAATGAAATAAAAGATATTAAAAAAAATAACGGTAGGAAATAATTCCCAAAACTAAGAATGGTTAGGGCAGGCTGCCAACTAACTAATCTCCATTTAATCAAATCCACTGGACTTACTGTGAATGGAGGCAAGAGAAATAAATCCATTCCCACTTGCCATACTCCACACGTCCAATCCAAATCGATCCTTGATTTCGTATTTCGCTCCAGCCTAGAGACTCCGAACCAACTGGCGTCGAGTCCCTGGGAGATCGTCGCCAGACCATCATCTCACGCTTCGCTTCCCCCGCATTCTTCGGGGCTGGATGAATGAAAATAGATTAATCCCTTCATGCAAGAACCGGCGAGTTTGAGTCTGACCAAAGACTCGCCTGTGCTTGTCTGGCTGAAATGAACCCGGCGGGTATCGTGAACAAAACCGGCACTTCTGTTAGGCTGGCGCCGTTTTCCCGGTCCTTCTGACCGTGTCCTTTGACAATGCTGGTTGGTTCTAATTTAACCAGGGATCATGGCCAAGAGGCTCCAGTCTGCAAGGTGATTGGGACGCCCACATATTAGGTACCTGGAGGGAAAAGCCTCGGAGATGACTGGTCCACTGCCGGCACCCCCCTTCGCTCTCGGTCACTGGACAGTTTCTGATCGCGGAGAATTTCTGCTGTCGGGAGTCCTATGTTTGCATATTCCCCAGGTTTTCGCTTATCCTATCTTATCCCCCGTCCGGCTCATCTCCCCTCCCTACCTTCCCCCCATGGAGTCCTTCTTGTGGTTTTCTCACCTTCTTACCCCTGTCTACAATGGCGCCCAATTCTTACATGGATGAGGCAAAAAACGCGCTGGGTCCTCGTCGATTTTGATGGCTTGCGTCTGCAAGTATCAAGGTAAAGGCCCTGCAGGCGAACGGAGACCAACAACGTTCGACTACAGTGAGGTGCAATACATTGCGTATGGTCGAATGTGCTGAGGAATTGATTCCTTGCATAACTGTTTCCATACGCCCCACAGAGTGATGGGCGCGTGCCGCTGCAGAAGATGCACCGACCAAATCAGGTCCCTCAGGTACCGGGAAAAGTGGCAACGCGCCTCTCCACCGTGTAGACTCCACCGGGATGACCGCGCCTCAATTCCCTTCTACAAAAGGATGGATGCATGCTGTCAAGCCTCATCTCGTCACCTCGAGAGAAAGCAGCATCAATGATCCTTGAGCTGCTTCGGAAATTTCCCGGGCGAGAAAAGCGCGCTCTTCAAGGATCTCAATGTACCTTCCCTGGTCTCATCCGCGGGTGACCAACTTGAGAAGGTGGCCTTTTCTCCGTAAGTCCAAGCGCCTAGTGTTGCCTAGGACACGCTGGCATTGGTGGTTATATCTAATTCCCTGCGCATGCAACCCGACTAGGGTTTGGCAGGCTGTTAGATTAGTAGAGCGACGTTTGAGGGGAGTCATTTACCCAGAAGGGACCGGACCCCTTCCAATCGGCAGGTGGGACCCCGCGTGAAATGTCAATTAATAGACCAGCTCTTGATTGTCCACGCAAGCCGATACATTGAGCCTGAGGGCAGACAAGCGACTGCATTAGGATTTGCAAGCATTAAGATGTGTTTCGCCCCCCACCTCGCTGCCCTTACTACACTTTGGGAAAGTACACCGTGTAGAAGTTGGAGGTGGTGAGACTATTCACATATGCCTCGGATCGACCGGAAGTTTGATACGCGAACCAAAAGTGATTTGCGGATCGAAGACGCAGCGAAGGAGATGAAATACTCCGTAGGCATGAAGAGGCCACTGTAGGCCAAACTCTCATATCGAACGCCGATTCGGGATCATCCGAACCTTCTCAGCGCACTGGGCACCTCGTTCAGGAGATTCGCCCCGGTGTCTCCGGACGGTTAGAATTCACCAGTGGCGTCGATCGTTAAGAGCCAAATTTATTTCAAGGACCCACAACATGATCAGACGGGTTGAAGGCAGCGGGTTTGCCAAGAATGAGACATTTTCCCAATCTGATATCGGCTCCGCCATGTGAAAATAGAACACGGCCCTGTCAATTTAAGTTCGGGATATGAAGGACCACGGGTTGGCCAATGGCCAGGAGACAAGGGATGGGAGAAAGAAAAAAAAAAAGATACATGATGGTACGATGAGGGGCAGGGCGGCCAGGGTCGAGTACTCCGTAATTACCCTGGGGGATTTAGGCTGTCAGACCATTTCTAGCGCCCTAGGAAGAGCGGAAATGTCTGCAAGCGACCCTGGACTACTGCGACCAGGGGGATCATTAGTGGCAAAAACCTGAACCGAGAGGGGTATGCCCGTCGGCACCCAGGTGGAAACGATCCTGTTTGTTCTGGAGGCTCCTGGCAGGAGGCAGCGACATACGATCTGTGCAGTCGCCCTTCGGTCTCTGTCAGAGAAAAGGCAGGGGTGTTGTCATCGCCACATGCCGTGTATGGCCCACAACCTTCAACGGGCAACTCAACCACGACTTCAGTGCCAACAGAGGGAACAAGAAGGAATGTTCGCGCAGGTGGGATGACTCTTGATTATGCAAACGTGGGAAAAAAGAAGGACCGACAGAACCGAGACGAACGGGTGTCAGGAGACATCCATTACAGGCGCATGGAAAGGGTGTCAAAGCTCAGAATGCTACCCTAACCCAAGGATTGCAAAGATCGAGAAAGTTTAAACGGCAGCAGGAACCAAATGGAAGTAGGCAGGCTATTGGAGGGCCGGGAGCACAGGCACGAACGGTGCTATCCGTGGCCTTCGGGATCCTGCGGACCACCCACCGCCTTTCGCCGGTGGGTGGTCTGCAGCGGAAAGGAATTT
>JAMAHN010000054.1:0-135107 GCA_023627535.1 Aspergillus sp. S1802E
ATATTTGGACATGTATAATAGATCAGTGATAGTTGCCCTTTCGGCTTAGCCGCCGGGCGTTAATAAATTGTGTGTGTGTGTAAGTCCAAGAAGTAGTCTTGTTCCTCCAATTACCACAACTCTTTTGGTTTGCAAATACCTTTTACCTCATAGGTGAAACTGGTCCGAAACAATTTGCTGAGTATATAAGGAACCATTTTGACAGGTAGGAAATCATTTTCACGCTCTCAAATCCAATAATTTGCAAGATACTGGTCACTACTTCGTCAGCCTCAACATCCGGTATAGATTTCACTATGACTTCTGCCTCCGCCGACCATCGACCCAAGCCAGAGGCTATCCCTTACCAGGGGGATCCTCTAACCAACGTTTCTCAGGACCTTGTAGTCCCCAACGTTGTGAATCTTGACTTCGACGAGAGACTCTGGGTCCCCCAAGGCCAGGATGTCTGGTTCCGTCCCATCCTCTTCAATGTCACGCAGGGCTATTTCGTCAACCTCATCCGCGTGCGTCGTTCCGGTATTTTGTCCCGCCACCGTCACTGTGGACCTGTGCACGCCACAGTTCTCCGCGGTAAGTGGCATTATCTTGAGCACGACTGGTGGGCAACTGAGGGGAGTCATGCTTTTGAGCCCCCAGGTGATATTCACACCCTCGAGGTGCCAGACGGCGTGGAAGAAATGATCACGTTGTTCCACGTCACTGGAGCGTACATCTATGTCGACCCTATGGGTGTTCCTTTGGGAGTGGAGGATGTTTTCTCAAAGCTAGCCAGCGCGAAGGCTCATTATGAAAAGGTTGGGCTTGGCGCTGACTATGTGGACCAGTTCATTCGTTGAACCTGTGTCCACTAGGGCTTTCTTTACTGCCTTGAACATCAAGGCGATATTCGTTTTCGCCGTAGTCAGATCTTCTCCTCGGCATCCATGAATATAATTGACTTGTGTTGGATTTCATTCGATTTAGAGAATTCATTCTTTGTATATATTATATTCGTCGAGTTTCCGCAAAATGTATGATCCAACTACCAAAACACCAAATAGTTTCTATTTTCTTCTGTTAAGCCATAAACAATTCTTGAAAGCAATTTTGAGAAATTTGAGAATGACCCACGCCGTCAAGAAAGACGAATTTGTCTTTTCTAACTTTAGTTAATGCAGAGACGTGTCCCAAAGCATGTTTTAGGGTTTCCAGTATATAGAAGCTATCGTTCTTCCAGTAGTCCAATGCTTAAAATCTTCCAATCTTTAGGGTTTTAGTGTTCTTAAAGTCGTGTTTGATGAGGTTTCTACCTTCCTAATAAACTGCCTTTACCGGTGCATTTTCGCGGGCGGGTTAATCTGGGCCGAAAGCTTCCTTGAACCCCTGACCCACGACCAAGTTGGTGGTGGTAGGAAATAGAGAAGGATTACTAATATAGTCCCAATGGTAATGTAACTATAGAATCTGATTAATGTTCTCTAGCCATATAGTATCTTGCACTAGGAACTCGGGAACGTCTGTAGCTTGAACGGCTATAATACTGAAGTCTGGGTTTGTAATCTTAAAGACTGCCGGCGAAAAACCACTTTACCAATCTTTGCGTACGCCAAGGTTAAAAAGGATGCGCTTGCCGGACGGATAACTGATAAAAAACGAGTATACGGGTATAACAAGATCTTCCGCTCTCTTGTAAGTCAGGATAACAAGAAGCTCCCATGGGGCACTGACGCGAACGCTACTAGAGATTGTTATATTAGATACTTATAGAACCGACGATAAACAGCGCCAGTAGTTTGGAACATGAGGAGTTTTCTCTGAGTGTGAGTAGTCTTCTAGAACGTTCAGCTCTAGTTAGTAGCGTATTTGTCAACTAGGAAGACCGAAACAGTTTTGTCTGAGGGAGGAATATAGAGATTAGGGGATGACTCTGCTTTAACGCTATAGCCTTAATTTAACAACATAATGAGGATTTAAGATTCTTGGTCTTAAGTATTCCAATAATCTTTGTAAGAAATTGTAGATAAGTAACTTTAGTGTTGCTCTTAATACAAACGGCGGGATTGCTCTAGAGTCCTAACCTCTTTTTGGTAAGTCCGGTTAAAGATGGACTAGAGAAGATCTTAACTCTAACGACTTTTACATGCTAGTTATTAAAATGGTTTTGGGAATTATCTCGGCGGCTCTAAACTAGCACCTATTTATCAGAAGCTGGAGGAGAGAAAAAGTGTTATATTTATTTATCTAACCACATTGATATAGGTAAACGTACCAAATAACGTCTAGCTCTGCTAGACTTAAGAATATCTTGCCCTAGTAATAGATCAATTTTAAATTTTTACACTGTATTCCTTTTCGACACTATCTACATTACGAGTCCTGCAGTGTATAGTATGTTATTGCCCTTGATTGGTTCCGGAGTATTGAGACGTATTCTTATATTAGATAGATCATTCTAATCTAGGTAGCTCCCGGAACAGCAGACCAGATAAAGTGAATTTTAAAACAGTGATTAATAATATTGAGGTAAGCAGGGGTGGTGATTGATACATTACTATCAGATGCCAATTTCATGTTAGACTAGTTAGTCAGTAGTGTATATCTACTAACAAAGAATAATTAACTCCGCTATAGTCCTGGTATTCTTCTGCTACATAGAAAAGTGTGAGTTTATCATTGGATCGCTTAATTTTATATAATCCATATAATTAACTTCCTGCACCTCACTCGTATTGTATTAAGGTTTCATCTCCCGCTTATAGCCATAAATGCCGATATAGAACACATTTCTCTATCCGGCATCTGGCAGATCCCGAGCTCCGAATAGTGTGCTTCAATACTGTATTTTTAATGTTTTAGATAGAGGGCGTGAGTTTAATTAAACTATTTGAAAGATTGTGCGAGATTGACCAGTCTTTTGATTTGACATTTAAATCCAGATTAGTTTTTATCCAGAGTCATGCCAAATAAACAATAATGGGAATAAAATACTAAATCGCAGCAGCTCATGCTGCTCCTGTTTATATAGACAAAGAGGCAATAATAAATAAGGTTATTCGCACCGGTTCAACTCTTCGGGACTGTAGCGGCGTACGGACAGGAAAGCGTTACAGCAGATGGGCCAGAAATTGATCATATTAAGGCCGCGTGTGGCAATTATCGAGTAGCTATTAGTCTTCGCTTTTAAAAGTGTATTTCGAGCGATATTACACTTTTTAATTCTCAGATCTTTATCGACAGCAAAGGATGTATTTTAGATGTGTATCGAAAACTGCAGCTAACTCTAGACGAATGTATCGTGTGGGCTTAAGGTGGTGGAAGGAGCTTGTGAGCATACGTCTCGAGTAACAGTTATGTGATTGGCGGTCTCTTATGCTCGGAGAAATCTATGAATGGAGCGCGGCAGGCTTTGCTGGAGAACGGAGAGCAGATATATGTTAAAGTCTGGCCGGCACTTTTGGCCATTGCTGCTCAAGCAAATATTATAGATCTTTAAACCAAGGCAATAACAAAGAGACAGATATTTACTATCGCTGTCTCTGATTTTGTGAACGACCGGTGCTTGAATTGGATCAAGGATAACTTAGGGCATTCTGAGCACTTGATTCAGGGTGGCGGCGGCTGGTCTGCTATTGTCCACCCTAACGCCACCTACCTTGCTGGTCCACACACGGGACCAACCGAGAAATTCGTCCAGTATGGGATCGACTTGTCACCTATCCCGATTTTCAAAGTCCTGACAGATGCGGTTGGCCATTACAAGCGACCTGAAGTCCTGGCTTTTAGTGTAAATAGGGCTCCCCTTTGGCCTGGCGAACATGATTTAGTTGATGTGTAGTTACTTGGTTTTATGCCCTTCTTATTTTTATTTCGAAATAACGCTAAATATAAGAATTATTTTATACTATGATTTAAGAAGCCTGGCAACAGCAACTATAACGCCTATTGCGAATGTCAGCAGAATATGACTATACTCATGCAGCTACGAAAGCCGCACAATCTCAGGTGTCTCGCTTTAGGATTCGGGGTCATGTTCGGGGTGGAGACTACTGGTACCTTGGGTCTTGAACAGTGAGTACCCGCCAAGGTTTCAATCGCCTCTAATAACCATATGTGTGAAGTTTATTTATTCTCATCACCAAATTATGCTGTCACTTTACTTCAAGCTGGGCTATTCCGGACAGACTGCGATTGCCCTTACCGCAGAATAGGTCACGGTATCTAAACTAGGCAACATTCTTGCTCGCCCTTTTTTCTGACTGTATTGGACGGGCCCGAATGCTGCTCTACGGATTCGTCTCCAGTGTATGTATACTTGTTGGAGAGATGATAACAACCAGGTTGCCGAACCAATCTAACCAACCCTCTGGCAACAAAATCGCAGCTATATCCTTCTTTGACTGCCATATTGTAGTTTACAGTCATTGTATTGATGCTACAACGAACATGTACGTCACCGAGATCTTCCCGATTCACCTACGTGCTGTTGGAAGCTGTATTAGTATTTCGGGTCTCTTTCTTGTCAGCATTATCTACAAGCAGTCCGCAACCTCGGCTTTTGCGAGCATCTGGTAGAAGTACTACTTCGTATTTACCCTCACATCCGCGCTAATGGTGGTATGCCTCGCGCTTTTCTTCCCGCAAACAAAGCGCCTCTCTCTGGAGTAGATTGACACTTATTTCCGGGACCTTGGGCCTAGCTTGTGTTTCAGGGATAACAGAACCATGGGGAGGCACAGAAATCAGGCGAGGTGCAATATGTGGATGCATTGGAGCAGGTCCATGGGTCGGGGGTTTATTCTTGGGTATCGCCTCATTTAACTAGTTGAAAAGTTTTAGTTTGGGCTTGGAATTACGTTTACCGTGCTTGCTTGCTAGAATTCGGAACCGGGTTTTTGCCCTTCGACAGATTGTCGTTCAGGCTACTTGGCAGTTGTCGACATAGGCTTATAGATAGAATTCTGAAATGTATAGTTGATTTGAAGTTTTGAGCAGAGTGTAGAGCGTAGTGAGCAACGGGTATCCATCAATGCAGAAGGTCAATTTCCAGGATTTCTTGGAAATGAAGTGATCCGCTGCCCTGTGTCCTCCGTTCCTTTTGTCCAGAGCACCAAAGTGACGCTGAACCGCCACACATTTCGTCAGAAATGTAGCGTCAGCCATAGAGACTTTCCGTCCGGCTAACTCAATTTTCAACAATATGATTTCAAGGGGTACCTTCGAATTGTGCATTTTTGCTGTGAATTTCGGTTCTGTCACCACAGTCATTACAAAACAAACCGTGTGGCCGGACAACTGAACTCCACCGGAGTCCGCTCACCTCCCTTGGATCTGATATTCCACCGGACCAGTTCACCACCCACACCTCCGATCACATTCCTCCTTCGGTATGGCCATACAGCAGAGCAATAAACAGATGCACGACCAGCAGACTTCCACGCAATCAAATCTAATTTCCAGAAGATCATTCTCTTATGATCCAATCTCCTCTTTGAAGAAAATAAACTCTACGAAACGGGATCGCCTACAACCAACGGCTAAACTGAGAACGGGGCTACTGCCAACCAGCGACCTGCCGCCGAGGCCGGTTCTTACCAAGGCAAGCCTCTGCCCAACGTTCCAGAGGGCCTAGGACCTAGTGATACCCCAAGTGCTAAGCATCTGGACTTGGAGGAAACGCCATGGGTGCCCTAGCCCTAGGCGGCGGGTTTCGAGCCTATTCTTTTCAGTCTCGCAAGGTTACTTTGTCAACCTGCTCTGTGTACGCCGCTCGGGCATTCTTTCTCGCTACCGTCTCTCTGGTCCAGTTTCACGAAGATCGCATTATCTCGGACACGATCAGTGGGCCACAGAGCGAAGCCACGCTTTCAAGCCCTCGGTGACATTCACGTCCTCAAAGTACCAGACAATGCCGAGGAGATGGTTACACTATTCCACGTGACGGGGTGTACATATATTTTGATACGTAGGAATAACCGCTTGGTGTGGAAGATGTCTTCTCCAAACTGGCTAGCACAAAGGTGCATTATGGAAAGGTTGGACTTGGCTCCAAATATGTCGACCAGTTTATTCGTTGAATGGTTCCTGTTATCCGCCTCGTGTCACATTATCACAAGTGAACCGGGCTCAGTTCGTAGTAAAGTTTTTCGAACCGCCTTGCAAATACGGTCTTCGTCGTAGCTCGACGTTTATTAGGAAAGGGTGAGCATAAGGCTTGAGTGTGCAAGTCATGTCAGGGCGTATTGGTCCAATTCCACATCCAGCACTGGCCTGGAAATGATGAATTCAAATCATTTAGGCCCTCGGAAATAGGTTCCAGTGACGGAATCTGCGAGTTGAAAGGCACCTCATGATTGGAACGCGGTAGATTTCCAGGTCTTTGGTCTCTCCAGCTTTCGTCATCTGCAGGTCTATCGTTGCCGAAGTTCGTCATAGGATCCGAACACTCACAAAGAACTGAGATCAAAAACAGTTAATTAAGTCAACCTCTGGCGTTTGCAATGCCTACAATTGCCAAGGGAGTGGAATGGGAGGATATAACGTACCCTGTTGTACCGAGTCAAGCGCTTGATCGACACCAGCATAGAGCGGCAACGAAGAATCCGGGTAGGCACCAACCTCCGGCCCTGTTGTAGTCTCCGTTTCGGCGGCGACTTGTGGTCTACCTCCAGCGCTCAGATGGTCCGGAGAATAATCTGTATTATCTCGACTTTGAGGCAACTGCGCTAAGCCAAATCTTTCATTCTCCAGGCGACCGACCATACCAGAGACATGACCCTCTTGTGCGATGCTAGCTGCCAAGTCCCCTTCGGGGTTGGGGCTGTACACAGTGGTCATATCAAAAGGCGGGTGGTCTAGAAATGCTTCCATTTCTCGCTGAAAAATAAGACGCAGAAGTCCCTCGAGAACTTTTACTGTCTGTGATGGAACGATAGATGACGCAGCAAGATTTTTCTGTAGCGAGATGGAATTTGCAACTCCTTTCTTTGCATCTTGCAATTGTGCAGAATCTAGATCTGACAATGCCACCATACAAAGAGTCACCCCAGCAGTGAAGTTTTGCATTGCAATGTATGCTACTGCGTGAGTATTTTTGGCGGCAAGGAGAACTGGTGCATATCGTGGCAAGATGCTGCACGTGCGGCGAGCACAATGTCTGCATTGATCAAAACTAGTTGGTCGATTCTCTGGGCTGCGAGGGTTGGATCCTATAGTCAACTGACCAGTGTACCGTAGGAAAGGGCGATGCAGGACGATTTGGGCGTTGTCATATGCCAACTGGAGTACTAATGCCTGTAACTCGAAAAGCCGGTACACTTCAAGCTCGGTGCTCGACAAGTTGTCGATGTGCACTTCAGAACTGTTTTTCAGCCTCAGCTCCTCTGGGAGCCTTTCAAACCAATCGACAAGCTTGGTGTTGATAACTGCAGCTTGGAGTCTCACATCTGCTGATTTTGGGGGATCCAGGTTATATATGCTGCCAATTATCGAAGAAGCAATGGTGTACAGCTCAAATTTGTAGCGTTGATATGTGCCCAATGTTACGCGTGCTGGGTTATTTGTTGCCGTGTACTCTAATGAGTTCAGTAACGGATGAACGGCCTGTGTATCCTCCATATCTCGTGGCATGCTAACTGAGCAATGAGCATCAACTATAGATGACGGTCGTCCATAAGTTAACGAGGCGAATCTGGTTAATGGTAAGCATTGTTTTCAATTAGAAAATACCCTTTCATCGGGCCGAGGAGGTAGAGACCTATCGAGCACATATAACGCCCACCAAGTTCGTTTGCGATCTTCAAGAACAGCCTCCGGTACATGGCCCCATAGGGACTCTTTGTGTAAGCCTTGTGCCTGCGCGCTGCCAATTCCTGCGCCAATAATGGGTAACGCTAGATTGGGTTTGCCATTGTAAAGGTCAAATGTGCTCAACAAAATGCAACATTGAACACACTCTAACCCTCCGGAGTCCAGAATCTCGAAAAAGTGTGCACGAACTTGAGTCAGCATATTGTCTTGTAAAAAGGATCTTCCTTGTTCAGTGAGGCCAATCTGTGATCCCTGTTCTTCCGAAGTATACCTTGCACCTAGGGCAAGTACCATCAAAAGCAGCACTGCCATACCTTTTTGTCGAGGAGTGGCTTCTTGTTTGCCTATGATAGCCTCGTATTGCTTTTCCAAAGAAGATCGATGAAAAATCATCATAAACCAGTGCACTGATTTCCAATATGATTGCAGCAGGAAGTCACATATTTGTCGCGAAGGAAGAACCAATCCGTTGAAGTGGGAAGTAAGAGGAGTGCCTCTCTCATTTACTTGATCATGGAGATCTCGAGTAGGGCGAGGTCCACCCCCAGGGAGAGCAGAGGTATTGCTGGTTTCTGTCGGTGACACTATAGATGCCGTGTTATGCATTCGAAAAAGCTATTGATCGGTTCAACTTCATGTCCGTGATAAGCCTTTCGGAGGATGTAGATTACCTCATCTGTCAGCTCGACTGCTGATACGTGCGAGTATCTATGCGGCCGGGGAAGAGATTCAGGATTGCCATCTCGGCAACTGCCCGCGCTGTGAGAAGCCTCGGGGCTATTGGCGGGTCGCTCGGGTCGCTCAGAAAGGTGAGGACTTGTCGTCGATGGGGCAGGTAGATGAGACCGTGGTTGGTTGGTGCTGCGGCGCCTTTCGGTCATGATTTTCTTTGCTTGTTTTGACTTCCTAACCAGGTAGACATAAAATATCAGCTCCCTGCAATGTCTCACAACCGGAGAACCCCTACCGTAATGGTGCTGATGTTGTCAAGCAATCAAAGCCAGAGCGCACGCACAGTGAGCACGGCTTAGTAATATCACACTGGATGTGAACTTGTTAGAGGGTGGATGCCGGCAATGTTTGAGAATTTTGCTACCTTCAACTTCTGTCTACGGCATCGATCGCAGGCATGTCGGCGGGTCCCCTGTTGCTTAGGGTGCGCCTGCGTGGCACCTGGGGACGCCGATCCCTGCATCTCCCGGAAAGTTCCAGAGCTCTATATTAAAAAGATGTCTGCGTGTCACAGCACTCACTAGTAGCACTGGTCAATGGTTTGCTTGGTTTCACGAAGGGGAAGAGCGCTTGAGTCCACCGGAACATGGGCCAGTCCACTAGGCAGTGGTGGCGTCTGTATTAGTAACACGCCCATTTCCAACCCATATCATGTGACGATACCCAACACAGGCACGGGGCGCAGGAGGTAAAAGGAGTTCCCCCTTTGATAGACTAGTTGTCTGTTATGTGCCCCGTTCGAGGTAATTTTCGAAGTGGCTACAACTGTGAGAATAGGTGACATGGATACTAGGGATATTTATAAAGTGTTCCGCACAGCCTATTTAATTTGAGGAGAGGATCCAGGTCTGAAGATTAAATTAATTTCTGCTGGAGACGTTATCAGAACCAGCGAGGCCCTGAAGGTACTCAGGTTCTCGGGAATAGGTATGTCCAGGTAAACAGAGGGTTGAGCTGGTATACCCTGCAAGCAGAACATTTAGAACCCTCTCTTCCCTTCAACGGGAGGGAAAAAACAACAAATAAATTAAAACAAAACATTATCTGCGAAAAGGCTTCTGAGGTTACTACCATATCTTCCTGAGCTGATAGTGCGCGGGCAAGAAATATATTCATATTGATACCCAAGTACGGCGGAAACTTGTCATGGTTACCACAACGGCCTCACGAATCTACGTATTAATTTTTAGAAGGTCCTTTGGGACAGGTACAGATGGGTGTCTTTCTGCGGGAAATTCAGCGTTGAGGGTACAATCAGAAGCAAGAAGGAAACAGCTGAGATGGATCACTAATTGATATGAGGCGAATCTCTCCTGGGCAATAACAATGATGGCTAACGGACCGGAGATTTTCAAAACGATCCCTAGTCCGAGTGGGGCCGCAGTCCATAAGTTCCCAAGGTTGTGCCCGGGTTGACAAATTGACCTCTACAAAACGTTCCGATCAATTACAAATCACGCCGAGTGGGTTTATAAAACCGTATTGCTCTGAAGGGATAAACAGCACACTTCACTTCGTTATCGAACGAGGAGAATATTGAGAATGTCTTTCAAGAAAGTGGCCGTTTTTCCTGCCTCTGGCGGTATCGGAGGCAGCACTGTCAAGCATCTTCTACCACGACTTCCGTCGAAAGATCTTACCTTTATCGCTCGGCGTCCTGAGAGATTGAGTGAAGCTTCGTCTTCCGGTGCGACTATTCGGCGGGCAGACTATGACGATGACAACAGCCTCTTAAATGCTTTTGATGGCGTGGATACTCTTTTCCTGATCTCATATGCTTCGGTTGAGCATGAACACAGATCCGCAGTAAGTTCTAGGAGCAAATCCCATATTACACCTTTTGAAACTGTGCTAAAGTTTGATGTGTGTAGCGTCATCGATTTGCCATTGATGCGGCAATTCGTAGCGGAGTGAAGCATATCTTCTACGGCTCTCTAGGTTATGGCGGCATGCCCGAGAACAAAGAATCTGTGGCCCATGTCATGCAAGCTCATCTAGATACAGAGAAGTATCTGGAGCAGTTGTCTGACAAAATCCAGGGTTTCGGATACACGGTAGTCCGAGAAGGCCTGTACTCTGAGTCTTACCCACTATATACAGCGTTCTTTGACCCGAAGAATCCTGTGAGTGAGATTAAGATTCCGCACGATGGATCAGGGCTCGGTATTGCTTGGGTCAAGCGTGAAGAGCTGGGCGAGGGCACAGCTGAGCTACTGAAGAGATTTGTCAATGACCCGAAGGGCTTTCCGTATCGTCAGAGGACTGTTTTGCTCTCCGGAAGAAGGGTGGTGTCTCTGAAGGAGTCAGTGGATATTTTAGGCAAAGTGGCCAGCTTGCCAGTCAAGATCCACCGGGTTTCTGAAGATGAATTTGCTGCACAGCCTCAGGTCAAGCCAAATTTTATCTATCATGGAGTTGATCACTCCAAGGTGTGGACTACAACCTTTGAAGCCTTCCGTCGAGGCGAGGCAGCATACGCATCACCCCTCCTTGGAGAGCTACTGGGACGTGAGCCAGAAGATTTTGAGACAACGGTGAACAATTCATAGAAGTACCCTGTTGGCGGTCCATTGGAGCAAATTATGGAGGAAATTCTGAAACAGCTTTGCTTTAAATGGATCTTTGCTCAAATACTCTTGATCATAAACGCTACGTCATTATGTAGGGAGAATATTCTCCACTTCCTCTGTGTCTACATTAGTGATTTTCATAAAAGGTATCAATGATTTTTAAGCAATACAAAGTTTCGATTTCTACTTTCCAATGGCAAATTTGTCTGTTCGTCGTACAGCCAGCACCGGATCGACCATATCCGTTCTCTCGGCAATAAGCATTTTCATACTTGCCAACTGCCATCATCAAAAGCTGGCCAAGGTGTTCCTTTGCCTGTTCTTTTTTGTGGAGACTTTCTGATAAATTTGCGGCGAGAACGTTGAGTACTCCATTTTCCACATCTACGTAGCGGGAAATACCAGTTAATGGTTGGTGGTCCAAGTTTCAAATGCAATTTCTTCCAAATGAGCCGTGAGTATTGAACTCTCTTCCTTCTTCCTGGGTGTAAAAGAACGGTTGCAATAGTTAGCGACCGGGTGAATAACAGCAAATGACCTCGGTGTACTTGCTTCTGTCCAGAATCGACCAAGTTTTCCCTGGGAACATTAGCTTACGTGCAGAAGCATGGTAGATAATGTTTATATCGATTAATTTCTACCGTCGCAATGATTGACTGACCACTTGATTAATATAAGTAATTTTGGAAATACTAAGGTAGTTCGCTACATTGATTCCTAACACTTTTAAAGATATACTACTACCGTGCTTCAACTCCTAATACAACCCTCAGACAACAAGTCGCTCCTATTTTTTTTTTTTTTTTTTTTTGGTTCTAGAATTCTATCCTCGTACATTCGAAGTTCTTAGCTTCACTTGCGACGATGCCCACCAAAGCCCCACTGAATCTGGTTGGCCAACTTGAGATAAATGCCCAGCTCCTCGGCAAATGTCCAGACCAGGTTAGGATCTTTCTGGAAATATCTCCCCACAAGCACCATGTCAAGGCCTGCTTCCAAAATTTCATTAGCTTGCTTCCCCGATGTGATTGCGCCAACTGTAGCAACCAAAAGCTTGTCGCCGACAGCCTTCTTGACTTGATGAGCGAAAGGAGCCTGATAAGCAGGTCCACCTGTTATCTTCTGCCTGGGATCATTACCGCCACTAGAAATATCAAGGACATCAACCCCCCGAGATGACAATATCTGAGCAAGTTTGATGGTCTCCTGGATATCCCAGCTGGGCTCCGGGTGCATATGCTCGAGCCACTCCGTTCCGCTAACACGGAAGAATAGTGGCATCCCCTCTGGGATGATCTTTCTAGTGATTTCCACGATCTCCAGGGCGAGTCGAGTTCTGTTCTCGAAGCTTCCACCATACTCATCAGTCCTTCTATTAGTGACCGGTGAAAGGAACTCATGAATGAGATAACCATGAGCCCCGTGGATTTCGATAGCCTATTGGTGTTAGGTCTTGAGTAATTAAAGAACTTAGGATTTTGTTCACTCACGTCAAATCCACACTGCACAGCCCGCTTGGTAGCTTCACCCCATTCCTCTATCAGCGAATGAATCTCATCCCGCGACATCTCATGTGGAATGACACTCTTGTCCTTGTATGCAACAGCACTAGGGGCAACAACATTGTCCGGCCATCCACCAGCCTGAGGTTTCTAATTAGCTCAGAAATGAACAGAACTGTTCGTTGTCCTTACCGGTGCAAAGCCTTCATTCTCATACCCATTTACCTGAAGAAAGCGTAATTAGTATCGGGCTCGTGTGGCTCTTGTGGCAGCCAAACGTACAGTTTTCAGAGCAGCAGCTGGTCCGCGCGCCATACTCAGCCATGGGGCAACAGTGCTAGCTTTTCGTCCTGCATGGGCGAGTTGGATTCCGATAATCTGACCCTGGCTATGGGCAAAATCCACAATTCTGCGCAGAGGGGCTATTTGAGACTCCTTCCACAATCCACAATCTTCAGGCGTGATCCGGCCTTCGGGAACCACTGAAGTAGCCTCCACAAATGAGAGTCCCGGTCCACGGGAAATGATACCGCCAAGGTGCGCGAAATGCCAATCAGTTTGGTGACCATATTCCGCTGAATACTGGCAAAGTGGTGACAGCTAAAAACCGACATCAGCTGGCATTTTATAATGGACTAGGCATGTTGGGACTAACAAGAACTCGATTGCGTATATTTATGCTGCGCAGTCGCAGGGGTGCGAACAACTTAGGGAGGCTGGCATCGTCCGAAGCCGGGGCTAGGGGGGTTCCAGCGGGAGGATCTTGCTTCGGCGTGAAGTACGGCGCCTGTTTTTATGTTAGCCCACAAGAATCAAGTATCACTTCTGCAAATAACGATACTGACACTTTCAGCTGGTTCGTTCACAACTTCAACAATCGATGCCTCGTCGATATTGGCGTACCGAGATTGGACCATTGTATCGGTAAAGATGGTATAAAGTGAATTTTCAGTCAAGTCCCTAGTTACCGCTATATAAATATTCACTTTCTGGTGGTTCAATCCCAACAAACAACTTCTATGGCTCTGCTAAATTTTTTGGGGGTCCGGTGGATAAAGGCGAAATGATCAAATAGTGAGACATCCGTGGGGAAGATCCAAAACCTATCGGTGACATTTCGGCTAGATTTAATCCCGGTCGTCTCCATAGAACATAGAATAATCCATAATGTACACATAATTTGTTGATCAGAGTATGGGCCTCTTCTTACATTCCGGTCCGTTCCCAGTACGTGCACCGGACCTGAGACCAAAGGACGAACCGAGTCGACTCAAGATGGTGGAGAAGTTGAAAACTCTTGGTTTCAAATTCTTGACAGTCTACACAGTAAATTCCGGCAATTTTCAAAAAGATTGTTTTCATAAGAATATAATACTACGCTTCGGACACCGGGGGCTACGCTCAGTTGCCTTTCGTGTTTATGGGCTTGATACAAAGTAGTTCAATACGCTTTCCACCACACAGCCCTTGCCAAGCACTCCAAGCCTCTAGCGCTGGTGGCAATTCTACCAGATTATGATCTCGACAGTTACCTACACTGAAGGTGCTCTGAATAGCTGTTGCTGGCAATGCTTTTCTTGGGGTTCCTTCTGTACATGTGAGGGCGATCATCAACCAAGGGGCTCAGGATCAGAGGCAATCTGAGACTGAGATTCTGATGGCTTGATCAGGTGCTACAATTATTCTAAATTGGCTTAAGGCGAACTGCAAAATGGGTTTTCAAGAAAGTTCGCCTGGTTGATGCAGCAAAGTACTCAAATGATAAAGGCCATAATGAGAGCAGAGATCAAGTAACTTGCATGCCACCATCTACGATTAAGCTCGAGCCTGTAACGAAATCGCTTGCGCTACTAGACAGGAAAATGGCGGCTCCCTGAAATCTTCAGGTGTTCCCAGCGACCTGCGGGTGTCCCTCTTTAGGATATAATTGTTGTAAGACGTATCATTCTGCAGCTGCTTCATCAGAGGGGTGCATATCCGCTTCAGTTAGGAATTTTTATCTGCTAGTTGCCAGATAGAGGAGATGTCGGAGATACTTACCCTGGACAAATGTAGTGTACTTGAATATCGTGAGGAGCTAACTCATTGTTAAATGACTTGGTCATCTGGATCACTCCTCCGTTAGAGTTTGCATAAGCAGGAATATTGTACATTCCACGGAATGAAGTAACTGATCCAATGTTGATTATTTTTCCGGGGATTCTCAATTTAACTAATGTTTTACTAAACTCTTGAGCTACTACGTAAGTGCCCTTGAGTTGATAGACAGGATCTAAGCTTATGTCAGTCTTGAATTTGACCCCCCGGGACTGAAGGGAACAAATTCGCTGGCCCATACCAGACCAAGATCATCATCAGTCATTTCTATTACTGAGGTTCTTCAGTTAACACCGGCGCAATTGAGAACAGACGGGTTGATACCGGCATTCCAGATCGCTTGAAATGTAGCGCAAATGGCAGAGGTGTCCGCAAGGTCGCAATCAATACCCAGATACTGCGTCCAATTTTTTTCAACTGATCTGACAAGGATGCTGCATTTGGGACATTTGGCAGTTGAATCGAAGCAATATCAGCGCCGGCTTCTCCGAGAAATTTAGACATCTCTAGACCAATTCCACCCGTTGCATCTGTGCAGGTTACAATTTTGTCCTGTAGGGAAAAGACATTCATTGGTAGGGAGATGTTTGGCCTTTGTTGCCGTAAATGGGGACCGGTTTGTTTCTGAGGGAGTGAAGGAGCTTATGGAAGTCAAAATAGTCTGTATTCTTTTGATGTACAGTATGTACTGAATATACCTGTTGATTTTTGACTGCAAAAGGTCACTAGACTTTCTATACGCCCTGCCGCTAATGACATGACAGCCTTAGGATTCTGTGATTCTTTTAGGATATTCTGTATCCGGTGGATGTCCACCGGAGCGTCTCACAAACTCCGGAAATCCTCACGTCGGAAATGCGGAACTCGGAGAATTGACGACAGCCCCCTAAAGTGCAATCAAAGAGTAAAATTGTTTCCAATATTAAATGCGACCCTTCTCAACAATGTACCTATCGATCCAACAAGGCTGAACCCCCCACTAAGGCGCCCGATATTCATTGACAATGACAGGCCACTTGACCACGCAAGTTACCTCTCAGAGGCTACGGGGCAAGACGGCTCTGGTTACAGGCGGCGCCATGGGATTCGGCAAAGCAATCGTGTCCAAGTTCGCTGCTGAAGGTGCCCAGGTTCTAGTACTAGATATTATGGAGCCGAGCCGGGCGGAGGCCCAAGATGACTCCTCGAAAAATATAACTTATCTTCGCGGAGACGTGACCTCTCCGGGCGATTGGCAAGAAGCTCTTGGGCGGGTTTTGTCTGTCTATGGCCACTTGGATATTGTTGTCAACAACGCTGGTGTATTACACAAGGCCCAACCGTCCATTGGGCTCAGTGACGAGGACTGGGAGCGCGTCTTCCGCGTGAACGTGAAGCAAATCCACCTTAGCACCAAGACGATAATTCCCTACTTTCTGAAAGAAAGGAGGCCTGGGCTTTTCATCAATACCTCCAGCATGAGTGGTAGCCGTCCTCGACCAAATCTTGTGTGGTACGGGGCAAGCAAAGGCGCAGTCGATACCGTAAGCATCACCTAGCATCTACGGCAATGCTCCTTGTCAAAGATAAAATATGGCTAATATGGTCCGGTTCAAGGCAACCAAGGGTCTTGCAGTTGAATGGTCGCCTCATAACATCCGAGTGAATGCCGTCTGCCCTTCGGTTGGAGATACAGCAATGATGCCACTGTTCCTAGGTCAAGACTCGAGTGCTGATGCTCATGCGAAAATGCTCAGCAGCATACCACTGGGGCGTGTGTGCCAACCCGCCGACGTGGCCAACTCAATAGTCTTCTTAGCAAGCGATGAGGCGAGCTATCTAACTGGAGTGTGTCTGGAGGTTGATGGCGGCCGTGGAATTTAGATAATCGCCGTTTGCCCTTATGCTCATACGGCCATCTGGATAAGGGGGCTAAATCGCCACTCCCGCCCTCTTGATGGCTGTGACGTCCGGATGGTCGCAGGCGATCTGTTGATGGGAAGAGTTTGAGGTTTCTGGCCGACGTAGATCAGACTGCGGAACCGACATGCATCAGTCCCGGTGGTCGGCCGGTATAGCTGCCAGGCGCTGTGGTTGGCCTGTGTTTGATAGGTGGTGATAGAAGGTTCTTAGATCAGGAGTACATCAAGGTCCTGGCTCTGGTGGTCGTTGATAAGCGCTTCCATCCTCGTCCCGATTCCATGATGTTTAGCTGTAGTGCGCGTAGGTTTGTATCTAACATTGGGAGTTAGAGGTTGCCGGCGTTAGGCACTGACGATCGCTAGTTGGGCGTTCACCACTGCAGAACACGAAATGCGCTATATCAGATTATATGTCTCGGCGTGTTTTCACAGCCAGAGTATAGCGTCGACACTATCTTCCAGGGCGGTTGGGAAGGGGTATTCTGATGCGAGCCGATAGTTTATGCTTATTGATATGGCTGTCGGGTGGGTTTTAAGGATTGTTGTGCACCAGCGTGCGTCGTCTGTGGCGTGGCCGATTGTGAAGGCGCCGCCGTGGAGCTTTAGGAGGATTGGGCATGGGGGTTGGGCGTGGGGTTGGATTTCGGTTATAGTGAATGTGTTTGAGGTGGTGTAGATTTAGAGTCCGATTTTGCCCGGTAACTTGCTTATTGTTGTTGGCTGTCTAGGAGAGGGAGGAGGGTTGAGAGGATTCGATAGCGGTTTACTTTTTGGGATGGTGGTTCTGGTGGCATTCTTTATGTTGAGGAGATTTGCGTATTGGAATATAGGGGAATGCGAGTGTTACAGTATGCCATGTTTGGGGTTTGACATGGTGGATGATGAAACTTGGTGGTCATGTCAGGCTTGTAAGTATTGTCTTTATTTCCTGGTCTGTATGCTTCCATAAGCGAACTGTAGATGAGAGGAACTATGAAGAGGTAGAGATAGCAACGCGGAGTCAGCCCCCCGGATTGGATCCATGGAACAAGCTCTAATCCTTTACTATGCATATGCCCTGCACATGGTCACAGTGATGAAATGTGGAAAATTGTGATGACCAAAATAACCCAGTGAACCTTCATGATGGCGTTATCTCGTTCTAATATATATTACTCTGTATTGAGAGGGAAATTGCAGTATATTCTGTCTCAAAAAATAGGGGTACTGTGAGGGCTACCATCAAGTAGGTGACAAAACAAGCAGTGTAGTGGAGACTGGGCGCCCTTTTAGGTATAGCCTGAGCGTGAACTGAACGCTTGATATGTTGCTTGAGTATTTGTCCGAGGTCCACTGGCGCTCTGCTTACCTCTTAGGTGTGGCTTTCCTATCTCTCTCAAACTTGACCGCCACTTCCGAGCCACTCATGGTCAATATCACCAAATTGCTCAGTAAATGTTAGTTCGCTGCTACTGATTTATCCGAATATTCACTGAACGTATTCATTGAGTTTCAGTCCGGCACCATGCCCAAATGGGCCGTCGGCTCATCTAATCCCGTTTAAGCCCGTTGTATGGATTCCCACCTAGAGCCCTAGATGTCTCTTTTCGAATCAGCCATCTGACTAAATGGAGCTATTCTACCACCCCCTTGGATACACTTGCCACCCTTCGATCCTCGGGGGTTCCAGGGCCGGTTCGAAACTGAAACAGGACCCTGAAGAACTGATAAATCCCAAAGCCGAGCATCACATTGGAGGAAATAACGACTGCCTATCCAAATGGGGTCGGCTAATCTCCCAAGTCAAATTGGGTTGTTCCCGTTCCAGTTCTGATCTAGCTCTGATCCAGTTCGTTTCAGAGTAGCTCTATAAGTATAAAATAGCCGTTATCTGCTCTCTGCTGGAAGGATCAACAAAAGCAGTACACTCTTTTAAACCCTCACATTCTTTATTGTTTTATTTATCATGACTTCTAGCCTAAAACTTTGCCTCATCGGCCTTCTCGCTGCTGCTGCCGTGAATGCGGCTCCCGCTATCGCCCCGGAGGCTGATATTCTTAGTTCCTCTCTCCTTGCTCCTCGTGCTTCTCGTACCTTCTCTGGCTCCAGCGGTGCTGCGAATGCCATCAAGAGCAAGAAGTCGACCATTACCCTGAACAATGTCGCTGTCCCAGCCGGAACTACTCTGGATCTTACAGGACTTAACTCGGGCACCACTGTAAGACCATCGAGCTCCAACCTCAATATTGCCTACTAGACACCGTCCAGGTTGTCTTCGAAGGAACCACCACCTTCGGCTACAAGGAATGGGAAGGGCCTCTGGTCTCAGTTTCCGGAACATCCATCACCGTCAAGGGAGCCTCTGGTGCCCAGCTCAATGGAGATGGAGCCCGCTGGTGGGACGGCAAGGGAGGCAACGGCGGCAAGAAGAAGCCCAAGTTCTTCAAGGCCCATAGCCTGACCAACTCCAAGATTCAGGACCTCTACATCAAGAACTCCCCTGTGCAGGCCTTCAGCATCAGCGGTGCTAAGGAGCTCACTCTTAGTGGAATCACTGTTGACAACGTCGATGGCGATAGCAAGGGTGGCCACAACACCGACGCTTTCGACGTTGGTTCCAGCAACGGTGTCTACATCACCAACCCTACAGTCCACAACCAGGATGACTGCCTGGCTGTCAACTCCGGCACTGTACGTATATCTTAGCCGCCTTATTGTTGTGGACTATTGACCAATACCATCTAGAATGTCCATTTCACCGGCGCGCAGTGCACTGGAGGCCACGGTATCTCCATCGGCTCCGTGGCGGACACTCCAACAACGTTGTCAACGGTGTCACTATCGAGAACTGTAACATTATAGGTTTCTAGAATAGTATATAAAGATATCTTCCGAGCTATATTTATTAAATAATATCCTTTCTTTATCTAATATCTAGATCTTTTAGATATTTATATTAAAACTATATATAGTATCTCGGACTCTATTAAAGACAATATTTATAAAGATATTATTCTTTCTAAAATTACTAAATATAATATTATTATTAAATAAAACTATAAAAATAGAAGCTCTATCGGAATCTTTATTAACAATGTTCTTAGCATTAATATAACTATAACTAACGTTAAAGAATCTGTCTCTAGTGACACTACTAATATCCAAATCTTGTGTGTCCCCGGTGCTTGCTCTAACTGGTCTTGGAGTGGTGTCAATGTCAGGGGTGGTAAAACTAGCAGCAAGTGCAAGGGCATTCCTAGCGGTGCTAGCTGCTAAATGCCAACGGCATTTTGAGTCGAAATCCTGCTTTTGGCTTTACTGATTGGGGTTTGGGGGCTTTTTTGTCTACTTAGTGATCCAGTTATGTATATTATATTGCCTCACAGGGGGGTTTGATTTGATTTCTTGTACCTTAGAGCAAATTGCAAATCTATCATTTGACTTAATTTTCTTGCCGCGTTGAAGTATCTATGCCTACTATGCCACCACTGGGCTAAACGAGATAGAATGAGCAAATAGCGCGTCATGGCATGATCCGTTGGCAGATTATTCCGAAAAATCTCTTGTCTTACGGTAGTCTATTACACAACCATTCAAACCACTGAGATTGGGATCTCAAATTAGAAATGAATCCGAGGAAGTCTAGAAGTCATTGCAATTGCTCCAATTAGCTCTTGACGTAGGGGAACATCCGCCGCAACTCCTGTATCGCAAGTTGGATGCTTTCCAATACCGCAATGAAGTTCCATCATCACAATGTAATGGGACTTCTAAATCTCGCCGGAAAAAGCAGTAGATGGCGTTAGCAGCCTGCTGCAGGGGTAGTTCCGCGTTGAGATGGCCAGAAAATGGCTGTGCTCGCAGCACCACGAATGATATGTGTGCCTTTTCACAAATATCCTGCTTCAAGAACTCAATTGCCGCAAACGGGTCCTCCACGTTTAGCTTTCTGACGTTTGCTAGTAGGACTGGCGCCATGACTGTGAATAGAGCCTGGATCCTGACCGAGAAATCAGCGCGTGCAGACTGCTTCCACGAGCTGCAGAGAGCCTGGATAAGCTCGTGCTGTATGCGCTGCACTAAGTCCTTTTCCGGTATAACATGGATTGATTCAAATGCACAATGTAGAACACTGTTTAGGTCATCCAGGAAGGCTTGGTGAAAAATGCGCAGATGCACTGCCTGGCATGTCACATAAAACAGCACTGCACTCATCATACTGTTGAGACCAGCTCAACCGCCTGCAGTGTATAGCGCGCGGAGATCAAAGCAAACGAGTTAATGAACTGGTTGTTCATGTCAGTAGACTGTACGTGAGATGGCACTGATTCAGCAGAAGCCAAGCTCAGACATATACGCTGCCATATTGGCATCGACACCTTTGACGGTAAATGACAAGCTGGGATCATCCACCGCGATGTTCTCTGAGTGGCTTTTATCCAGGTCCGGGTTGATGAGTTCGGAAGAGTAGCTGGATAGCAGTTTGCCGATGATCTGGAGGTCTCCACGTGTCTTGTCCATAGCCATAGAGGCGCTTGCTGCTTTGAAGTTGGGGCAGATATATACCGCTTCTGTCTCAAAACGTCTATGTGTCTATGATTGGGTTGTTTTGCATGGAATTTAGTTTCAGGCTAAGCTGCTGGAATGGCTAGCCTTACGTCTTCAGCGACTGGTCCAAGCCACTGAGATGCACCACGGAGAGCATATTGGTCTTAGAACGGTTCCTGCCGTAGAGGATATTTGGCTCCGGAAATTTCGATCAACTTAAAATGACTTGTTCCATAGCGGATCTTAGCTTAGCACTGACTCTCCAGAAATGACCACCATAAGTTCCGTGTCATTCAAGTAGGAAGGAGCGGCTGGTTAAAATGAACGAAGGGAACAACAAACAAATTAATCAGATGAGGTCCGGAGCACTGGCAAGCCCATCTCTATCTCAGTCCCTGTAGTCTATTGACATGTCCTTGTGACCTTCTCGCAAACTACCAGTCGCGCTTTTCATCGATATCTTCTTCCGCCCCTTTAAATAAAAACAATGTGTCGGACAGCATTCTTGATGCTTAAATTAGCTCTCTCACAGCATATCCCAAGCATTGTGCGAGTAACACTTTATTGTGAGAGGCACGGGCGGTGAACTAACAATGATCCTACAGCATCATTATGCCACCATCTTGATTGACCAAGATGGCAAAGTTAGAGTCGTGGCGCCTGCATCAATTAATGGCCAGGAAACTTTTTTCTTGCCTCTGAAGTGCGACGGGAAGTTGTTCCCATACCAAGGAAGGTAGACGGCCATAAACTGGTTCCAGACCATGGTATGGACCCAAACGCTCATTAAAGGGCTATTAAAGTCTAGCTGGATGTCCGAATGGGATATAACTGACAGGCAAATGGCTCATCGGCGGGGGACCCATTTTTGCTTTATCTCAAAAAAGGTCCAAATACAGCAAGAAAGAATTTTGTCTTTTCAGGTAGGCTAGCTCGTGGACTATTAACTAATCGCTAGATTTTCTGAATTTTCTTTATTCTGCTTTCGAAGAATTAGTTATAACAATAATTAGGGCGCTTTTGTATAAATCGCGCGGCTAGTTCAAACATCTTAATATAGCTACGATCCCTAGCCTCAGACAATGCCTCGCGCGCAATCTTCTTTTACTTCTTCTTAATGGTATCATATCAGTAAAATATAACATTGGTGCGGTGCTCCAAATCTCGCGCTCGGAGCCGGCAGTATGGGACGCTGTGGTGGCGCTGAGTACCTTCTATCGCTCTCCCGTTGTTCTACAGGCTGGTGCTGGTCTACACCAGTCCCTCGGCCAGAGGCTTCATCCGCGCACTCGATCCCAGCAGGAGGGCTTGGGATGGTATTCCCGCTCGCTAGCGAGCATTCAAGCCCGTATCCTGGGAGGCAAAGTCGATCTTGCTGTCGCCCTCGAGAGCTGCGTCCTTTTCGTTGGTATTGAAATTCTACAAGGCAATGTGCAAGCAGTCATGGCCTTGTACCGTGAGGGAGTGCAGCTTATTCTTTCTACATCCGCCGCACGCTTGAAAGACTCTATCCCACTGGGCTTGGCGGCAAGCGTGTTCGAACGTTTAGGTCCATTGGCTCAGATGATGGCCGGTTTTTCTTACTTACCAGATCACAGTACAGCTCTCGTCAATGTCAGAGATGTACATGTCTCTTTGGGTGCTGCCCGGGATACGCTTTACGCTCTAGTGACAGAATGGAAGAAGCTCGACGACGACTGGAAATCGGTCCGTCATGACGCCGAAATGAGACAAGCTCCTGGGTTGGGAGACAAATTTCGCTCACGCCAAAGTTCCCTGGAGCATAAATTCGTGGCTTGGTATCAACGATTCGAGTCGATGGATGAGGTGGTTCAATACATCGACGGCTCTGACCCAAAGTCTGGCCCTGTCCTGCACGACGGAATTATCGCCTCGTTGCTGACGACATACACGGCCTTCCTCTTATCTACTCGAACCTGCCTTAGTCTCAGCGAGTCGGTGTATGATGCTTACAAGTCAGAGTTTGCCGAGATCGTGGCCCATGCTCCGGTGGCCCTGGCCGCCACTGCTACAGAAGACGGCGATCAACCCCCGTTTGTTTTTGACATGGGCGTTGCGATGCCGCTTTTTGTCACAGTGCTGAAATGTCGGATTCCGTCGCTGCGTCGACGAGCTCTGGAGTTGCAGCTCCGCGGACCTCCACGACAAAGCCTATATGTGGGTGCTTCGGCCGCTCAGCTGCTTGCTGCTCTCATCGTGCTGGAGGAAACGGGGAATTTGACGAGTGAGATCCGGCCGACAGAATTATGGTCTCGCCCAGGATGTGTTCCGTCGGAGGACAATCGCGTCGTTGACTTTTCTCTTGTACCAGCGGAGGCCCTTACGCCGAGCCATATTCAATGCTCTCGCTGGTGTGGCACTGGAGAAGAAAGACAGCTAGTCCACCAAGTGGTGGCGTTATGTTCGGAGGGCCTGACGCCTCCAACCTGACTTCCAAGTTTGCTGTGATGCTGGTAAAACGCTCAATTTTATACAGAACCTCGATGGTATGAGTAAAGAATGTATGAAAGCTATTCACGAAGTTCAACTCATAATGTCGGATTGCGACAAAATCGGGATGGTGGCCCACTGATCTATCCTAGATGGGCAGCGGTATACGATTTAGATCTTGAGAATATCGTCTACTCGAACAATTTCCCCTCTCTGTATCGAGAGGTTCGCAGCTATACCCGTCAAGATCGAACGTGCCCCGTCAATATGTGTGGCAGCTCGGCGCCACTGATCCACCGGTGCGTCACCAAATAGATCATTCAACAGCTGCGGATCCCCCCCACCATGGCCCCCGGATCCGTGCGGTACCTCGATCTCGACAGGCTTTCTAAACATTGGGCGAAGCAGGATAGAGCGGCTCTCTAGAGCTCCCTCCAGAGACTGCTCGCCACCTGAGTTGACATACGACTGCTCCACCACCTCCACTTCCAGTCGTCCTTGGCTGCCATTGAAGCAGACCCGGAAGCCCTCCCAAGGAGCATATGCGGTTAGGCTGTAGGTTAGCACGGCACCAGACCGATACCGTACCATCACACCCATCGTGTCATCGATGCTGATCCCGTCACCAAAAACGCTCTGGTCCCGGTAGTATTCGTCCTCCTTCTCCGCGTCCAAATACATCGCCTTCAGTTGTTCATTCTGATCCAAGTGCAAAGCGAACGGATCCTCGCGGGCGTTTTCGCTCCCATGAGCGCGCGAGTAGAACTTGGTGACCCCACGTTTCTCTGCGTTCTCCTTCCCATAGAATCGCAAATCCCCCATAGCAACGACCGTCTCAGGGTGGCTCTGCAGCCAGAAATTGACTAGATCGAAGTGGTGGGTGGATTTGTGTACCAGGAGGCCGCCGCTGTTCCGTTTGTCTCGGTGCCAGCGCCGGAAGTAATCGGCTCCATGCGACGTGTTGAGCATCCACTCGAAGTGCACCGAGTTAACCTGGCCAATCGCCCCGGACGAGAGAAGCTCGTAGATCTTGGTGTTGTGCGGCGCGTAGCGATAGTTGAAGGTGACGCGCACACGCCCTCCGGTTCGGTCAACGGCGTCGAGAATCTGTCGGCATCGCGGGGCGTCGATGGTCATCGGCTTCTCGGTGATGACACTACAGCCCAGATCCAGAGCTCGCACGATGTATTCGTTGTGCGTGCGATCGATAGTCGTGACAATGATCTCGTCCGGTTTGGTCTCTCGGATCATGCGGTCGAAATCGCTCGCGAGGTACGTGGGGAGGGCGGAATGACCCAGTGCCTCCAGGCGCGAGTTTGCATACGCCATACGAGTGGCATTGCTGTCGCAGAAGGCCACCAGCTGGGCCGTGGAAGAGAAGTCGGTGACCAGGGCTGAATAGAAGAATATCGCCCGACCGCCGGTGCCCACGATGGCGTATTTCTTCATCTTGGCGGGTAGTTGGATACCGATCAGCGGGACCAAGGATTACGGCAATGCCAGGAATGACAAGCTCTGTGGCGCGTATATAAAAGGCGTCGGGCTGCTTTGGCCCGAAGTGCAGATCGCAGCCCTGACTGATGACAGCCAAGTCTCCTTTTTTTTTCCGTCAATCATAACGAAGGCCATTAATGCGGGGAAATCTGGGGACGTGGGGGTGAACCCCAGAGATATGCGCCGGTCAGAGTCCGGTACCACTTCACATTTACCCTACAGCCTATTCTGAATCATGCTGGTGGTCGGGACATTCCTGTCCGGTGGCCTGTATATAACCGGGGGTTGACCGGCAGTGATGGTGGTGGTGAGGGACAACGCCAGTGCACCTCCTTCATCCCTGTCGCTCAGTCTAGCATGGCCCATCCCCCCTCGCAAGACACCATCACGGTTGAACCCGTCGAAAATGGCCGGGATCCAACTGCGGAAAAGGCCGCTCAGTTCCTCGCCAGCGTCGGGGAGCATCATACGTTCACTGTGGAGGAAGAAAAAGCCGTCTTGAAACGCATCGATCGACGCATTCTCCCTTTAATCCTCGGTGCGTATTTCTTCCAACAGCTCGATAAATCTTCACTCTCCTACGTCTCGATTTTCGGTATCGTGGAGGATGCCAACCTCCAGGGTCAGGAGTATTCCTGGTTGGGGTCCATCCTTTACTTGGCTCAGCTGGTGATGCAGCCCCTGGCGGCTTTTCTGCTCGTCAAAGCACCCACGGGAAAACTGATCGGGTCCGCCATCTTCCTCTGGGGTAGCTCCTTGGCGATCATGGCTGCCTGCACCGATTTCAAAAGTCTTCTGGGCCTTCGATTCGCCTTGGGATCCTTCGAGGCAATGATCGGTATGTTCGCACCCACCAATGCTATAACATTCGGCTGATCGTCAGCTCCGTCATGCGTTGCTGTCACCCAGATGTGGTGGCGCCGAAGTGAGCAGACGATGCGAACGGCCTGGTGGAACATGATGAACGGCGTGACCTTCATTGTACGTATAAGCCCCCGGCCTTGAATCCGAGCGATAGTAACATCCTAGTTGCAGGTGGGGAGTCTCTTTACCTACGGGCTCGGACACATTCACAGCGACGTTCTCTTTTCGTATCAGATCATTTTTATGTTCTGCGGGCTGCTGACAGTGGCCTACGCCTTCGTTGTGCTGTTTCTTATGCCCGACTCGCCCATGGAAGCGAAGTGTCTCAGCGAACGTGAGAAGGTCATCGCGGTCGAACGCCTGCGAGCCAATCAGATGGGGATCATCTCGCGGCAATGGCGCTGGGACCATGCCTGGGAGACGTTGTATGATATGAAGACGTGGTGTTGGTTTTTCTTGATCGTTGCGATCTCGTAGGTCCTCCGCTCGACCCCGCGAATTTGCGCTGATGGCGTCTAGGATTCCCAGCGGGGGAATCAGCACTTTCGGCAACCTCATTATCAAGTCTTTCGGGTACGATGCCTTCCAGACTATTCTCTTCAACATTCCCTTCGGTGTCATCCAGGTGGTGGCCATCCTGGGCGGCGGCTGGTTGGCGACACGATTCCAACGCAAAGGGCTAGTCATCGTCGGCTTTGCTCTAATCGCCGCCGTCGGCACCTTGCTGATGATTGTCGTGCCGCGAGAGCAGAAAGGGGTGCTGCTGTTTGGCTATTATCTGGTACGTGGCCTGCTCTTCGAGAACCAAATCCTTCTAACAAAGCAGGTCTCCTGCCTGGCGGCCGTCACGCCCTTGGTCTATGCATGGGAGGCACAGAACACCGCCGGCGACACGAAGCGGAAATGCACCTCTGCGGTGGTGCTGATCGGCATGTGCACAGGCAATGTAAGGATCGGGCTGAACTATGGGCTGTGAAGATGCGAAGCTAACGAACGCAGGTCATCGGCCCTCAACTGTATTCCACCTCGCAGGCTCCCTTGTACCGGCCGGGGCTGATCTCGAATCTGATTCTGTTCGTGGTCGTCGCCGGGATCGCCATGTAAGCGCTGTTCGTCGTGCCGGGGAAACGCTCGCTCACTTACCGTCATAGAATCACGAACTTGTATCTTGTCTTTCTGAACAAGCAACACGCCAAGAAGCGCGAGGCGCTGGGCAAATCGGCCCAGATCGTCGACGAGTCCATGATGACGCAAGACAAGCGGGAGGCCGGCAAGGCCGTGGAGTTGGAGGACGTGACACCGCCGCCCACCGAGGACAAGGGGTTCCTGGATACTACGGACTTGAAGAACGAGGACTTCATTTTTGTTTACTAAACCAGGCTAGCAAAGGAAAGCGGGCATTACGGTCGATGCGGTCGGCATTGGAATTAGTCTATTATCGTAAGAGCTCTATGGATATCGTGAACATCATGAAGTGCGTCTCGTCAGTTGGTGGGACCCTCCACGCCATGCCTTGCGCAGACGTTTCCTCGGGAGCTCATGCCCAAGGGGAAGGGGGCAACCGCCGTGCCAACCCGGGTCGAATGGACTTGGCATCCAATCCCTTGGCTGTAAGGGGCGATGCTTGGCGATCGGACTGTGGAGCGGACGGTGTGATACGTTCCATCCGCACGGTCGTTGCCTCGTTCGGCCTTCCGTGCTCGACGGGCGGAGGTTGGGGCAAAGCAAAGGATCAGTCCGAAGGGGGCAATCCGGCCTCATCGCGCATCGACGTGCAGATCGTCGAGCTCTGCCGGACCAGACTTCGGCGAAGGGGTGGGATGATGCAGATCGGAGGCGACGCGGGCGGCGTCAACGAAAGAAGGCGTGCGGCCGGTTCCGGCGGGAAAAGGAGAGCGCCAGACGTGCTGATGGGCCATGAAGACCAGTTTTCCCAGGACGGCAATCTCCAGTTTGAGCTTGATGCTGTAGATGGTGGCCTTCAGGGTGGTTTGGTAGATGTAGAAGTTGCGGAACTCGATGATCATCAGAGCGATATCCATCAGGATACAGACCAGGTTGACGGCGAACAGCTGCAGGATGGTCTTCTGGGTGGCGCGGTCGGGATTCAACTGCAGCATGCGGTTGGTCTCCCACATGTACAGGCCGGACAGGATGACCTCCTGTACACAGAAGCCGGTCAGCTGGACCTTCTCCATGATGTCGTAGCCCCGCACGGTGGTGGGCGAGGTGTTGAAGTTGGCCATGTAGGTCAGGACGGTGGTGGGGACGTGCAGGAAGAAGACATTCAGGATGATCATGGTGCGCACGACGCGCAGCAGGCGCAGGTCGCGCAGGACCAGATGCAGGCGCGAGTACAGCACGAAGGACTGGCCGGTTACCATCATCCACCAGCCGACGGTCAGCAAGGTGATGGGCAACCAAGTGGCCGGGGTCAGGGCGAAGAACTTCATGAGATAGCCGACGGAGTAGGGCAGGACACCGATGGCGGAGACCAGCATACTCCAGAAGTAGGGCCCCTGGTAGCGCTTGAAGGTCAAGAAGATCAGGTTGATCAGCTCGATGACGTTGTACCAGGCGACGGCCACGAAGGTGGCGATGGCGATGCGCACCCCATCGCTGTCGCCGGTGTAGCTACCGGTGATCCAATGTCCAGGACTGGCGGAGCTGTTCGAGGACATATGGACCAGCGACGGGGAGGGAAGGGGAGGGGAGGAGAGGGAGGGAGGGGAAGGGGAGAGAGAAGAGAGAGAATACGAAGAAGAAGCCAGGGCAGAAAGAGCAAGACAAGAGTCAATGTGACAAATAAAGGAAAGCGAGGAATGTCTATCGGGGAACTTGTGGGATGGGATGGGATGGGATGGGATGACGGATGGACTCTGCGGGGGAGGAAATGAGAAAAACAGAAGGCGAGTGGAGCCCCGACGATCGCTTATTGGCGATGCGCGCCAGCGGTGAACATCCTTTCTACATCGAAGTGGAGCGAGGGTCGAGATCGATAATTGAAGATACTCCAGATGTATATGGAAGATGACGATGTTGAAGATGAAAAGTACAAGAGGAAGAAGTAGAAAGACGCAAAGAGAACAAAGAAACAAAGGAAACAAACAAAGCAAAAAGGCAAAAAGCAAGCAAACCGCGGGATGCCCCAGGCTGCGGCTGAGTCACCCGCGCTCGGCCCACCTGCCCTGGCTGGGTGGCCATACCTTCCTCTTCCCCCCTCTCTCTCTCTGTCTTCCTCTTCCTCCTCCTTTTCATCTCCCTTCCTTTCTATATCTTCATCTCTCGATCTACCCATCAGTTCTCTTCCACACCCTCGCATGATTGATCTCCGCCCCCTCCAACGCCTCCTTAATCCGTCCGAATTCTTGGAATCCCGCCGACTCCCCAAAGTCCTCATGCTGCCGCACCTCCGTCCAGCCGCTGAATAGCACGAATTCCTCCTTGGTCGCTCCCCCCGCCGTTGTCTCATGAGGCTCGATGCGCCACCCGCCGCGTGCTGCTTGCGGCGCCGCGAACTGCTGCAGGTGAAATTTCGTCGCCTCAAATGTGCGGCGAAAGTCCTCCTTCCGACCGTCCGCGATGAAGTAGCGGCCGATGGCCAGCACCGGCGCGTCCAGCGGCACTCGCTCGTCGGGCTCGCGTGCGTCCGGGCGACTCGCGCTCGCCGAGGGGGGTTTTCGTTTCCAGTCGGCCGGGTCAATATCCACATGAATCATCCAGCACACCTCGACCTGGTCCTGTAGTGCCGTCAACAGCCTTTGGTTGACCTCGCTGGCGATCCAGTCCTGCATGTGTGCCGCCGTCGACGCCCATCCGCCCACGATGTAGACGTAGGACGGGTCTTCGATCTGGGTCAGGAGATAAACGGGGAAGGTGGAGTAGGCGGCCTGCGCTTCGATGGCGGCCAGTATTCCCGACCGCGTGGTGGAGTCGTCAGGCGACTTGAGACGCACGAGTGCCAATTCCGTAATAGCCATGGTCAAGACAAGATCAAGATACAGCGACGATTGTCGCGATGGTCGAGATCTATTCGGATTGTAGCTCGTATTTGTAGCCGGCGGTGGCGGCAGGCATCGCTGACTGACGCGGCTCCGGTAGGCCTCCAACGTGATGACGCCGTGCCCATTTGCCTAAGTCGGCCATGGGCCCGATCATTCCGAGTCTCGCAGAGTAGGCGAGATCTGAATGATGGACCGATAATTGCCCCAATTCACGGTAGTAGACATCTACCTACTATCAGTTCTACGTGTTTGTCAAGATCATCGTCCGCGGGTTCGTGAAATTTGGCGTTCGATATTTCCGAAGGTTCGAGTTACATATATATCCTCCCGTGTCACCCCAAGCCCGACTCCGACGCCCCCTTCAAACGCGGTCACGACAGGCTATGTTTGAACTTGGAGTGACCACGACCTGAATAGATACGAAGAAACACAATAGTTTTTGACACTGACAATTTCGCCGAACAGAGGGCATGCGACTACTGCACATTGACACCGCATACTAGACTTACTCAAACTTAGCAGCTAAAGGGTTGCTCAAGATCTTGGCGGGAAAGTCGTCTTCGCCCAGAGTGGTCGTATGGGCCCAGGGCTTCAATTGCATCTCCTGGCGCACCGTGTCGGCAAAGCAGCCGCTCCAGCGCAACCGGGGGAACTGCTGGTTGACGTCGCGCACCGTGTCGGCATGTACCAGCTGCGAATGCATACCAGTGTTGTCTGCTGCACATTAGCCGGCCGCGAGTGAACGGAAAGAGGTCAGTCCACCTACCAAATATGGTGGCCAGTTGAACCAACTGTCCGACGGCCGTGATTGAACCGACCTGGCAAAGATCCTGATGGCGAATGATCGCCTCCGCGACACTCTCGGCCTGAGCTTTGGGGCTGACGGCCGATGTCTCGGACCCGTCATCCGACCTCTGCAACACGTCCAGGGCCAGGAAGCCACCGTAGAATTCGAAACTGAGAT
This sequence comes from Aspergillus sp. S1802E, assembly GCA_023627535.1. Taxonomy (NCBI): domain Eukaryota; kingdom Fungi; phylum Ascomycota; class Eurotiomycetes; order Eurotiales; family Aspergillaceae; genus Aspergillus; species Aspergillus sp. S1802E. The sequence continues at coordinate 30,895 of JAMAHN010000054.1, forward strand.
GCGTGGCACCAAGGTTCTCCGCACTCGTGCCGATATCGTGCAGCATGCAGGCGAGGAAGTAGGTCTCGTCGGAGAACTGCCATTCGGGGAAGAAATGCGACTTGATGGCCAGTCCGAGGTGATAGACGCGCATGCTGTGATGGAAGGTGGGCTGCGGCAAATGCGTTCGGGCGTAGGTCTGAATGCGGCGCGCCAGAGAAGTGTCGGGCATGGGCGTCGCCGACACGAGGGCCGCCGGGGGACTGCCGCGATGCCGCACGGCTTGCTCGATCAGCTTCTCCGCCGAGGACGGCACGGGGGTGAGGCCATATTCTTGGAGGGGATCTGCGAACATGATGGAGGATAGCGAGGAGATGAATGAACTGACAGGGTGATGGACGATGAAGGTAAGGTCAATGGCGTTGCCTTTATATGCTTCTCAAATGGTTCCATGGATGACGACATTGTTACATCGACGAGACGGTTCCCAGTCTAGAGCGAAGGGCAGGGATTCGCATGATCTGGAGCAAACCACTCGGGAGAAGAAGTCAGCATGATTTCCAATCCTCTGTCATCCCCATCGAAGTATACCGGAGTAGAGCAAGCAGTTGATGCAGGGAATTAGTCACCGTCCGGTCCCGATTAGGCAGTTGATACAGGTGGGGTGGCCTTGGCACCCATAGCCAATCAACACAGGCCGCTGACTACCCGCCGGCTGAGTCATCCGTGTCTCCGATCCCCTCTCTTCTGTCCTATTTTGGACTTCCTCCTTCTTCCTCTCTGCACACTTCTGGCCCGGTGCTGGGACCGAGACCCCACGAGGAAAGATTAGGTACCTATCTGGTCCCTGTGGAGCGCAGGAGTTAAATTGGTTGTGCTGCGTTGATGGGACGCGCCCTTGGACGCGTTCCCCAAAGCGGAAAGATGAAGCTATTCCCGTTGCACTGCTGCCTAGGTAGTCACTACTGCCTACTCGGTAGTCACGTTTACCACCAACCGCTGATTAGGTTACCACTAGACATTCATCATTTTTACTAACGTGTACGATACGAGATTGACAACGCCCCCAAATCCTACTCGCGCTCGGTCGGCACCCGATCGGCCACGGAACGCCCGAAGGCCGACGATATACTCCGTACAAGGTGTACATAATGCAACTCCTACGGCCCGTCCTCGGAACGCAGCCATTGTTTGTTATTATCTACTCGGCGAGAAACTGTCACTGAGCTGCATCTACACGTCATGGAATCCTCCAAAGCCCCTTCCGTGACGCTCTTTCGCGGTTTCCCCGAGACCGGGTGTTACACCTGGTCTCCCTTTGTCACCAAGTTAGAAGCTCGTCTGCGCTTCACCGGCTTGCCATACTCGGTTGAACAGGGCTCTGTGCGCGTTGCCCCCCGAGGGAAGATCCCTTACGTGGCGGTTGCGGATACCCACCACGCCTCGGAAGGCAGCACGCCGCGGATTATCGGCGACTCGACCCTGATCACCAACACGCTGATGCACGATGGTGTGCTGGCCGACCTGGATGCCAACCTTCGGCCGACGGAGAAACTCAATGACCTGGCGCTGAAGGCCTTGTTGGAGGACAAGCTGTATTTCTACCAGGTGGGTTACGTTAAACCCTAATGTTCTCGCTGGACAATGCGCCTCGGTCATCTTAGGCGCTGACCTTCGATCATCTAGTCCCACGAAAAGTGGATCCGGAACTTCTACACCATGCGCGGCAAGATCCTGGCCGACCTGCCCTGGCCCCTGCAGGTCCTCGTGGGCCATCTGATCTATCGCAAAAACACGCGCACCCTGCAGGGTCAAGGGACTCTGACCTTCTCGGACGAAGAGATCGCTGCCTTTCGACAGGAAATTTGGGAGAACCTCCACGCCGCCGCGGTGGCCGCCCGGTCGAAAAGCAACCATCCCGACGCGCCGTTTTGGATCTGGGCCGGCGAGGCGCCCACCGAGGCCGACGCCGTCCTTTTCGGATTTATCGCCTCGGGCCTGGTTTGCTACGCGTACGTTATCTCCCCCGTGATTGAGACTCTATTCTAACATGGCCTCGCCGCCGAAGAGCTCCAGAGACTCAACGGACCATCCGGAGCTTTCCAGCTTTAGTGGACTACGCACGAAGAATTCACGACCGGTACTTTCCCGATTACGCGCTATGGGAATAGCATTGGGGCACGGGCCCAAATCGGAATCGACTCCTGCATGCTGCATGGATGGAGGGCGTTACATTGAAATATCACGAAGCATTGCTAGAATAAAGATTATCGCCAACGGCGCTGTCCTCTCAGACCTGTCTCAATCCGGAACTAGTCCTGTCGCGGGCCTCATCCGCCCGCGATTCTGCCTGACTCGGAGTTCGTAGGGTAGGTCATGCGTCCCCGGTAGATGTGGTCCACATTTGCACAAATGGCGTACATGCACGCATGTACATTGATTATCCCACTAGCGGGAGAGGTACCGGGCATTTCCCGTGGTCTTCCTCACTATCAAGCCACTGATGACGTGGCCGTCCACTAGGTCGTTATCGATGCTGGAGGGAGGAATGGACTAAATCAGACTGTTGGCCAGGTCACAATCTCAATCAGACTCAGCGTTCCCACAGCGTGCTCGCTTGTACCGGACGCCATGACATACTAGCAGATATTTGGCGAAGCAGTCCTCGGCAAAATCGTCGAATGGCTCGTACGTGGCGCCCAGTCGATACGCGGCCGCAATGCCGGAGATGCACGCGATTTCGTGCATGTTCTACCCACAATGAGACTCTATCCACACGCGCTATCTGGGGTGACTTACCACCATCGTCCAGCTTCCGGCGTACAACGTGTGGTTCTTGCCGTTGATGAACATCATACCTGGCACCACGCGCAGGTAATGTTGCCAGCGGTGGCCGAATTGATGCCACTCTTTGCGTGCGATGATCTTGTCCTTCTCAATCCCCTCCCAGGTCCACAGATGCTTGTGCCGATCGTCGAGGAAAATGGTCTGGTAGACGTGTCGGTCGGGCTCCGGAGCCGGGGCGTTCTGACCAAAGGCTTCGCGGAATTGGTGCTGGTAATGCGTGCAGTCGAACCCCATTTCGATCTTCGCTGGATCTGAGACATACGAATGCGTGTAGTACATCGGCGCAAATCCCTCCCACCCGTCGCTGCGGGTTCGCGGCGCTTGTCGGGCAAACTCGACCTGACTCTTTCGGGACTCGGTGCTGGCCGACGCGCAAACCTCGGACGAATACCGCGTTTGAAAAATGCTAGAGAAGTACTGCGAATCGGAATGAGTGATGGTCAAATCATTGTAGAATTTGACACCGCCCAGGACGAAATTCTCGCGCCAGGTGGCACTGTTCCCCAGCATGGACTTGGCCTCGTCGGCAGGCACGCAGAGCACCAGCTCGTCGAATTCCTCTGGAGACCCTGTTCCCGAGCCCGGTTGGGAGTCCGCGGGTCGCGATCGCAGCGAAACGCCGCGCTTGTCGCGCCGCAAGATGTCGACCGTGGTGCTGAGACGCAGATCGACGCCGCGCGCGGCCACGTCGGCCGCCCAGTCACGATAGAAATCGCTTAGATTGGGGAAGGTAGACATTCCAGGTTGGTTGGGCAATAGCGTGTCTGGATCATAATCCCAGAGTCGCATCTGCGGGTCGTCAAACAATCGTTCCAACAGCACGCTTGAGACGTTGGGCGTCTGATTGCCCGTCCCCAGGAAAAGCGCCATTAGCGGCAACACCATCTTATTAGAGAAATCGCGGCTGAACCGGAACAGTCGCAGCATCACTTTGACAGGCGTGACGCCGAGAACGGGCATCAAACGTTTGATCCATTTCAGCGCGCGGCCCAGCTTCCTGATCTCGTCGGAGTAGCGATCCACTAGTGGACTGGGAAAGACGTTGGTCCAGAAGCTGTCCGTGCCTTTGCCGAATGAAACTTGCAGCTTGACAGGCTGGGGCTCGTAGCCGTATCGACGAAAGAAGTTGAAGGTGTGTCGAAAAATGGGCGAGCCGCCCTGCACCCCGTCATTCAGCCACTCGGCGCCATGGCGAGAACTGTCCAAGGGGATTGAAGTCGCCTGGCCACCGGTATAGTCCGCAATGTCAAAGAGGGAAACCTTAAAACGATCAGGGTGTTTGGCCAAAGTGGAGGCACAGGACTGCGCTTTGTGTTAGTGATCGACGTACTTGTACTCGGACTAGAGCGTATTCGGAGAGTCTCTGCTTGCCATTCCTGCAGCCCCGGCACCAATTATGGCCACTTTCTTTCTGCCATCATGCTCCTCTGGCATCTCGGTTGGATTGAAGCTGTTCGATGTGGGGAGAGGGAATTATAGGGGTCGAGGATGAACCTCAATGCATTATAAAGAAGATCGATCGGGGGCGATTCAGGGTTGACGTCATCTCCGACGTCACGGTCGCCGGACTAGGAGGAATGATGTCGATGCAGTTTGCCAAAGAATGCTCGGGCAAATCTAACAATCGGTTTAACTCTCAGACGACAATGTCGGTGACTGTCCTCTGTTAATTTTCATACAGGAGTAGGTCTTGGGTGCTGTTCGCCGTCGCCGAATGAACGCTGCGATTACACTCACCGGCTGTCTTCTACATTCAATCATAGGTGGACGCGAAACAATATGCATAAATTGCTATGAGGCTTCTAACAATGAAGTCTTAGCGACCTTCGCAGATTTCAGTCTCACCCACCGTTAATGCGCCCGTGAGAACGCTGTCCGGATCAACTTTTCTCTTGAGCGACAGGAGAGTCTTGTAGTTGCTGCCCCAAAACCGCGCCTGGTAGTCGGATTCCAGCCGGTTGCCCTCGTTGTAATAAGCATCGCGACCGAAGATTTGGTCCGCTTGGGACATGAGAGATTGCGCGGTGGATTGCTGCACCGAGGTCGTTCCGCTGGTGGATGAGGCGAAGACGGGAATGTCTACATACCCTGGACGACTTAATGGGAGGTCTTACCGCGTCGGCTGCTGGCTCGTTCACCGCACCATCACCCACTTCATAATGAGTCAGTCGTTGTGCTGTTTGCGTCACTGTCTTTACTTACCTTTTTGGAATATGAAGGGTTGGTTTGGGGTAGGCCCGTCACGAAGTCCGCAATAGACTGTCGGCCATCCTTCGAACTCCACAGATCGTTCGGCACCACGCGACTGATGTCCATGACATTGACACCAACTGCACTGCCCTCCTTCATGATGGGACCGACTATTTTCTCGAACGCCTCGTTCCAGGTCTCAGACTGCAACCCTTGCAGATTTACCGTCACCTCGTCGATAGAGTTGAGGAAGTCAAATGCGCTTAGCGATTTTTCGGCAGACACGACGGTTTCCTTCGATTGGAAGCCCTTTTGGAAGGCAATAGTAAGGTTCGGATAGGTTGTCTCCCAAAGGCCCGAAATAAAACCCGAGGCATACTCCGGGTCGCGCTGCACAAACTCGGAGATCATGTTTTGGTATGACTTCTTGTCGGCGGCAGAGACTTGCCCCACGACGACGTTAACGGCCTCAAAGGCTGGTAAACTCCCTGCGACTTCTTCGGTCCTCCAGTCGCGTTGAGCGCCGCGTCCCCTTTCAAGATGGACGGAAAGGAGGCATCGCCAGGAAGACAGTAAGGTGCCTTCGCCAAGGAAGGAGCTGTCAACGCGATGACCAGTAGTGATGAAAGTCTTGCCATCTTATGGTACAAAGTCGAACAGACGGACAGATCGATTGTCCACTCGGATGGGAATGGGTCTTTACTATGCCTACGGCTCTTTCTTGCCTCTTTATAATTTCATAGTCCCAATCATTCGCCTTCCTTTGGGCTATTCTCCACAGCGCGAGGAAGACGGAATTCCTCTCAAAAGATCAGGACTCCTCGGCCATTTCTATTCTAGCTTGATCCCCCAACAATCTAGTTATTCCAAAGTCCTGAAATATCCTCCATCCTTTCTTTGCTTTTTAGTACACCGGTGTAGTAATGACTGACAACCGGACTAGGATAGGGGGTCTGTTGGCAAGACAAAGGCGGCACATTAGGAATCCCTTCGTTTACCAGCCAACTCGACGAGAGCAACCTTGGCACATGTTGGTTCGTTAGTTCGTTAGTAGGGCGTGCCCCTCATGGCATCAGGGCAGGTTCCACCTATTCCCATAACTCAACAGAAGACTTGATTTTGGCCCCAACCAGGATGTTCGGTTGGCTCCCTGGCAAGCCTTGTGGGTTCTCACTTAATGATCCCACTGCGTACCATCAGGCTACAGGCTAGGTATACTTATATGAGCATGCCGTGGGGCAAGTGTTGGTTCGATCCTCGCTCGGGCCTCAACCGAGTCCATTTGATTGAAACATGATTGTTGGAACTAAGCAGCGAGTACAACGATACATACAGGAGGGTAACTAGTGTGGCCTGTTGCCTTACCCACCTCCTCCACCATTCTACTCAGTTTCGACCAGGGCAGGCTTTCACTCTGCGACGACGAATGGGGCAACACTGGCCAACTTCTCGCGGGTTTCGGTGAGTTCTCGGTCAGGTCTAGACTGCGCGATGACTCCGGCCCCAGCTTGAACCCACGAGCGACGATGATCTTGGAATACGGTGCGCAGAACGAGTGAAGCCTCGAAGGAATCGGGTCCGTCCAACATTAAGACGGCACCGGAATACAGCTCGCGGGGTTCCCGTTCCAGACGCTGGATTCCTTCCAGTGCTGCCTGTTTCGGAATCCCCGACGCTGTGATTGAGGGAAAAATGACCGCTAAGGCATCCCATGGGTCCTTATCTGCTGCCAGTGTACCAGAGACCCGAGATCCCAGATGCTGCACGCTACCGCGGGCACGAACAGACATAAGGTCATTTGTGGCTGCCGTGCCAGACACACACAGTTGATCCAGTTCCTGCATTGCTTCCTTGACAGACATAACATGCTCTACGATCTCTTTTGTATCGTGTGTCAACTCCTGCGCCAGCCTTTCAACCTCCGCCGAAGTGCCGAGGCGCGATCGTGTTCCAGCGAGCGGTTCTGTAGCCACGATGCCATCCTGGACGGACATTACCAGTTCCGGACTAAATCCTGTTGCCTGGAATCCGGCCTGGCTAAATGAAAAAGTGCGGGCCGGATCGTTGGCCCGTCGACCGCATAGAAGCGTTGCTGCCATGTCCACGCGACCCTCAAGACGGACGGCGCGCGAGGGGATGACCTTGGTATAATTTCCTTCTTCAATTTCCTCCTGTGCTTGCTGAACACGAGTGATATACTCTCCCACGGAATCCGTTGTATCAATCTTTAGGTTTGGATCCGGTTCTAGACGGGTGTCGCCGATGATAAGTGCCGACAGATCTTTTAACTCTGTGTCGTTGGACCCGGTCAGAATGACTTGATCATGGTGGAATGTGATCTCTGTGCGTGGAACCAGGAGACTTAGCAGCGGCCAAAGACCCGACTGAAACGGTATTCCTCGGACGTGGGCGGCGTAGTTATAACCAACATGCCCGAAGGCTTTATGGCCGGGTCGAGCGTGTTGGGAAAGAAAGTCGCGCGCCGCCTGAGCAAGGGAATTTCGAACCGGATGTTCTTCACGCCGCGCTCCGGCAGTGACCGTAGCGATCTCTCCTTTAGCGTCGATCAGCAATGAGGCATGGGTTCCGAGGCCCAAATACCATGCACCGGCTTGCTCATAGGCGTAATAATCTTCGCCCTTGAACTTGGCTAAAACCACAGACACTCGTTCCACAAAACCCCTTTGTCTAGGATTGAGGGGAAAGGAAACCTGAGAGAAGGCCATCTTGTAAGACCGAAATGGGTGGCTTTGTGTGTTGTGAATTTTTGGACTCGTGGGAGTACTTTCCTAGGCATTGGTGGTGGATAGGTCTGCTAGGCTTCTTAGGATCGAATGGAAGGGTGCAATTTATACGTGAACCGAGACCCTCGCCAATGCTTCCCTCTGTTTGCCACCTTCGCAATAGAACTACACTCCTACTAAGTGACGATGTCAGGGTGTATATGTCTGTAAAGTAAGTACTTGATGTCAGTGGCTTCATGAACTGCATCATCCCCCAATCTATCTTGATCGACCGCTCTGCGGGCAGGAGAATTGGGAAATACGCTGCTCTAAGACGTGTCCCAATTTCTACTTACGTGCACACGCAGAGCCCTGATCCTGCATGAAACCTGATATCGATTGTAGACACCATCGCAGGTAATTCCTGGTTGTCATCACTATGATGTCGGCTAGCTGGTTAAGCTTTCTACCTGCGTCGGAGCACATATTGTGTTACCCTGAACTATGCAAGGCAAACAATATTCTAGTGCCACGTCACTTTCAGAATATGGTTTCATGCGTAACTCCTTTCTCATAATCTTTGGAATATGGAATTGATTGAACAGGATGTGAATTGATTTTGAAGACGGATGTATGTCCTTGTATACGGCCAGCCAAGAGTGACAATATGCATCACGTTATCTGTCAGTCGAGACATCAGGATAAACCCCTTGCACCGGGAGATTTGCACCCTCTGTCCTGGGCTTATTATGACACTCACACCGCTACCCTTGGCTTCCCAGGGTACAAAATGATGTTCACTCTAACATTCGACGCATTAGCCTCTGCGCAGACAAGCCTCACAGGTAAATATGTGAATTTATTTGAATCAGGTCATGTCCACTGTACCTGTTAATAGCTGATGTGGATGAAGAGCCATAAATAAGACATGGTCGATGGAGCATTTCGAATTTATTGCGAAGACCCAAGCAGTTTTGCCCACATCTCAACTTTGCAGGGAATTGCTATAGCTCAATCTGACCATTATGTATTGGGTCGAGGCCTGGTGGATTCGGTCCGGTCAGTCTCATACCTTTATCTGCTCCATGCGCTCCCAAAAAAGGGTGAACATTGACCCTGGGCAGACTGGACGCTCAGCATCTGCTATGGAAGTTGCATCAGGGCTTCGAACTGCACCCAGGGATTCCAATCACAACCCATATGAAAATCGCCAAAATGGGAACCGGAACTGGGTTAGTGTTTCTCTGCACCGCACGGCTGTTATGTAGTCAGTCCACTTTCCCAAAAACTCTAACGATCGCCAGTGTTTGGGTGTTTGATGTTGCTAAGCACGTTCCATTCGGCGTGCGAGTGGATGGTTATGATATCTCAGATGAGCAGCTCCCACCCAGAGATTTGTGGCCGTCGAATGTATCACTCGAAATGATGGATTCCCTGGTAGATCCTCCACCATCTCTCATGGGCCAATACGATGGCGGGCATCTTCGCATGTGGGTAAGTAATGTCCGAGAGAGTGACATTGGACCCGTGATCCGTCATGCGAAATCCCTTCTGAGTAGGTCTGGTTCGTCACTTTCCGATGAGCAACGGTAACAAGACTTTGCATAGAACCGGGTAGATATATGCAGTGGGAAGACGCCGATTTGGTCAACCCAGTCGTGCGAGGGGAGATAGCAGAAAGGTTCGACGCGAGGCTTCGTACCTTATTTCGTCAGGTCCACCTTGACTACAGGTAAGTTATTGATGTGCCGAGAATCGTACGGATGGAAAAAGGCCGGAATCGCTGAGTTCAATCAATGGTTGGGTATCAGATCTTCGCAATCGCCTGCGTCAGGAGGGCTTGGAGGTTGTTGAATTATATCATGGTAGATTCGACTCTGATGCGGCCCAACTATGTACGAGAACCTACTTGATGGCCGTTCAGGAAATCCTCAACGGCATCAACAAGTCGTCCTCTTCCGATATAAATCGCTCTGTGACGGAGCTGGAGGCCGTGCTCCAGAAAATGCTTGGGCAACCTACAAGTGGAATGATCTACAATTGGACACCAGTTAGCGTACTTGCACGTGTAAAGTGATAACGCTCTTTGGACATTGGCACTGCAGAAAGCCAGAAATATTAGCAATTCCAATGGAATGAGGCATGGTTACAACTATGATCTAGAATCCCTGCAGTAACAGATGATACCACTGGAACCTGAGTCCTTACGGCAGGCCTATACATCTTACCTATCATATGAATACGAATGTATAGCTCTATGGCAGAATCTTTAACAACTTGGAAGTATATAGATTTTGAGAGCAAGCGATATGTTCCCCTTGTATTATTACGTAGGCAAACCGAGCAGGCGATCAAATACGAACAGACCCAGGAGCGCTAAGAGACAATATTACTAAACTTTCCCAGATTCTACCCATTACCTCGCATCCTCCAGTACCGAGGTTAGCTCTGCCTTTCCCCCGTCAAGGATCTGCTGCCAGTCTTGTGCATTGAGCCAGCTCGTAAAAGAAGGGGTCTGGACCGGGACGGCCAGGTCCCGCGGGTAGAGGACGTTATCCAGACCTCCCATGTATCCAAACTCGGCGATGTAGGGGGGTGCATCTAGAACTTCCAAAGGAATTCCTAGCTCTTGATGCATATAATCTACACTAACTTCAACCAGCTCAGCTGGTCTACCGGTGGCGTGATTCCAGGCTTTCACGATGGCTTCAACGGTTAGGGAGGTGTCATAGGCGAGAAGCTTGACACCAGGTCGCTCGTTCTCCACGAGAGCGCGGACGAAGGGACCAGTCGATTCGGAGGGGTTGATGATTGGGATCTCCAGATCTTTAGGTAGCGGCAGCACGAACTGGTACCGACCAGTCGAGGCATTCAGGGATGGCATGAAGAGCGGGTTTGTGGCGTATACGGCCGGGTAGATAAAGGAAGTCTTTCGGGCCAAGGAGGGCTGATCCCGCTCAATGTACTCCACAATCGTCGCTTTCGAGTCCCAATGATAAGAGTGGGGGTATTTCCCACGGGAATGCTTCTTCATAGGGCCCAATGCCGAATAGACAAAGCGCTCCAGGGTCGGGATCTCAGCCGCGGCAATGGCAGCGTTCTGCCCATGCAGGACCTCCTCTTGAAAAGCCTCATCGCTGGACTTGGATTGGCCTCCTGCGACCGTTGAACTTCGGTAAGGGCCCCAAAAGTCCGTATTGACAAATATCGCATTGGCATTTGCGAACGCACGATGCAGCGATTCAAGGTCGGCGAGATTAGCCTCTACCACGCCGGCCCCGAGCGACGCCAGGTTTTTGGCCGCCACAGAAGACGCGTTGCGCGTGACGCAGCGAACATCCCAGTGATTGAGCTGCAAGAAGGTTCGGGCCACAGAAGAGCCTTGGTTGCCCGTGGCACCGACAACGACGACCAGCTTGCGTGGGGTAGACATACTCGGGCAAAAGTCAAGATGTATATATAAATTGCGGCGCAGGGGGTGTGAGAAGGGAGAAGAGAAGCGGATCTCAAGAGTAGATGACACCGAAGAGATTGTGAACAATAAGGAGCCATATTGCCTCCTGACAGCAGGGGACTCAGGGCTTTTATAACGTTCGACGGCGCATGAAGGGGAGCGGCCATCCTCATGCATCGGGGCAGCGGATGCCACAAAGCTCAGGTGTCGAGGGGAGTAAGCCAGGTGATGAGTCATCCTCGCTGACTCGCCCAGCCCGACGGTGATTGGCCGTCGCAGCGTAAGCCACGTGCCAAGAGGAGCCGACAAGACGACAACTGCGCCTACCTGACTTCGTACTCTCGACAGCCTCATGGAAGCCAGGATGCCCGTAAGCCATCGACCGCCCGCTCTTCAGCATGGAGAGCTCTTCCGAATTGTTGACACGCAACGGCCGCCCTCCCGTTCGGCGTAAGCGGGTGGTGACGGAAGCTCGGAAAGAGCAGAACCGCGTCGCCCAGCGGGCCTACCGTATGTGATCCATAGAATGACCTTGTATCACTCCAACTGACTGGACGACCTACTGTAGGCCGACGACAGAGAGAGGAGCGGCTGAAGCAGCCACGGCCGCAGACGGCCTGCCGTTTCCCCGTTCTCCAACCCCTGCCAACGGCACAGGTTCCCCCTTCGCACGATCGTATTCCACCGGCCTCCGCATCCTCGCTATCTTCGCGCGACCCTGCCTCGAGCTTTGCTTCCGGTATTGAGCTGGACAATCTAGAATTCCTCGACCGAATCCAAGATACGGCACCGGAAACAGTAAGCCCGTCGAGCCTTGCCGACCTCCACGTGCAGCCGAGTGGTGACCCGTTAAACATCGTGGGGATTGACCCTCTCGTTCCAATTGACTTTGTCTTGGAGGGCGAGAATAGTCTTTCTGACCAGTGGCTCCAATTTTCTGACCAACCACTACCGACAGAGGGCATCGCGGGATCGGACATTGACTTAAACCATCCAGCGGAGGATGACGGTGGGCATGGAGTAACTCAGCCGGCGTTTGCAGATCTCTATCTGAATCGTCTTCAGTTATCCAAAATGGCTCTTCTACATGCGTGCTTCTTCAACGCACGCTGCCTGGGCATCGACGCTAAGGAATTCTCCAGCTACTCCTGCTTGTCCTTATGCTCGCCCTTTTACCGTCCAGTCACGATGAGCGAGGACCCGAAAGCCTTGTTGGCGGCCGTCTCGCGGCCTTCGATCCCTCCCCATCTGCAGCCCACATTGCCCCAGGTGCTGTTTCCCCATCATCCGATTCTTGATCTCCTACCATTGCCAGGGCTGCGGGCTCGTGCCATCATGCTGGCGGCCACGGCGCCTTTTCTGCTGGATGCGTTTGACTTCAAAAAGGACGTCGTCGAAGGGGGTCTGATCTGTTGGGCGGCCCAGCAAGGCGGAAGTAGTCAACCCTGGGATCGACGCAGCTGGGAGGCCGCGCCGTGGTTTCTTCAAAAATGGCGGCTGTTAGTTGACGGCCCGCAGAGCGACCTGTGGCAGCAAAGCGCCTGGTGGCAGGGCATGAGAGGCGAAGTGCCCGCCCGGTGAATGGACAGGGAGGTTCACTTGCGTCAACAGTCTCCCCTAGGTTGTCCCATGCTACTGTGCTTGGTAGATCTTTGCCAGCGGCTTTCATGTGTAGGCCCCGCACTCGCTAACAGTGTCCATCCGCGTTGCATCGGTGCGGAACACAGCACCCCACGGGTGGTGAATGGAAAGACAGCCGGCTTTTCCTTTGCGATTGGGTGGCTGCATGAGAGCGCGACTCTTCGGACCATCAGTTCTCAGACTTTGTCTGATCCCGACCCCTTTCGAAGTGAGCGGGGTGCGGGAACCGGGACAAACCCGACCTATGGCCCCATTCTTGGTCGGAGACATGTGTGAAGATTAACCACACCTGGCTATACGTCCCGTTTGCATGTGCTCGAGGCAGATTGAAAAGTCAATCATCTCTCTATCCCTACCAAAAGTTATTTTATAGAGCGAGTTAGCGCTTGGTTGGGGTTAGAACTCCAGATAAGCGCCCAACCCGACATCTAGCCCTAGAATGATGCGTGGAGAAAAGGAAAGATAAGGGGAACTACAGCTAGTCTGGCCGTTCACCGCGGTAACAATTACGGCTCTAACGAATATCCACAATATCTATATCAACACTTTCGGAAGCACAGGAGGGAAGGTGTCCAAATTCAACCAGGGATCAAGATTGTTTCGTCGGAAGACATCTTGGATATTGTCTAAGAAGTAGCTTCTGGCTGTACACAATATTATAGAGAGATTGATTGAAGCCATACCCAAGCTATCGGGGACTTTTGGGCAACAGGTGCAACTGCATCTGATTATGTACAAGCGACGTGTTTCACACAACCAATGAAAGGCATGACTTACGCCCCAAGCAATACGGAGTATTTATGCCTGACTTATCATAGGGGCTGCATACCTTTGGGAGTTTGAACTGGCTCGCAACCAAGGAGCCCTGGGTTTGTGACACCCGTCGTAGCGAGGCGAGCTGCAGCCTTTGTGGGATAGGCAATAGGGTGTAACCATTGTCCCAAAGAAAGGTGCAAGGACAATCAAGGAGATGCGAAAGACAGAACATGGAAAAGCAAGGAAAACGCAAGTAACTGGGTTAACTGGGTCGAACAAGCAGACGTAGACCGTAATCTGGGCTCTTCTAGGAATAGACCTGGCCTCTTGTCTGAGCTCTTTATGTGTTAGATGGGATACTTTTGTTTACTGTAACCTTTTTTCTCGGAGGTATATAAAGCACCGCTGGACGCTTGAGCCTCGTAGGTGTTTAAGTTGGTCGAATTTGTACGAGGCCTAGTCACCCCCATCCACCTTTGCTCCTTCTGGTTCGGCCTTGGCGAGTCACCTCTCGGTTGTACAGGGTAGTGACTGTGTTCAAGGCCGTTTTCCGACAAAATTTCCACTCCTTCCCTGACTCTACCATGCCTTTCACTACCACAAGAACACCTTCGTCAGGGTTGACGTGGGGTCTATGGTAAAGAACCTGGAACATCCCGCCCTGCATGTTATCCAAGGCAAGAGTATATTTCTCGAGGGAACTTGCGAATTTGGCATGGCAGCCAATCCAGACCCAAGCCTCGAGTCTTCGCCAAACAGCAGTCCTATTCATCGTGGCTACTGTCTGGGGCCGGGGCTGAGAGGCCCGGCAGCTAAACAAAGCCGAGTAAATACGTTGCATTGAGTAGGATATGATTATGGATGGATGGTTAGTCAAATCCGGTCCACCCCAAGAGTGCTTTATATAGCCAACTGGGCGTTTCAGAGCATCTTTCAAGAACCAATGACTCATGCGCATCGACTGTGCTGTTGATGGAAAACTCCGCTCTGGGACGAAGACTCATGAAAAGTTCAGTATAGCACAACGACACGAGTACGAAGTGAATTTTCCGTGGACCGATTACAGCTAGGTCTAAAAGTATCGGAATGGAACCCATGCCCGCTTGAAAGTGGAATGATCATGCTCAAAGCAAGGTGCTTGCGAATCGGTTCTATTTGAAGCGTGATAAAAGCCATCCCGGTCAGTCATCCGGTAGGTAATGTTGAACAGAAGCATTGTGACACTAGAAGTGACTGGCCAGGACTCTTAGATCGTATTTGCGTCGTAACGCCTCGGTCAACCAAGCGAGTCAAGCTTCAACCTGGGAGGCCTATTTCTGGAGCTGCCCGAAACCAGATCATGAGACACCCAACCTGTGCGACCGAAGGCAATGGGATTTCCTTAGCGTGCTATATTGAGCTCCGACGTATTCTGAAAACCTTGTAGTAATGAATTGGTCTGGGCTGGTTCCGGTTTGGGTCATGGGCGTCTTTCACAGACCCAGCTAGCCTGTATAAAGTAAACCTCGATGAGAGAACCTGGGGCATGGCATCGTGTCGGCAAAAGAACCAACGATAGACGAATCCCATACTTCCGAGTTCAATGTCGGGCATGCATAGTGACGAGCCGGACTTCTATAGAGCTTGAAATTTAGTGCTGTCATAGCTAAAGCAGTCGAATAGATGAGACTCCAGACTCGTGGAACCAACGCAAGGTAACCAGCATGCCTGCCAGAGCACATTCTCCTTTCAATCAGCTAGGACGAATGGTGTTACAGGAATACGGGCTTGTTCCACCAACCGCTCGCTAGAATCATCGCGCGAGTGACTCTAGCACTGTCACTGGCCAGAGGAAGGGTGGGCGCACAGCGAGACACGTAGATAACTTGTGCTAGACAAACATAGGTTGTCGGGAGTAAGCCTCCCTAAAAAAGGGAGCCACAATTCATCCAACGCAACAAGGCCGTCACCCCGAAAGTCAGTCAGAGACAACTCATACGATCGCTCCACATCGAATAACAGCGAGGATCGTTTGCTAGGAGATAAATTGAGATGTCCCCGCACTTTGGCCTGCTAGTCATCGGTTCCCACGCCAGCAGCTCCTCGCCAACTGAGTCGCAGTTTTTCCTTTCTCGTCATTTAAGAGAATGCAGTCAATCATCCAGCAGATAAAAGACCTCTATGCTGGATCAGATGCCAAGGGTCGCGCAGCAATACACCGTGACATATACCGGCTACAAGGGTCAATGTTATCAGAAATGGAATTTATGATTCATTTGGCAGCCAATGGTGTGAGTGGCATCGCCCGAACTTCGAGAAGTCCCTTTCCAGCTGATGAAATAGCAGCCGGTCAAGTATGCGATGGCCAAAATCGGAGTCGATCTCCATATCTTCGAGCTTCTGACGGAGAAAGATCGGCCTCTCACGGCTTCGCAGATAGCAGATCGAGTGACTGGGGCTCCAGAACTTCTGAGTGAGACAAAGAAGATCTCCTAGTGGTAAACAATAGGCAGTCGATCGGCGCTAATGGAGACCAGAGAGAATCCTCCGGACGCAGGCAGCGTTGCACCTGATCGACCAAACCGGTGCTAATACATTTCGAGCAAATCGAGTAACTAGACTTCTCTCCAATCCAGACATGAACTCGCTGCTGCGGTTTCAGTAAGTCAGGATGTCCGCCCCGAAGCCAATCTATAGCAGCGACTCACGCTATTATAGACAGCCAGTATTTGGGCCTGCATACCAAGCCCTGCCAGACTTTCTGCGAGCTAGGGAGTATCAGAATCCTATGGCCAACGACGTCACGGCGTTTCAGATAGCTTTCAACACGGAGTTGACGTTCCCGGAATTTGTGAAACAGCATCCCGAGCACCTTGAAAATCTACACAAGTCTATGCAACAGTCCTACGGCAATCAATGGACCGACGAGTTTCCAGTGGAAAGTGAGCTGGGTCAGTGGGGTCAAAATGGATACGAGAGGCCACTGCCTGTTGACATTGGCGGCGGACGAGGGCAACAGGCCAGCGCATTCAAGAAGAGATTTCCCGGTCTACCAGGCCGTGTGATTGTGCAAGATCGGGCGGAAGTAGTTGACGGTGTGGCTGAGATCGATGGAGTTGAGTTTATGGTGCACGACTTCTTTGAGGCTCAGCCGATCCTAGGAGCCAAGTTCTACTATCTCCGGTTCGTACTTCACGACTGGCCGGACGATCTCTGCGTCCAGATCCTGCGGAGTATTGTTCCTGCCATGGGCCCACAGTCGTGTATCGTTCTGGACGAAATGATTCCTCCTGATATAGGCATGTCTTTCTGGGCTGCCTTCATGGACACTGCTATGCTTGCGACATGTGGCGGATCAGAGCGCAGCGCAGAGGACTGGGTTAGGCTCCTTGACCGTGCAGGACTGCGGATGCTGAAGCTGCTGGAATACGATCCGCAGAATCTATCCGTAATCGTGGCCGTTCCCAAGCCAAAAGAAAATGTAAGTTAAATACCCGTGATGGCGACCGTGGACTGAGGATGGCAATGTTTATTGCACCATGGCTGGGCATAGGAAGGATGTCACCGGCGCCGGCCACCACTACTGGTGAAGACGGATTTATGTATTGAAGCTAAGTAGACAGGCTAATGGTCCATTCTCGGAATAGCAAGTAGGATTGAATTATTTCTGGCTCCCCTCAAGGTTCGAAAGGGTACCTAAATGCCTTTCCGATGGGACTCGGGCAAAGAAATTTATGCAACGTTGAATCCGTAGATAAATTCCCGTGGGGGGGGGGGGGGGCGCGCCTGCAGTGTAGAGGTCTTATAGTTAAAGCGAACTCGGCTTCGCCTTCTTGCCACGGCCTTCAAAGGCCCAGTCAATCTGCGTTGCCATCCGGACTTTGACTCTTAGTTCGTTGGCAAATGCGCGGACCAGGCCTGGATTCTGCTGGAACCACCGTCCGGACTGAACAACATCAATGCCCGACTGCAACACCTCCTCCGCCAGGGAGCCTGTCTTGATGCCACCTACGGCGGACACCAGAAGTCTGTCGCCTACTGCACTTTTGATATCCCGGGCAAAATGCGCCTGATAAGCCGGACCGGAACGAATGGCAATGGCGGATTTGGCATGAATACCCCCTGAGCTGACATCCACCAGGTCGATGCCATGATCTGCCAGGAGGGGAGCCAGCCGTACTGACTGAGCAAGCGTCCATGACTTAGAGAATTCTTGCCTCAAATTTTCGTCGAACTCGAACCAATCTGTGGCACTGATGCGCACGAAGACGGGCATGGATGTCGGAACCGTAGCTCGAACGACATCGCACACCTCCAACAGTAGCCTGACCCTGTTCTCAAAGCTGCCCCCATAATGATCCGTTCTCCGGTTGCTGACCGGACTCAGGAACTGATGCAGGAGATACCCATGGGCGGCGTGGATTTCGATTGCGTCGAAGTTTGCCCGGAGAGCTCTTTGAGCAGCCGCTGCGTAGGCATTCTTCAAAGTCTCAATCCCCTCCAAAGATAGAGCTGAGGGCACAGTGTTGATGCCCTCCTCATGGGGGATAGCCGACGGAGCGACAAGGTCGTCTGGCCATCCCCCAACTTCCGTGACCGCCATGGCGTTGCCGCTCAACCAAGGGGCCACGGCGCTGCCCTTCCGACCGGCGTGGGCCAATTGAATGGCGATCTTCTGATTCTGGCCGTGGGCGAATTCCGTGATGCGCTTCAATTGCTCGATATGAGCGTCTTCGTACAGTCCGAGATCCTGCGGTGTGATGCGACCGATTTCCTGCACTGCGGTCGCTTCGATGATTGCCAGGCCCGGCCCGCGCTGGATGATACCGCCGAGGTGTGTCAAATGCCAGTCGTTCGCATAACCGTCCTTTGAGGAATATTGACAGAGGGGAGCCAGGAACAGGCGATTAGGGAGCGTTAAACTGCGGATGGAAATAGGGCTGAACAGCTTGGTTGACCCCTCGAGTTGCGTGCCAGCCGGGGGCTCTTGGACTGGCGTATAGTATGAGATGCCGGAGGCAGCGACATTGTCAATCTTGGTCTGCATAATGGTAATGATTCTCACAGAGCTCAGCTGGGGTCTAGGGGATGTGTCGAGATGCAAAGGACTTGTTTACAGCTCATATATAGCTTGGGGGCATTATTAATAAAACATTGGATTAATAATGGTACAAGAGCTAACACTACATCTCGTCATCGCGTGCCGCTATGATTGGCTCACGATGTGGACTCTAACCAGACTATTCTAATGCTAGACTGGCTCGTTCTACCAATATTGAATGTGTGCATGGCATGACCGCTCTTCTGACGTTCACGCTTCCACCGAGTACAGCTAAGTGGCCATTTACTCCCTAATGCAGACTCTGAACAATCTCAATGCAACCACTTGCAACAGCTACTTTGATATGGGATCCAACACTCAGTTCTTGACTGGAACCATCATAAGTTGTGTGGTTGACGCTGCATATTTGTGTTATAACCTTTGTGCCTGACTAACACCACGAGTACCTGCTCGGACTGAAATTGTATCATCATACAGAGTATATACGGTGAGTGAGCGCGGTGATTCACCTTGACTCATCATGACTGGCGACCCTCCTCACATTTGTATTGACCAGTTAAACCTTGGCGATCGACAAGATCTGATCATCCACTCGAATTAATAGACTTGTTTATTTCCCTTTGCTGCCGCTGGCTTGATTATTATTCAATGTATCTATTGCCTAATTCAAGTTGGCCAAGGTGTCCATGGCTATCTTGCGTCCCACGAAGCTTAATACTAGGTTCTACCACGCCCCCCCACAGGCGTCATACCAAAGAACAAAAAACAAAACCAAAAAAAAAAGCCCGGGAGTGATGCAAGGAACATTAACCGTCAAACATACACAATTGCTGAAGCCGTTCCGTGCAGCAACCACGGGGAACCCATAGGTACGGCGATTCTCCTTGATTAACCGAATAGTGCCGTGGTAGTAGAGGTGGATATAGGGCCTGCCTTATTACGGGACGAGAAGAAATTTCTAGTCTAAACGTGCCTTTAGATAAGAAAGAAAAGCTGGAGAGCTTTTCTTTATATCTGTACGAAATCTTTTATATGGTAGACTAGTGCCAGTACTGATAGTAGTACTAGTAGACATAAGGCCTTAAGTATTGATAGATACATAAGATAGAGCTCTTATATCTAGATATTAGTCCAGTAATAATAGCCCCTCTCCCTCTCTTTTCTAGGGTACTATAAGTATCTCCTTTTTATATATATAAATAAGTTATTCGTACATACTAATAAATATAGGTTTCACGCCCCCCCGTCAATGGTGCAAACGGTCACAGTGTAACTGTTTACTCATCATTGATCGAGAGACTATTGGAGGAGACCGGAATGACGGAGGATGAATTGACGCCCTCTACCTTTTTTGTCGAGATCGGAGTCGACTCACTAATAAGCATTTCGATTCTGGCCGCGGTCAAGGCAGACACCGGGGGTCGAGCTGGGCGCTTCATTTCTTATGGACTATCCCACCCTGGATGGTGCCAAGCGGGCACTGCGGAAGATGGAAAAGAAAGATGTCGGACCCCTGCCACCCGCGATGAATGGCGAAATCAATAGGATTACAAATGGTGTTGGTCGAGAATACAATGCGGTTCTCATGCAAGGGCCTTCGCAATCTTCACGCTCTTCGCTCTTTTTGATCGCTGACGGCGCAGGTTCTGCGGCGGCATACATCCAGCTGCCTAACTCGGCGAGGATCTCCCGACCTCCCCGTCCTAGCAGCCAAGTCGCCATTGGTCCAGGTCCCGAAGAATTTTACCTCGCGGCGATCCGTGCGAAACAGCCAAAAAAGCCGTATCTACTGGGAGGTTGGTCTGCCGGTGGAGTGTTCGCTTACGAGGTCGCGCGGCGGTTACTGAATGATGGCGAACAAGTCCTTGGACTGATTATTATTGACATTACTGATCGGCTTCATGAAGACATGAGCAAGGTTACGGCTCAACAATGGATATAATCGATCAGATTGGTATGCTCAGCGGCATTGACGGTGTCGATTTCAGGCAAATCGAAGTTCGGATCGGATAGAAGGTCATCTCCTCGAGAGAGAGGCCTGAAATCCGGCAACGGTGGGGTCTATGACAGGAAGGTGTTCCATCACAACCGCTAAATCCTCTCTCGCATAAGGCATCGACTCAAACGGATTGCTGAAGGCCTGCTGCTTCATAACAGCGGGCTCAGACATCGTGGGCGGAATGTAGGCCGGCGTGCTGGCACTGCTGGCAGCAGATTTACTTCGTAGCAGCTTGGCAGAAGACCCATGCTGCTCCCGCATTGATTCATTCTGCGGTTCCTCGTAGCCTGGGCCAACCTTTGTTTCATTTTGGCTGCCTGTGCTTTTTGTCTCGCACCGCGGTCCGTCCAAGCCGGTTTTCTCGCTAAAGCTGTGACACTCAAGGCCAACGCACATGCATTACGTGTAGATAGGGCACTTCTTGTCACATTTCTTCTTCCTCAAACGACATGTCCAGTACCCGTCTTGACTGCGAGTCTCGGCGGTCAGCCTCCACTCTCTTTCCTTTTGTGTCCCTTTCGTTCTCGCGCTCTTGCTTGTGGGCAGGCGTGTGTGTGTGCATGTGTTTCAAGGATGGCAGGGCAGATTGACTAGGGCTGCACAGTTCTTAGCTGATAAAGTTTGGGGAACAACTGGTTAGACTTCCGCACGACCCAATATAATCTGGATCTTATCCAGATATAATCTGGGCTAGATTAGGTTTTAGATTAAAGACTTTAACTTAGTATTAGATCTAGATTAAAAGGAGATAATCTAGCCTAAATTTAAAATTCTAAGTTAGATTATAAATGTAATATATATACTAAGTAGGCTTATTTAAAAGATCTATTTTAAAAGATTATATGAGATAAAAATCGGTAAAATTATAGTAGATACATAGAATAGGTATAAGAAATAGTAATATATAATAGTATATTAATAAATTTATCTATCCTAATTCGAAAAGACGTAAAAGAATTATATAATTTAGAATAATTAGGATTATAACTAAGATAATTCTAACGGTATTTTATAACCTTAAGAATCGGTTCATCCTATAAAGCTTGAACCCAGAATCGTCTAGGTCCGGGTAGGCTGCGGCAGGTCGTACGACATCGACATTTTTTCATTATTGTAGTCGGCAACCAATACGATATTGATTTTTTCCAATATCGTTATCGTATATACGATATCTAACAGATATCGGACAATATTAATGAATATTGTACAAATATCCGCACCAGTATAAAACTTGCTAATTTATCCTATTCTGAATAATCGAACGATAGTTATGAAGCTGACCAATTATTATTTTATAACTAAAAGTTTATATGTTTGGTTATGACGGTACTTATTCTTTATTTCTCTTACTTGTTATTAGAAATGATAAGATATAATATTGTATTTATAAGCTAATATTGTTAATATAACAATATATATTTTATTTAGATAGCAAGCGTGTTATTATTGCTTGTAATTTTACAATTATTAGTTAATAGATAGTTGTTAGGTAGAAATATATATTAATATACAGGCAATATAGTACGCTTTTTTATAAAGCTTTAATATAGTATTCGAATTTATAAATATTACAGTTTTAATATTCAAAATAGTACCTACGGATTTGTGAGGGCTTTGTCTTATCGTAGAGTTACTTTATTTAGTATATTTATATATAAAAATAAAGTATAATTTATATTTAAAGTTTGCAGCTCGCGGACTTAAATATTTTTCTTAGTTTAAGCAATCGCGGGATAATTATCCGATATCTAATATAAATTAGACAATATTGTCCGATATCGTCCGATATTAGTTAGATATTAGATAGATTAATTAATAAATATCCATTTTTACTTATTTATATCCAATTAGTATTAAGTATTATCTTTAGCATGTTAAAATTACGCTAACATTTGCCTATAATCCCGTTTCTATTTTATAGCTAAATTCTCTATAAGGCTTCTACTCGTGAATCTAATTATTCTACTATTCTTATCTAGTTTTATATCTATTATATCTTATTTTTAAGTATCCTCGAGTCAATATACAGTGTCTCAATACGCTAATTTATTTATTAATCTAGATATTTTATAATCAGATGATTTTCTAGACGCAATAAGTAGTCAGATTATAGTATAATTAACTCTTTTTTTTTGAATTTCTTTCTCCGCCTCAATATCCTCACGCACCCGATTTACTTACGCGCGTTGTTTGTAAATCCTGCCAGCAGATCTATATACTTTATAACAGTGATAAAAGTAATTAAACAATAGATAAATTATAAAAGTACTTTATTAAATGGTAGTTAATGACTAAATTCGGCGCTAAAAAAGAACTTCAGAAGTCTGTTTACTAGAATAATAATCTTAAAAAGTCTGATGTTTAAGAGTTATTTGATTAAGTTGCAAATATTAAGACTAACAAGTCTAAGATTATGTGTAAATACTACCAAAATATAATTATTTATCCAGAGATTAACTGTGCTAGTCTATCGTTAATAAAAGCCTATCTTACTAGTGTAGTCTGTATTAAGCTACAGAAGACTATAAAGCAAAGTATCAATTATTTACTATAAGAGATAGTAAGTCTATTTCTAGATCTAACCTATATTATATATTAATATTTTCTATTTCTATTCAGTTATATTAATTAATAAGCACAAAATTCAGCCAGATCACTCTTCAGAAAAAGATTCTTAAGTTTATTACAACTATTTATTTTCTATTCTGCACTATTAAGTACCTAGAGTTTAAAGAGCTACTATAATATACTAGGCTTACTAATTCAGAGCTTAATATTCTGTCCGCCTATAGTATAAGATAGCTTCTAGATAATAAAATCCAAGAATAGCAGCAGAGTGTTCTTAATAAGCTTTTATTTAGAAGCTATCTTTCTATTATATTAGATTGCTGGATCTTTTCTTTTAGTTAAATATTTATAGCAATTACTAGATATTTTCTTGATTAGGACTAGAATTACTGTGAGATTCTTCTTAGATTTGAGCATATATAGAGATTATATACTAGGACTTAGCTAAGTAAAACTATTATCTGAATCCTTTAGGAGTATAATATTACTAATTAAGTATTGTTAATTATAACTAATAATGCATTAAACAATAATATAATAATCGAAGGCATTTAAGAGATAGTCCAGTTCTAGACTCTCTATAATATATCTATTTTCCGGGTATTATACATTGTGCACGTTATATAGCTTAGCCTAAAGGATCTTCTTGAAAAGATTAAAGCGAATCTAAAGAATGCAGAGACTAAATTAAAGTAATTAAATAAATATATAAAGTTGTTACAGGTTGCTCCGTGTTATTTTTTAGGAAATATTGTGACTACATTAAAGAAAGTAGATATATTATATTATATTAAAGGATTATAATTACTAAAATATTCTAGATTTAAAAGTTTATTATATTTATTAACGCTAGTTTTTAGCGCCGAGAGGCTTTCTGGGCGCTTTAAATAATAGAGCTAAAGCTTCTATCTATCTAAGATATTTACACATGCTGGAATTCTACTTTCCTAATGCTAAAACGTGCTAAGAGGCTATAACGAGTTTTCAGCCAGTATTATTTAATCTATCAGTATATTCAATTTTAGCTCGATTCAGAGGAATGATGCTAAGTAGAGTATTTTCTTTTGATTATAAAATCTTTTTTTTATTATACTAAGATCTTATTAAAGACTTAAGATATTACTGTTTATTCTATCTTTAATATCTATAATGAGCTCTTTAACTATCTTGATAATATTAAGAAGTTACTAGAATGTAAGACTGTCTCTTAGAAAAAGAGAATGCTTTAAGCATTACAGGCAGCGAAACAGAAACTCTTAAAATATTATAAAGTAATTAATACTAAATTATTTAGTACAGTTTATATAATTGTAACTATTTTATGTTCTTTAAAGAAATTTTGATTCTTTGAAAGCAATAACTGGAAAGAGAAAAATAAAAAGAGAGAAGATATTTATTAGATATTAATCTATTGGAATAAACTATAGAAAAAATTTGACTAATATTAATAATATATTATCTTCTAAAATGAGCCCTCTTAAGCCTAAATCACTTAAGAATCTGATAAAGAGGAGCTTGATCTTATGATAGACTTGTACGCTACTTTATAAGGTGAAGTTAACTGGCCGGAAAATAAAATTATATAATATCTTATAAAGGATTTGTATACTTTTCTATTTTATTATAAAGCTTTCTAGCTAAATTATCTAATAGGTCTTATTAAAGGTAAGCCAAGGGTATTCTGAAAGAAACATAAGCATAAGTATCTAGTGCTTACAGTGATAGCACGGAATATTCTAGTAATATCTGCTAGTAGTACTAGTGTTAAGCGGCTCTTTAACTGTGCTTATGATATTTATTATTATTGCCGGAGACAAATAAAATCTAAAATAATCTGATCTCTAATATTTTATTTATTTGCATTAAAATTTAAGCTTCAATAAACCAAATTTAAAATAATTAAAAAGTATTTCTCTAGCAATAAAATTGCTATACTCAATCAGATATAAAAGCTAACTCTGTTACTTAATAATATTAAGTTAATTAATAATAATAAAGAAGAGGGCTACTAAGCCGAAGATATATTGGACGATTTATATAATAACTTAAATAATAATTATGCAGTTAAGCAGATAAGCCCTATACTTGTTATAATTTAGAATAAGTAATTATGACGCAAGCGGCCTTATAGTATTGTTAAAGCTTAAAAAAATAGTAATAATAATCTTTCGCTTTCTGAGATGCTAACTAAAGAATACACGCAGGGATGACTGGGGAGAATTCGGAAAAAACTAAAATAACTAGACAGATTTAAATTTGATAATCTATAATATAATCTTAAACAATTGAATATTCGTTATTGCAATAAAGGATAACAAAGTATATTAATTAGTAGAAAAGGTTGTAGGACACAAATTCGCGCTAGTAAATATAGAATTAATTATATATTGAATACTCTAAAAATACTGTGGAAAATGCATAACTTATACTGACTCGTTCGGATTAGAAGTCTTGGACTATTTATAATATTTATTATCGGATAGATATTAGATAATTATCTAATAGTGTAAGTTGAATATTGTAGTCAGATTGGATAGAAAATCTAAATATTGTAATTATATTGATGTCAGCTGCGATACGATACAATATGATATTATCGTACGATCCGTCCGATGCTGCCGCAGCCTAGGTCCGGGTCGCGAGTCGGTAGGAGGGACCCAATATCAGGGTTGTGGCGAGGTCTATTAGTGGCGGACCCGACCACCCACCGGCGAAAGCCGGTGGGTGGTCGGCAGCGTAAAGGAATTTGCAGCGTAAAGGAAGAATTTCAATAAAACACCTTTTTGAAGCCATACCAACCACCAAATATGCCTAAATCCTCTAAAATTCGCAATGAACGCGTAAATGAGGCCGTTCAATTCGCTCAGCACAATAAAAACCTCTCTATCGCGAAGATCGCGCGGCAATTTGGCGTTCCTTACCGCACTTTGCATGGCCGCATTTACGACCAACGAGGCCCTCGCAGTGCTCGAATCCCTTCAAATAAGGCTCTCAATCAGTATTAAGAGACTGCTTTAGTCCATTGGATTACAAAAATGCAAGGTCTTCACCTTCCCGTCACTATCTCGATGATTGAAGAATGGGCAAATCTCACAGTCAAACGCGTCAATCCCGAGCGAAGCGTCAATCGATTGTGGGTATATCGTCTTGTGAAAAGTCTCCCTCCGGACCTTAAATTAGTTATAATGACGTAAAAAACAAAGGAGATGAAAAGGATTGAAGCTGAAGATGTTGGAGTTTTGCAGTTTTGGTATAATCAACTCGCGAATATCGTCAAATCTCTTCCGCCACGACTAGTATACAATTTCGACGAATGCGGCTTTCAACCAGGAGTTAGAAAGCGTCAAAAAGTCATTAGCAGACATAAAGAATGTCCTAATCTTCCTGAATCTGAACATTCTGAGACCATTACAGCGCTTAAATGTGTTGCAGCGGATAGTTAGAGTATACTGCCGCTCTTTATCTTCAAAGGCAAGAAATTTATGGAGAATTGGTATGATAAAGAACTGCTGAATTTCTATACTGCAGTTTCAGAAAAAGGCTATATTAACGATCAGCTAGCAATCGATTGGCTTCATAAATTTCATCAAGAAACCTCAACTGAAAATCGCTTGAAAAAAGGAGAAAAACGTGTGCTTATCTTTGACGATTATACAACTTACAAGACCGTTAAATTTATACAACTTTGCGAGACCTACGAGATTCTTCCCTTTTGTTTTAAACCTCATACGACTCATCTTTGCCAACCGCTTGATGGAAAGCCCTTTCTCGCTTATAAAACGCATTTTAAAACGTTGAATAATCGCATTGCACAGTGGAGTGGAAAACCGGGAGATAAATCGAACTTTTTATATAATATTGCTGAAGCACACAAAAAGGCTTTTCATCCGCGAATTATTCGCGAAGCCTTTAAAGAACGCGGTATCTTCTCTCCTAATAGATCTGCTCAAATTGAAGCAATTGAAAAGACTTTATTACCGTTTCCAAAGATCTCAGCGCCTGATCTTCGCGTATACGGAGAGACTACGCCTCCCCCAAACCTCTCTTCTTCAAGCGTTGAAAATACGCCTTTAAAAAGCGCTCAAGATGTTATGAAAAGCGAGAAAAAGCTTTCTAAAATTATAGATTCCGTGGATCTTACTCCAAAGCTTCGTAGAGGCTTTTAACGCGTACTGCATTATTCAAAACTTCAAGCGGAAGAACTCGCGAATCTTAACACCACGATCAAACGAATTACAGCAACTTAGGCTTCTTGTCGCCGCAAAACAACCAAACGAGAGATTCCAAGGCTTCGAGATACTGGTATATTAAGCGTCAAAGATGCGAATCGATCGATTTCCGATTGTAAAGCGAAGAAAGAGGCGAGCAAGCAGACAAAAACGATCAAAGCATATAAAGAAGCGTTTGGAATCTCTCCACCACCGCTCGTTTTTGAAGGTCAAAATACTGCTTCAAATAAAGAGAATTAGTATAGGAATACGTTGAATAGTTGCAATTTATTAATTTTTTACGTGTTTTGTTGAGATATTTCAAATTGCTTCAAATTCTTCCTTTACGCTGCAAATTCCTTTACGCTACCGACCACCCACCGGCGAAAGGCGGTGGGTGGTCGGGTCCGCCACTAATAGTCCTTATACGCGGTATGGAAAGAATACCGAATGCGATACATATACTCGTCATCCTATTAGTTGAGATTTGTCACAGTGCCACAACCTTGAAAGCAAAGGTCATACAATCTTCGTTCTTGCCACGCGTTTGAGGGGTCTAGAGAGGGTTGAAATGATCGGTAGCTTCATTCGCAAATTCAAATGCCCAGAGCTGACACAGTGCATCAGAAGATACGCGCCATCATCAATACCATAGGCCAGCACTCTTACTTTTGTGGGGTATGTGTATCGGACGTGTTACCCCACATGCAGAAGCATGTAATAAATGCTTAACACATTTCTTTGCGCATACTGCATGACGTTTTGTGACCAGCTTTTATACCGTACCCCAAAGGTCTAGAAGTAGAAACTGTATGTTCCTTAGGGATTTGCCCACTGGACGCTGTCTAAAGAATTGACTTTACTGGCCCTTGCGGTACGGTCTGGTGCGGCTCGAAGCTCCATCCAATTTTCATAAGCAGCCTATGACCATAAAGCACGACCGGGCCATTCGAGACTCGGAGATTCAGCTTTCTGGGAGGTAACACTCAATACAGATTTCGCCACTATATACTGCCTCTCCTGCTAATCAGGCTAGCAAATCCACAAAAGATTGTCTCCATTTAACTATCACTTACTGCATCTTGCTTGCTTCTGAACATCTGCTGGCAGTGCAATACTCTCATCTTAAACTATTGATGTAAGATTGTTTGACAGAAACAAGTTACAGTTCTTCTAGTTGGTCACAGACATATTGGCAATCATGACTCACTAGAACAAGAAGTTCGGCCCTGGAGCAAGCATTGTGTTTTGAAGGTTCCATCAGGTTTGTAAAACCTTTACCAGTGTAGCCGAACAAACATCTTTGAAAGCTTATAGATGCAGTTCTTCTGTCAACGTAGTATCACGCGTGGGTTGGTATCATGTCACCTTTTGGTGCTGTGGCGTTGGTTGGAATTCTTTATGTATACAGTACGGTACCTCTTTAAAATTAGGCACAGAGAAATGATCCGAATCATGACCTTGCGCAAGAGAAGTGCTCGACCCTGTTCAAAGTACAAGAAATACTATGATAGGGAGGTGTTTTCTAATTACCCCGCACACCCCCCCAGGCCGGCTCCACTTCGTTCAATTAAAGACATACTGCGTATGTGGGAAACGCCAGTAGTTACGGTACAAACATTCCAACAACAGAGCCAGAGGACCACGCTAAACTATATTTGTCTTGGGTTTGGGACTCAGCCTCGTTCAATTTTTAGTTTGATTTGTTTATACGATTACAGGGCTAACCGTATCATGGTAACGGGATTACTCCGTATAAAAAACCAGCAGACCAAGTCTGAAAAGACACGAGCCGACTGAGACAACGGAAAAGAGAAATCGAAGTAGATAACTCTACTCGACCAATAAAGTGACGCGAATACTGTGCTTGTACCCGGTATACTCCGCTGGCTGAAATTAGGACCTGGAGTGTTGGTACATATAAGACTAGTCGTTGGATACATTCAAGTTTTATTGTGCTTGTCGCGTTGAGAGCCCCTTCACGGCAGACAACCTGCAGGCTATCTATCCCTTCATTTCCGCATTATAGCCAAAATGCGTCTGGCTGCTACGGTTGTCGTGCTCGGCGCCTGTGCCATCACCAGCGCCCAACTGTCCAATATTCCACAATGCTCTGTAAGACCTGTCCGCTCAATGCCCCGGCTCCGTATCTCATTTCAAAGCTAACCTATACTCTTTTTTCCTTCTTCCGCTTGAAGCTCAAATGTCTCACTTCGGCCCTTGGTGCGGACGGCTGCTCTGAGCTGACCGATTTTGCATGCCATTGCCAAAAGTTGGGCCTTGTTGAACAGGTTGTGCCTTGCGTCAAACAAGATTGTGATGTGACAGACCAGCAAGGTATGAGAAGCCATCTTCCCCCCCCGAATTATTCCTCTAACCATGCCCTTTAGCCGTTTCCAAAGTCGTCGTATCTTTGTGCTCTGGTGCTGGCCAGCCGATCTCTATCCCGCCGGTGGACTCAGCTCCCATATCGACTGCTGCTCCGATCCCATCAGGCAGCTCCAATTCTACAACGGTTAGTGGTTTAGGAAGAGGCTCTCAGACTTTGTCTGCGGCCTCCATGACTTCGACTACGGGTTCCACGTCTTCGTCCACGGGTAACACTGCTTCGCCTTCGAGCATCCCCCTGTCCAACGGATGCTCTGGTATTGAATCCGGAGCTGCTCAGCTGGCCGGTGCTTTCATCCTGCTTGCCAGCATGATGTTCCTAGCCTAGAGAATGGCGTGGATAAATCGTCGGAGGTTCCTTCCACTGCACTGTTGTCTGATATAGTTAATATGACGCTGGTAGCTTCTTGCTACAAAGCTATCTCAAGCTACAATAATTTATACTGTGATCTATTCTACAATACATTATACAATCGCCAACACCGTGCAAAACCTGACTGCAGGGTGCATTTCTGGGCTGACTGTCTGTCTGAACCTAGACCCTACTATCTACGGAAAGGATAGCGACGATCGGAGTCCTCCAAACACGAACACCGTACGACACGAGGGAGAGGCATTCTTATGAAAATGGCGTCACGACAGTTCGAAACAAAGCACTCTACAGTAACACTGCTTATGTAAATAGGCAATCCACCAAAGATAGGTATGTGGAATCCAGACGTCCTATCGAGAGGCATCGTGATACAAAACACTCTAGTTGTAATATTTGATGCAACACCGGCAACGGTAAACAAACGAAAATAGAACAAGGACTTCAACACGTCCTTGGTTCTGGGCCATTAGATTATTATTCGTGACGTGCTGCCAGTCAGTTCTCCTCGGGCCGCGTCACTGTGTCCTTTGCTGAAATCTCATTTCCTGGGTGGAGACTGATTTCCGCGAAAGTTCGCCCAACGCCCCGATTTGGACGATAACAGACACCAAGCCGCGCACGGCCCTTGTCCCAACTTCGTAGTGATGCATGGTCTTGCCCGCATTTAGCAATTCCTGTCATTATTACCCCGTATAAAGCATACGCCCGACGTGGAGGATCAGGATCCCTGGCTTGAGCATCCAGGCACTAACTATTTTGAGTCCCGGACACATGCTCCTCCATGTACGGGTCTCACCTCGGTTGATTTATATCAGGCAAAACGGTGGTAAAACTCATGTGAAAATGACTCAGGCCTCTGACCAAGATAGGAAAATATCCTTTCCTTTGCCGGTGGGTGGTCTGGATTGCCTACGGATAGTAGGAGGATCGGAGACTGACAAGGGTCAGACAGGGTCTTTTTGATGATCTTTCTCCTTTTGTTCGTTCTATAATTTCCGTGTAACGATAGGGGATTGTTCGGCGCTGGATTGGATCCCCAGAATTCAAGACATCCAAGTATTATGCATCGTAACAAGATAACATTTACCCTCAAGGTAACTTAAAAAAAAAGAGACTTGCAAGCCGCCAGAACTGCTACTAAAGAATGAAATTAAAATTCTGCACACATACCCAGCTCTGCCACGAGGTCTCTCGCGGTAACGTCGATACCGCCAGCGGCCGAGTCCTCCCTACCAAATGCCAGGAACAGTGTGTCATCACTGTACCCATGATACTTCTGACCTTGGTCTTTCCAGCTGATGCTAGTCATGTAGAGCATCTCGGAGTCTTCTGAGAGTTGTTTTGAAGAAGATACATCTGGCTTTTTCGCGGCAAGTTTGCGACCAAAAATCCAAATTGGTTTTGACGAGACTGCATAGATCTCGTATGGCATAGAACGCCGGGTAAGCACGACGTATGGCTCATATATGGGGTGAAGCCCGCGTGAGGTCTTCCGCTGGATGACGAAAAGCACAAAGGTATTAGTCGTATCGGGTTGGCAAGATTGGTCCGATCGTTCACATAGAGTGATAGCTAGCGAGTTTGTCGCTTGATGAATGCCCTTCGTTGGGTCCGTACTTTGTGGCAAGAATCTCTTGAGACATGCTTGGTCAGAATTAGTGGTCGCCAAAGCCAAGTTTGGCCCAACGGATCCATCGAGCTCGAGTTTCGCAAATATTCGCGCCGGCGCAATATCATGGTGTATGAACATTTGTCCAAGATCGTCCCAGAAAAGGAACCAATTCTTCTCAACAGCATTCCATGGCCATGGGCGTTGGAGCTCACGATACTGGCGGAACTCGTGTTCATGTACTGTGTCTATGCCCCAGTCCACCAAGATTCGAAAATCGGAGATCCATTGCCCAAAGCAGGTAAAGAAAGAATTGGAGCCATACATAGTATACGGAATCTCGGGCCCGTAGAATACCCTCGCATCATGAGGCCCGACGCTGAGACTAAAGTGTGAAATGTCGCCGACACACTTGCTGGAGTCACCAAACGTCGCTGGTATGGGCAATTGCAGTGGTGGTTCCAGACAGCTCAGAAGTCGCTTATCCTCTGAGAACGCCGCATTGCAGACCAATTCAGCAAACCAGACTGATGCCATTCGAGCCGAAGGAGGGTTATGAAGTTGTGCAGTGACGATCCAGGTGTCAGGCAGTTCAGGATGGGGTATGATGTTGGGATTTATCACAGTTCTTCTCCCAAAGTCGATCTTAAAATACTCCCGATCGGCACTCGATACTGAGTATAATATGCGGTGCCCTTGAGATATTTCTTTTTCGAATTTAGGGCCTCTCCCATCCTCGTCTGCGGTTTGTCCATCTCGGCAGTGAGTCCAGGCTTCGCGGTCGGGGTCGCCTAAGCAAGCTGTCTCAGATTCTCCAGCATTACTGTGTGATTTCCCATATGGACCAACCGTGAAGTGATGCGTCGACAGAAAAGCCGTTTGCAGGTCGAGATGGTTGGATTGAAGTTTCGCGACGAGGATCACTGCGGACAATAGCCCTGCAACAAGCATCAGGCGTGTGGCTGCTTTTTTAGCCATGTTCAGTCGGGCATGCGTAGAGTAGAGCATCAGGATGTACGCGTAACAGTAGGAGGTAATAATCTGTATTTTAAAGAACGGGGCCCCGACGGACGCGGGGAGTGGGCTGAATTGAGGGTTGGTAGTTTGCCACTAGTCATCGATGGGAGTGTGTATGGTAATCAGCGTACCCTGGAAGCATCCAATTAATTCCTCGATAGGTACAACTTCCAAGACCGACATAACAGCGACCGTGAGAATTGAGGTAAAGCTACGAATATCACATGCCGAAATCAACAATCTGACAAGCGTTTCCACTGCGGTCTTAAGAAACATGGTGTACGTACTTTCACAGGAACTCTTCACAATTGAGGTATATACCGAAGTAAGGACTCCAATAATTAATACGACTTTTATCATACAACAATTTATAATGCAGGGTAGGCTTTGCATGAGAGTCTCAAGAACAAATAAGCAGATCATAAACACAAGCGGATAGTTGTCAGGTTCTGTCGACCAGCCCCTCTTGATACATCCGCTGAGAGAGCTTCACAGCGGGCTCGTCAATTAGTCTAGTCGTGATCTCTGCAAGCCAGAGGGTCAAGGGCAACAAAACCAGCTGTGGGATGATAAAGTTGATCTCAAGCCCAAAAGGGCCACGATTAGGCAGGGGGAAACGATTAATCCACCAGGGACAATTTTGGGCATGTGAATCGAGCTCAAATCCTACAGCAGCGTACAGCCTGTCCCCCAATATCCACAACACCGGGCCGTGGACTAAATAGAAGGCAAATGAAATGCGGCCTAAATACTGGTTGAACGGGGCTGCAAAAAAAGCCTTGAGCCACGGAAGGTGAGACGTGCACGAGACAAGAAAGACAGCAGCCCAGAAGAGGTAGAACCACTTATAGTCGAACACTGCCTGTGGCTTGAGGAATGATAAGAGGTACCACCCCGGTGAGTCACGTAGTTGTTGTACGTTATCCGTATGCGATGGGACCCCGCCGAGGTAGAGGCTGACATAGAAGAGTAAAGTCATAATGGCAGACTTGAAGGGCTCCAGAGTGGAGAAGAAGCTGGGCAAGTCATTGCGCATGGCGAGGAGATCGAGATCTCTCAAAAGCATGCCAGCAATAAACATGGCAAAGTGCGCTCCATCCGCAATGTACAAAAAGTATACCACCAATGCGACTTCACCAATCAGCCGGGCGTTGCGGCGAAACCTTGCAAAAGCGATGGCGGCGGTGTAAACGGCCAGAGAGCCTCGATATTCGACGGGTATAGACCAAGTATGCATATTGTACGTAAACCAAGGCTCACCGCCAGTTCGCAGAACGAAGCTGAAATTCTTGAATTCGGCGTACCAATTCCATAGCTCCGAGAAGTAGCTTCCTTGAAGCTCAGTGATCGTGCGGATCTTAAAGAAATGCATAAACGTCATGTAGCTAAGTGTTGTGCAAATGACAGGCGTATAGAGACGAAACCATCGGCGGAACACCGCAGAGGAAAGACTTTTACCAAGTTCAGCGTAGTCGCCATCCTGGATGCATCCCAATGGTTTCATTGAGAGAACGTACCCAGAGAGCACAAAGAAGACGCTGACGGCAAAATGACCCCCGGCGAAGAGCGTTCGAACACCAGGAAGGCATGCGAAATAGTACTTGTTGTCGTAACCGTAGGCTAGCTCGAAGGCTTTTCCCACTCCTACGCCATCGTGGGCCCAAAGTTGATGATGTGCCCAGTAGACGAGGAGAGCCGCAAAACCTCGCAATCCATCTAGGTATGCGGTCGGCCTGGTACGCTGTCGTTGCTTTTCATTCGTATTTGTATCGCCATTTGTCGGCCCAGTGAAAACAGTGGGCAAGGAACGGGCCATCCAAGAGAAAGACAACATTCCATGTTGAGGTTGTATCCTCTGGGCCAACTGTGGTTTCCACTGTCCACCCTCGATGACTCGTTCGGGGCTCAGGGTTAACGGAGGCGAGAAGCTCTCGATTGAGGTGGGTAGGGTGGGCATCGGCGGCAAGAGTTTAAGTTGCCAGAGTCTTTTGAAGGTCGAAGAAAACGGTCAACAAAAACCCAGGTCTCGCCTCTTGAGAATTATTATACAGCTTTTGGTAACTCGATAACACGTGAATTGTATGGACTCGTACAGTGACTAGTGCTCCTTAGTGGGTCGCTGGGCAGGCCGAGTGCTAGTGCCACTACCCACTGGTGCCGAGGCTGCCGCTAGATTGCGTATAGGCTAGGCCAGCGCCAGTTCTCTGCGGACTCGCCTTCCTACCTCCGAAAGGCGGGGTCTGAACGCAGACCTCCCGGGGGGAAATGATTTAGTAGCTGAAGCCGTAAGTCACGATCTCACCTCAGCAATTTGACAAGGTTTTGGGCCGCATTTGAGTGGGTTCCATAGGTATCATACGGATACGATTGGTGTTTTCAATGATTGACTGCCCCCACTACATCCCTACTTGCTATTTAGTCCGGCTAATCAACTAAGAGCGTCCGGACGCCACCAAATGATGCGGTGTAGCTTGAAATTTACATGGTCTCCGTACCAGTGGCTGCAACCCTGCTCGCGGGGTTACCAACAGGACCGGCCTGCAAACAAGACATAAGCTTCAAAGGTGTCAGGGACTAACACAACCCGAGGCAGCGTATTTCAGATTCTGTGAGGGCCACATGTGAAATACAAGCTATGTACTGTATGTAATCTAAACGAGCAGTAAATAAGTCTATTTTTTCCCAGACTCACATTCTTTCACAATTTTTCCCCAGACAAGAGGCCAGTAAATAAGATCACATCAGAGGCAAAGTCATGATGGAGAAGAAGTTCGTGCCAGTTAGCCTTTTTCCAAAGAGGGCCCGTCGATTCACGCATGGAGGCCTGGTAGCATTGTTCCTAGTCATCTACTTCTGCGTCACCAGGACTTCACACGACTTTGGAGATACTCGATCATACCCTACCCAGGTGACGGCCAATGCTGGTGAAAGATTTCCCCGGAAAATCTGGCAGATTTGGAAAGTGAACCCTTTGGAATTTGACGGACGCGATATTGCGGTTGCACGCAGCTGGACTGCAAAGAACCCAGGCTATCGGTATGAGGTTCTCACTGACCAGAATGACCTCGAATACGTTGAATCGAATTTCGGACCTTCTGGGGAGAATCGACCAGATATCGTTGAAACTTATCGATCGTTGGCTGCGCCGATTCTCAAAGCTGACCTACTTCGGTACCTTGTGATGTACATAGAGGGAGGTCTCTATGCTGATATAGACGTCGAAGCGTTGAGACCCGTCGAGCGATTTATCCCAAGCACTCATGATGAAAGAAATATCAACATGGTCATAGGCGTCGAAATTGATGAGCCGCAGTTCCACGATCATCCTATATTGGGTCCGAAATCGCATTCCTTCTGCCAATGGACCTTCATGTGCAAGCCCCGACAGGCCGTGATGATGCGAATAGTCGAGAATATCCTCCACTGGCTCAATGACCTCTCTATCAAGCAAGGAAAGCCGATCTCAGAACTTCAGTTAGACTTCGATGATGTGATCACAGGCACCGGACCTTCTGCCTTTACGGATGCCATCCTATCTGAAATGAGCCGTACCACTGGCGAGGCCGTGACATGGCATACGTTCCATGATATCCCCGAGTCCAAAGTTGTTGGAGGGTTTCTGGTCCTGACGGTTGAAGCGTTCGCCGCTGGGCAGGGTCACTCCGACTCCGGCACGCATAATTCGCGCAATGCGTTGGTCAAGCACCATTACCATGCCTCCGAGTGGCCAAAACAACATCCCCGATTCTATCACCCCATCTTTGCGGAGGTTGAGAGGTGCAATTGGAACGTGGACTGCGTGAAAAAGTGGGACGAAGAAACGGCTGCTTTTGCTGCCCTGCCTCAGAAGGAGCAGGAGCGGCAGATCGCCACATTTCAGGCGATAGGGGAAGCGTTGAAGAATATGGAACCACCGCCGCAGCGCGCCTTTGACAGTTTATGATGCATTGGACATTCTTCTTCTACTCTCTCTTGTTGTAAGATCCTTTTTTATCTTCATCTCTTGGAAATTTGATCGGTTATTATATACATGAGTGGCCTATCCCACAGGCCCTGGAGCAACTCTAGTGAATTTCATCTAGGATGCCGAGTACAACAGTCTATAATTGGCTATTTACTTGCCTCAATTATATATATTAGACTACTTTTTTATTATAGGTTAGGTTTAGCTTTCTATAATCTAATAATATCTTGTAAGGAACATAAACCGTTAAACATAGATATGTATTAGCAAAGAATAAGCTGCATAGGATACAGCAGCTAGATATAGGCAGAAGCTTCTTTTTATAATATTGCCCATTAATAATATAACTGCTAGAAATTAGGAGATTCCTAATGGAAAGTTCTATATAGAGAGATCTTATTAGTAAATTTCTCAAAATATACTAAAAGATTTTTGATACTAACCGGAGGCATAAGATCTCTTAAGTGTAAATATAAGAGAATAATAAAAGAATATTTAAATAAAAAAAAAGTTAATTAGTTGAGAAGACTATAAAGATAGAAAGATTTTAAAAAATATAATAGTAATAACCACTGATTAGAATAATAGATAATAATCTAAAATAAGATTCTCTCAGTATCCGTCCCTCATTTCTCCAAGCCCAAAGATGAAGCGTACCCGTGCATGACAGGATCGGTCCCTCCTGGCAGGGAGTGACTGCAGTGAGAACAATATCGCCGATACCAGCACTGACTCGGACGAGCCGTGGGATGCCACTTATGAGACGGATGTGACTGAGCCAGATGTCACCGAGCCGGATGATCGCCCAAGCCCAAGGAAACGCCTCCGGTCGGATAAGAACCACCCTGCTTTGGAGCCAGGTCTGTCTGGTGAGGCAGATATGTTCGACGACGACCCCCTTGATGACACCGGAATCGACCTCTCTGAGATCGACGAGGAAATTGACAAAGCCAGGGGCACTATCGAACGACGGGAGCGGATTGAATTCCGATGGAAGCGGTCAGTGACATAGGGCGAATGCCACCTTTGCTGTTCTCTGCTAATGGAGGCATAAGTATTGTAACAGTAAAATCAAACTTGAGTGTACTGTGCGAAAATGGTGGGATCCCGAGGAGGCCCTACGCCGGCGTCGAATAACGACCTATATCGGTTCTTGGGCCGGTCCCTCAAACTCGAGCGAGGAAAGGGCGGCCGACGTAACAAAGGCATTAACAAGTCTAGCTCGTTGAACACGGACTGGAAGAACCTGCATGGTTACTACTAAAATCTGACTAAGATTAAAATCGACGATAAAGACGGGTCAGAAGTGCGGAGGGTCAGTAGCATGAAGCTTTGTTCTTCCGATCGGCTTGACCATCCCTTCTAATTGTCTAATCTATAGGGTGTGAAGTACTTGGTTGTCGAGCATGGTTTTGATACACAATCAAAAAAGAAAACGCCAGTCTATATTGAAGATATCGGCCCGCTGAATGAGACGATTCTCTCGACTCAGTAAAAGAAGTTCTACCTTGGACTCTAGCGTGTCCAGGTGTGCCTGTTTAATTCGCTGGCTTTATTCACCGTGTACCGCAGATTGAGCCTCCAGTTCAAGGACCTACGAATCTCGCTGCAGAAGGGTCCTTGCGGCGGGCCTCCGATCCCTTTGGTTGAAGTGACGCCGGATGGATGTAAAAGGTTTCTCGGGCTAATAAAACTGTAAGGACGCTGCTTTCATTCCCCCTTATTCCATGACCTATGATCTACAAGTCCTCCTGGATCCGTCTAACACGAGTCCAATTTGGAAACCATTGGCCCCTCTCCCAGGGAAGAGCTGTCTAAACCGAGAAATGTGGGCTAACTGACGACAGGACTACATTTGCACTCCCGGAAGTGGTCTATGGTCTCTCTTTAGTGATATGTCCCCATACGATACTATTTGGAGTCTTATTCCACGCCAAGGCATTCCGCAATGACTTGACATCAAGGGCCTATCTGCGGAAGCCCTTTGTTAGCAAAGGCTGCCAATAGCTCCTGGTGCCCTTGGATCAGAAGAAGGCGGATTGGTATGTCTTCTGCAAAACAGAATTGTCAAAGGCGTCCCAACCATTCAGCGGACACAATCCAGGTCGAAGTCCGCCATGTCCAGCCCACTGGTCACGTTTGGGGAGATCCGCGGGTGGCCCGGGGCATTCCATGCTCATCAGTTCCGGTACGGGGGTGGCGCTTTCGTTTTTCGATAGTTCGACACGAGTGACCAGACTGATTCAGGCAGCAATGTGGCCACATTCTTCGAGAATCCAAATCAAGCAAAGACAGTCGGTAATTTCGGACAACATATAACACCCGGATAATTGCATGGTTCGGCTTTGGTTCTAATATCTGAATGTCGCTTTCCATTAACGATAACGTTCTTTCTACACTGCGGACACGGATGTATAGTGGACTAATGTTTTTCTTACTTATAGCGGTCATTTTCCCTAACGGCTCAGTCTGCTCTCTCAAAGAAATCACTCTCCTACGGGCAGGGAAAAAAAGCCCATCACAGTGATGCGTAGTAACCCTTATTTTGGTGACGCCAGCGACGTGTATTTTATCACGTTGCATTGATTCTCAACAACAGAACCAGAAACGGAAGAGTGAGAACTATTCCTGGCCCAATAAACCCACCTTACTTGCTTGCTTGTTAGTACAAGCAGGGTCTTCCGGGAAGAGACCTCATTAACATGAAGCCGACCCACTTGACTAGACCAGTGCAAGAGGCAAGGAAACCATGACGTGACGCTCTACATTATGGCTTCTTCCAAGCTGCTACAATTCAAACGCAGTTCACACTGGTGCACAAGTCCAACAACTTCCGGGATCGCGGACAGCAATGTGGCAGCCTCGCAGCAGGTCGACTTTCCGACGGTCCGGGTTTCACTGAAACAGGCTATTTGATCGCTGCGATCGCTGAAGGACTAGCGCCTCCAGCGCGACCATGGCTACGTCTGATTGGTCCACAGTGGATCCCCCGCTTCAGCACCTCAAGCGCTTCGGCCTCTCCCGCTGCCAAGGAACCGGCGTTCCTTGAGACCGTGTCCTGGAAATGGCATGATCTAGGACGAGTGTTCCTATTACCAACGGATTCCTGGGATAAAAGTTACCAGTTATGACTGGGTCCAATGCGGGTTTGATTGCTTCCATAAATTCTTCCTTGACAGTGGAGGGTAGTCCAGTCTTCGTCTTCGGGCGCAGAGCGCTTCGGCCGTCCACGGAGCGTACCACCCACCGCTTTATTGTCTACTCGTCTTCCAATGGGTCGGAGACGGGCTCACGCGCCAGTTCATCATTCAGCACTGCATACCCTTCCTCGTCAGCCGTCTTCGCCAAGCCCGAAGATCGCACCCTCTCCCCCATCGATCCGCCCCAATATTTCCTCTCCTCAGGACTACTCAAGCACCACGACCCAGTGCTCTTCTTAATATTCGCCCGACCAAATCCAGCCTCTTCCGCCCAGACATGAATATACCGTCGAGGGTACGGATTCTCGCCTCTCGCCTTTCCCATCCGTTGAGTAATTTCGAACCAGCGGTCTCGCGATTTTCTGGATACCAAATCATAGCCGCGGATTCCCTTGTTGCGATAATTCCACTCCATATCACGACACTCCTTATTTCGTATAGCGCTTTGGCAGGATCGGCAATATGTTACAGCGCCTGATGTACTTGAACAAGATCGAAGGTGTTATCCGGGAACTCGAGAGAGTGACTATCACCCAGCCGAAAATCGATGTTAGTCACGCCTTGCGAGGTCACGTTTTCGATCCGTGTGACATGACCATGATTTGCACGGCGGGCGAAAACTACAATAATTGAGCCGGGGCCACACCGCACACCCGATTTCCAGGATTTTGGATGTCGGAGTTATGTGAGATAGGAGGTAGCTGGCGCAATTGGACGCTGTGCGCCAACTGTGGGTTTTGAGGACAGAAGTGGAATGGTCGGTTATGTAGACAGTCATTCGCATAACTTGGCTTTTGGTTGGTCTGGTAGAGCCTGATAATCGTGTGGTTAGGCAAAGTATGAATTAAAAGTTGAGCTTAACTCTGTTAGCCGTACGCAAATGTCCGGTCAACGATGATCGGAGTTCCGTGCGGCACCAGTAAAAAGTCCTATCAAAGGAACTAGTACTAATTCAAATTAAGCTTAGCCAAGACCAACGAACTCCGACACCTTCGGAGTGCCGAGGAAAAGACGCCACGAGCAAATGATCACCCCTCCTCCTTTCCGACAAACCCCGTTTGTGTGGAAAGATCCGGCAATGAAAACACTCATAGAGTTTCCGAGGACAGTCTTTGCTAACCAGCAAATTGGATGTCAACATGAAGTGTCATCATGACGTGTCGCATTCGCTTGACCACATATATTCCTACCTTGACTAGTATGTAATTGTTAATCTTCATCACTTTCAATGGCTTCCCGCTTCATACCCAAGCCAGGTACTGCTCCCAACGTCACTCGTGACGCTAAAGAGGCCTATAGGACTCTTAAATGTGGTGGAGTTGTCATCATCCCAACCGATGTCGGCTACGCACTCTTGACCAGCACACAGGCGGGAATTCAGCGGATTTTCTCGGCCAAAGATCGTCGAGAGGGGCACAATATTGGCATTATCGGGACATACAAACAGCACCGAGAGATCCATTTGCTCTCCGAGGCCAAGTTTGAGATGACAAGGGTCTTGACAGAAGATATGGCGATGATTGTCGGGATCATTGCCAAATATGATACCGAAACCCTTCACCCGCGCCTGGCTGTTCTCGATTCCGCTACGCTATCCCACGTCACGAAGGGCGATACGATCAGTATCGCAGTTCCCGAAGGTCCGTTTCTGAGGGAACTCGGTCGCCTTTGCGATGAGGACTCGGACGGCATGTTGACATTCGGAACTTCGGCCAATTTGACCGGCCAGGGGCAACAATTCCGGATTGAAGATATTGATCCGAGAGTGATTGACACGGTGGACTTGGTGGTGGATTATGGTCTGCAGAAATGGCATGCGTACAGGCGCGGCGGTGTGAACTTCGATGCCGAGAACATGAAGGTGCTGCGAAAGGGAGCTGGATACGAAGTATTTCGCGACCGAATGCTTAGATGGTTTCCTCACTTACTAGCGGAGGCAGGTGTAAGCATTGAGGAAGACCCAGATTACAAGACTAGCGAGCCTGGAATGCCTGCTACCTAAATCAAAGTCTTTCGCACATTGACCTTGCGTGTAAAGATTCCTCGGCTCTTGTTCAAGTTCGTATAGCCATCGACAGCTTCTCAAGGTACTATCCGATTGCAGCGTAAAGCATGTTGTCTACTAGGTAAGCTGTAGCATGATATAACAGTACTATTACCAACAAATGGAGCTGGTAGTGGGATAAACAAATAACCGATAAATTTATTAAAATCTATTATAAAAAAAGAAACAAGCAAGTGATGGAGCTTTGGGGGGAATGTAAACCCTAA
Organism: Aspergillus sp. S1802E; assembly: GCA_023627535.1. NCBI lineage: Eukaryota > Fungi > Ascomycota > Eurotiomycetes > Eurotiales > Aspergillaceae > Aspergillus > Aspergillus sp. S1802E. The sequence continues at coordinate 73,123 of JAMAHN010000054.1, forward strand.
GGGATTGTGAACGCAAGACGGCTTCAGTATTGAAAGGGAAGACATCAAGCGCCGAGATCACCTTCAAGGAAGGCCGTGCCAACTTTGATTTACCACAGGTTGAAATGGTGGTATGTAGCACAGCGAAAGTGAGCCCATGGCATATAGGGCGGAGCCAATATGGAAGCAAGCCTTGAAATGTATTTCTTAGTTCGCAAATGGGCTCCAAGAACGCAGCCTTTTGCCATACTATTTTATACAAGTTAGCAAATAACTATATATCGGATGCAGTCGTGGCGACACAACTCACCCGCTGCAAAATAAAAGGTAAGGGCACCATGGCAACAGAGATGAACCCAAGCGTGCTCGAGGCCCATCCAATTCCAAGCGAATTCAACATGCGTGGTGCAGCCAGCGGCAGTGCTCCTCCAAAAGAGCTTCGGAAGAAGGTGTTACCGGCAAATACACTTGCCGCATGGCGCGGATAGGATTCGCCTAGGTAATTAAGGATGGATTGAAAGGTGAGGTAGAAGCCCGGTGCAAAGAACGCTGTCCCAATTATCGGAGCGATCCAGTGTACGCTGTGTTCAGGAGATTAGAAATTTTCCTGCTGAAATCAAGTAACTCCAGTGGCTGGCCTACCTTTCTCGGGATGTCCATGCAAAGATAAAGAGACAAACCGGAATGCAAAGAGCTCCTATCTGGCCAGGTACCAGGCGAGCCTCTGGCTCAAGAAGGATGCTTGCATCTGCCACTCGTGGCTGGTACCAATAGTATAACCACAGAAGGTATGCAACGACTGAAATCAATGCTCCAACGAGGATACCAAAGAATGCAACTGCAGAGAAGAATTGTTAGCACAGTATTTGTGCAAAAAGTCAGCTGAGGAAAGCTCACGGCCTTGCTGGATTGCAGTAAAATGGTAGATGCCGTCAAAGACTATTGGGTCACTCCATCAGTATAACGTGGGCGAAATTAATCTAGCTGAGCATAACTTACCGAACGGGAAGAATTCAAACCAAAGGTACAGGACACCGTAAACTAGCATTGTGTGCATGTTAACAAATAGTATCACTGGGTCCAGACAGGCAAGTTTGAGATCGTTGCCCATGTCCTTGACAATGCGTACAGCGAGATTGTCGCTCGGTGAATGGATCTCTGCTTCACTCTGGTAGGCAGGATTGCCCGTCTGTGCGCGAAGGCGCCTTGCTCGTCGTAGAAGGATATTCGAGGATAGCGTCTCAGGTAAAAAGAAGAAAATAGATACGGTGGTGAAAGCTGTGATACCGGAAACGAGCCATAGCGTTGCTCTCCAGGTGCTCCAGCGCTTTCTGTACGATAATAATTAGTGTCAGATAATATTCAGCTGTTACAAAACGGATAACACACATCACAAGGGTTCCAAGGATCTGTTTTTGCAAAAGTTAGCCAAAGCCATGAATGTCTAGATGCATGTAGGCTGACATACCGGTCCTAGAATAGGCCCGCAAACTCCGCTAACTGCGTAAAACGCAATTGCATAGGGAAACTCATTTGGCTTAAAGATTTCCATTAGCGAGGCGCCACCGACGCTGATAGGTGTGCTTCCGATGAAGCCACCTAAAAAGCGCAGTACCAAGACGGTTTGTAGGTTTTTTGCCAAAGCCGTTCCGACATTAAACAAGCAGAAAGCAAGGCAGCCAAGGACATATACTGGTGAACGTCCGAGTGTCGACAGGCTTGACAGAGGAGAAAGCTGGAGATATATATAGTCAGTGTGGTTATACCGGGGTCTTCTGGAGGCGCAGACGTACGATCAGAGGCCCGATTCCGTATGCAATAACAAAGAGAGAAAGCCCCAGTGTGCCTTCCGCAGTGGTAGCTCCAAATTCCTGTTCGATACCTGAAATACTCGGTGTAAAGATTGCCGATGCTGCATAGAAACTGAAGTTCAAGAGCATTATGTTGAAGCCGGCGACCATCCTTGCCAGCCTGGGCCAGTTATGAGGCATGTCTATATCATCAGGACCAACGAAGCCTACTATAATATGCTCCTGGGAGTTTGGGCTTAGTAGTTCTTCGTCCTTGAGGGTCTGAGATGCATTGTAGGAGAAAAATCGTCCCTTTGACACGCTGTTGAGCAAGCGACCGTAAATGCTGCCACGTAGTAGAATGTCCAAGCTCTCCATATTCGAAGTTTGACAGGAGTAATGAATGTGCCTCTGGACCAGGTCGATGGCATTAAATACTCCTGGACAGCGCAATCAAGCCGGCCAGGGACTCCGAGGGGTTTGCAACTCCGGACCTAATTTCGGAATTCCGAGCTTGAACCACGGATTATAGGAGCCAACATGACGTCACTCCGCGGAGATCGGAGTTTGCGGCCAGACGGACAGATAACAGATTATGACTGCTTGAGCTTGCAATCCATGCATCAGCTCAATACTATATTCACTCTATACCGCGAGCCATGGCCACGCCAACCACACCTGGAAAGAAACCTCGTACCCCACGCAGAAAGGCTTGCGGCAACTGCGCTAGATCCAAAGCCCGGTGCAGTCTAGAAAAGCCTGCGTGCTCGAGGTGCAGATTAACAGGCCGAAGCTGTGTATATGAGACAGCGGCTCTAGCATCGGAGCAGCGCAACTCTGACCTAGCAGAGGGAGGATTGCAAGCAGAGCCTGAGCGCTTAAATTGTCCTAGGGCGTCGTTCCTTCTCGATTCAAACTCTGCGTCGACAACATTACAAACGCCGGTTTCTCTGTCAGATGCCAGTGCTCCTAGTTGGTTACCTGTTGGTGATACCATCTGCTATCCACCGAGCCAGCAGTTACATGGACAATGTATCAAGGGGACTGTCGGAAACAATGAGCTTGCTTTTGGAGACATTGACCTGACTCCCACCTCCGAGGCAGATGAAATTCGCTCTCGATGGTTAAGGCCTTACTTCATGACTACGCTCGATCGAATTGAGATCCCAAAAGTCGTTCTTCCTTATACTTTACAGTTTATTAAGCGAATCTTGAGGACTTATCCGCGGAACATGCTGGAGGACGGGCATCCCCCCCCCATCATTCATCAAGCCCAAGTGAAGGGGAGCGAGGTTCCTCGCGCACTAGCAAACTGCTATAGCCTAGTACGTATGTGGGAACACGCTGTCCCCGGGAGCGAGGAGGTAGTTATGAGTACCCTTAGACGGGAGATGGATAGGCTCTCTAGTGAGGTATGTATGCACCTCTGTTCCTATTTGGACGTGACTGCTAATGGGATTAAAGAGCCCGGATCAACATGACTACCAGCTCCTGTGCTCCTTCCAAGCTTACCTTATCTACTCAATCCTGATGTACTTTTCTCCTCGAGGCAACTTTTCGGAAAACACCATGATAGCTCTCATGGATTTGGCCTTCCGTACCAGTCGAAATGGTCTCTCCTGTACCGCCGAGATAGAACGGACCAAACCAACTTGGGAATCCTGGATTGTGGCTGCTGCGAAACGGCGTGCGGTCTTTGTTCTTTACGTCTTCAGTAGCATCTATAATGCGGACCGGATGCTGCCTGATTTCATCGCCGACGAGTTAAGAACCGTCTATGTACCGGGTCATAAGGCATTGTGGGAAGCGGATAACCGAGAGACGTGGAATAAGGTGTATTATCGGTACTTATCTGATTGGGAAGATGGAAGCTTGGTTATCTCTGAGCTATGGGCATTCCCTGAGAAAAAAGAACCCAAGCGAAGGGAAAGGATCGAACGTTGGGTTGGGACAGTTGATGAATTCGGAATGATGATTTTTGCTCTATGCGCTCATATCCATGGCTGCTGAGTTCAACTCGCTCTGGTGATTAATACTTGCTCTAAGCTTAGTCCTTATATATCTTTGAGCCTGGAGCTGCTAGTCAAACAGCATCTTCTCACAATTTACTATCCACACTCGCTCCCTTCAAAAGTGATGGCCCTGGTGACACAGATGAGTGGAATCTATTTGACAGGTATCTTAGGGTCACATCAGAGAGCCTGACGGATCCGCACAATCTCAGTACAATGGCCAAACTGTGGGAAACCGGTGTAGTAAGGTGCCTCCCCTCTTTATTATCCCTTTGCTAACATCCCTCTAGAAACGTGCTACGAACGGAGACCCGAGCATGGACCCAAAAGTAATCAGGCCACTCAAACGCCTCAAATATTATAATGCCTTAACAGCATTTGATCGGGCATTTTGTGACGGCGGCAGCAAAATGGTAATCTAGCATGGCAAATCCATTCCACCAAACATGTGTACTATTACGGATCATTGTTACGACATTCTCTCGCGATAATTTTTATAGACTTGGCTAAGAATCTACTATTCTATAATTATTATAGATAGAAATTTTATAACATTCTTATTATAGTTAACCAGTTAATTGAAACTAAAATAATTGAACTATTATTTATAAAGAAGATAAATAAATTTATAAAACTTATATATTAACACATTTTTTCTAAGTATAACTTTTTATATTTAATTGTTTTTAACCGCGGCAGTACCTTTATAAGTAATGTTTAGAAGTATTATTATACGCAATATACGATTAAAGGCAAGATTTCGATTATATTATTTTCTAAAGCTAATAGTTAATCTAAAATAACTATAAAGAGCCTTAAAAACTATTTTTATATCTATAATGATTTTGTCTAGAATAATTAAATTAATCTTTTCTTGGATATATAGGTTATTATCAGAATAGTTAATCTTCAATTTATGAAGTCTTTGAACACCTTCACTGCTTCTAGTACCCCGTATTCCAACAACTATATATAGCATGGGACCTGCCAAAATCAAAAGCAATTCTCGCTGTATACCTGGCCTGTATTTCTCCTACGAAATTCTTCACGACGGAAAATCTAAAACGGCCCAACAGGCCCTGTCCACAAGCCTTGATAGTTACTTCGTGCCCAACTTCCACGGGCACCATGTGGGGTTCCCTTTATCTCCCTGGGAAACTTGAGACTCCCCGTCCGCATATCGCCCGCATCAAACTGCCTGAGCCAGCCCGTGTTTCCGTACTTAGTCTGGTAATTTGCTCTAGCTTGGGCCCTCCACGTCTCAACATTGGTCTCAATGTCCTTGAGGTAAGTGTCAATCCAGTAGCAGTATAGCTCACGGAGACCGCGGGTGCCCTTTGTTCTATTTGGAATACCGAGCGCATCCGGCTCGCTGTTATAGTCGTATTCGGAGTCGAAGTCTGAGAGTGCTTGTTCGATGCCCTTTGAGGCGTCGACAAAAATTGCCCACACCGCAGGGATCTTCATGTACCAGATGGCACCGGCAGTCTAGTGCGTTAGTGGCAGTGTTAGCATTGACATTCTAGAAACAAATGTCGAGAGCACAAGCCGGGAATGCTCACTGTGCGATGCTTGTCCCGCGTTTTCTTGTCCGTCGAAACGTTATCAGTGTCCAAACGTTGTCTCGCGAAAAAATTCTTTTTCTTGCCGTTCATCTTTTTCTCTGCTATGACGAGTCCGTCCAATTTCGAATCGCTCCCAATGTTTTGGAAAAGACGGGCCCAGACAGTTTTTGTGCCCTCCCAGGATTTAAAACTGGGCACGAAGGGCGCCCTCGTGTTTGGCGCCAGTCCGATCAGAACTTCGGACACCCAGTCTCTGCTAGCAGTGCTGTAGCCGGCCGGTAATGGACCCTTGATGAGGAATTCAAGGAACATCTTGATGGTTTGAGCCTCGTACACGTGTTCCGCTGAGATATCTGGATTAGCCGACATACTGGCGACGGCGGTGACGGAAGATCACTTACTGACGTATTTTTGAAACGAGAGGTTGTATTCTTTATCGCTTAGGCGTTTAATTCGAGGGGTGCACTTCAAGGGTGAAAAGCCGTAGTACTTATCAATTTCCGGCTTCTCGACGGCTGTCCCGCAGGTTTGGTACGTGACAGCCTTCAGTGATTTACTCTGACCCTTGTACACCCATTGCATCTTTTTAGTGGTAGTGGCACGTTTTGCCAGGTTACTGGCGGAAGTATCGCCGTTCGGTTGACAAACGTCTGGGTCGGGGTCATATTCGCAAACCTCATCTCGCTTCGTTAAGCTGTCCGTGTCATAATCTCCAGATCCGCACGCAGGGCAATCCCCAATTTCTTCATCCTCGCCATTCGGACAGCCAATGGGAATATCAGGAAGCAGAGGTCCCCAAACCTGTGCACGTTTTCCGAGGTGCTTTCCGTGCGCTGTGCCCTTGGCATCGACATCCAGGTGGTTCCGGCGTTGGAGAGTGTCGGCGAGAGCGCGGATAGACGAGTTTGTCGGTTGGTCAGAAGTGTGACTGCGTTTGATATCCGGGGACCAGCATTTTGAATAAAGCTCGACGTCGTTGCTGGGGAGGAGATAATAGGGTGTCTCCGGGAGCGCCCAGTCAATGAGCTTCGGTGCGTCGACCGTAGCGTACAGGTCCGCTCCCGCGTCGATCCCATAGCACACGCTTGTCCCAGAGCTTCCTGTCTCAGCAGATGCATGGAAGGTGATGTGACCGTCGGCAGTCAGCCGGACAGCACAGTCGTCAATGTCAAAGAAGAGATCATCCCACATAATTCCGAAGCTAATCGACGGCTTGATATGGGCTGTCACATACCCGTTGACTCCCACAGACCATTCGACCTCAGGCACCTTGGGGTTCTGGAACCCACTTTTCTTGGGCGATTCCTCAAGCTGAGGGGTGTAGTCGTGCGTATCGCCATTTGGAATGGGATAGGTCTGTTCGATGTCCCAGCCAGCAAGTTTAACTCTGCTTTCCAGGTTGACGCCTAAGGTAGCCGCGCCTTCAATCTGACCATTAACTTCAAAGTTAGGACCAACAGTGACAATGCCTGGAACGGTAAAAGCAGCTCCAAACTTGTCAGCTGAGAACAGGCGCTTGTTCCCTGTATCGAAATGGTAGGTTGCAGCACCATCAATGACAAATGATGCAGTTACCTCTCCTTTTGTCCGGAAGTATAAGAATGAGTCGCTCAGGTCGATAGGATGGTGGTCCAACTTTGCAATCACCGTAAAGCCGTAGCTTACATGTGCCTCAACATGTGTCTCTGCATGCACATCGAGGTAGGCCTCCACGCTGGGGCAGGATATCTCCTGATCGACTATCTTCATGATGTAGTCCTCTGTAAAAGAATGGCCGAACTCAACGGTCTTCTCGATCGTGCCGATAATATTCCTCAACCAGTCAATGATGCTACTACCGAACCAACGCTTATGGAGGTCATCGCTTGATACACCACCGAAGTGTGCGTCGTCGCGCCATTCTTCCTCTAGCCAACGGCGGTGATTTCCATTGACCTCGTGCAAACTTCGCTTGCGTTGCTTTTTGGTGTCTGCTGCTTTGTTGACAATATTGTTCCAATAGTCAACGTCATTGCTGTAGTCGATCCGCAGGTTCGTATCTCCCAGGTCGCGAGGCACTCGCTTGAAGTCATAATCGAAAGTCAAGTCATAAACAGTATCAGAAAGGCCACGGCGTACGAGGTGGCCAGGCAGCGACTGGTTGAAACTGGGTGTAAAGTCCTTGATCACGGCATATTTGCCTGGCCCGCAACCGCGAGGCATTTGGACAATTGTCCCGGGAGCACCATGTCCCCAGTGAATATTGCCGCAGTTCGACTGTTCCGAATGATCTGTACATACCATTCGCACCTTGTGTTCACCAATTGTAGTGGGATCAAGACAGTCGAATACCTCCCAATGGGAGCCGTCTCTTTTGTCAAGCGACTGCTGGATTTCAGCCGGACTGGTCATTACCACAAATCCGAAGGGGGCTTCATCTGGCTCCTTATCAAGAAGCATGGACTCTTCTGGTTCTGCTCCACCCCACGTAGGATCTACCTTGAGTACGAAGTCGGAGTTGACTTCATTCTCATCCGGTGCGTTTGGAAAAAGATACTCCAAAGGAACGGGCAGGAATGGGGAAACATCATCAGGGAGATCACAGCAAAAAGTCCGCTTGCGGGCATTGATACCACAGTTGTCTCCCTCGCCGTCATATGAGTTTGTGACGGCGACCTGCCATCCAGTATCACAGTGGTTGTCGAAGCAGCTGCCCGGTTTACCATGCCAGGCGCAATTCTGCCACTTCTGCGCGCTGTTGCAGCAAAGCCTCTCCTTACACGCGCTGTCCCGCCAGGTCAACTCGTCCTCGTTATCCTTGCATTGCTCGTCACATCCAGTCCAGCGACAATCGGGTTGCTGTACCTCTGTCGGGCAGCAGAAGAATTTGCGCCCGTCAATGCACCAACTCCCATGATTGCCCCATTTAGAAGAGACAACAGCAACCTCGCCATCATGACACTGGCCGTTGCAAAATTCTCCGCCATTGTCCCCACCGTGCCATGTACTGTTTTCAAATTCTTGGTTAGTCACATGTGCACAATACGCCAGTGGGATCTGATGTTGGGGATTTGACTGCTTTACATACCATTTACTGACATCAGGGACGGATGAAACTGGACAGCATATGGCTTGCTCGCCATCAGGACGGTTCAATGGCCAGTCGTTGTCACCACACCAGAATGTATCAGCTTTGATATATCCCTCGCGGCAGGTGGGCGTTTTGCTGCACTCGCTCGCATAGCACTCGCCCTCAGAGAGCTCCTCCCAGTTATCTGCGCTTTTGGCCTTCTTGCCACGAAATCCGAGACTTTTAGGGTATATCACACCGGCCAGTGCATTCAGCTGCGGCGTGTCGAGGTCCACGGCCCAGATCAACAGGCCACCAAGACCTTTGCTGTTAGCAAACTTTATCTTGGCCTGGATCGTATCTTTGTCATCGAATGACACCCACTGGTCCTGATTGAATGTGATATATTTCACGGCATTAAATTCATCATGTACAGGAGTGAGATTATTCTCGTGCAGAATATCCATAATCTCCGCATACGATAGGATACCAGATTGCCCTGTACATGGGCCAGCGGTACCGCCGCCTTTGAAAACACATCCGGGCTTGGAACAAGCTGGGTCAGCGAGTTGGTATGAGCGTCCATAGAATCCTATACCCATGTTGACTTTCGAAGGATCAACATCATTGCGCCAGAGAAGGTCTAACGCCCTGTCAATTTCTGTGAGGTTCGTATGTGCGAGAACCTGGGATCCGATGGGGTTTTCCGAGTCCCATATCCCGTGCAGGTCGTAGGACATTAGGTTCACATATGTAACGGCCTTGGAGCTTGCTTTCAGGTCGAAGTGACGGAGATACTATGGAGATCAGCTTCTAATGCATTCCCGACGGAGCATGTCCATGGACTTACCCAATAGCTGGTTGGTGCTGTAAAGGAGACCTCAAAGTCGTCCGCATGGTAGAACCCGGACAACCTCTCAAGCAATTTGGTAAAGTTCTCGCCGTCCTCTTTGTGACCACCTCGATCGCCGGCACCTGGATATTCCCAGTCAAAGTCGACACCGTCAAATCCGTACGCAGACGTGAAATGGTCCAGCTGTGCAATGAACTTTTCTCGTTTCTGCCACGAAGAGACCATATCGCTAAACACAGGCTGCCATACAGTATGGTTATCATTGAAAGTCCACCCTCCAAGTGCCAGAACAACTTTCAGGTCAGGGTTTCTTTTTTTGAGGCCGGCGACAGCTGCAAAAGTAAACTTTTCAACAGGGTCAGAGTCACCGTCAGGACCATCATCCATAGGGACAATCTTGAACGTGTCTGGTTCAATATATCCAAAGGAGTAATAGAGATGCGTGAGACTCTCCACGGGCACGTCGTCAATGTCCATGTTAATGCACTTCTTCATGTGATTCCACACTTCATAGTACCCAATAATGCGGTCTCGAACTTCACTACCAGATGCGCCTGAGCCCGGTTGATCGCAATTGCTTTGACAACCGGTTGGTTCGTCATCATCATCATCACCATCATCCTTGCCCTTGTCACAAAATTCGGACGTCATACCGCAGAATCCATACTGGCTGCAGCAGACGTTGAGTGGGCACTCCTCGCCCTTTTCCTTAGCGTATACGCCGCACTCGGCGTGCGCATCGCAGTTGCTCCAGCAGACATCATTTGGGGACTTTCCACTTTTACCACAGTATTTCGGTCCAAATCCGCAGTATCCAGACTTGGAACAGCAGGCCCCGTTTCCGCATGGTTTATTCTTATTGCAGGAGTAAGGATCGTCGCTTGTCGCGGATGTTATGTCCAGACTGATGAAAGCGCTGGTTGAGGCAGATGTGGACTGGAGGATCTGGTTGGCCTCGCAGACACCGTTGGGTGGGTGGACCTTTGCTTCGAAGTCGGCTGCGTCGTGCAGGATCGGTGAAATGGAAACACAGATTTCTTGGCCCCCAGCATCGCGACGGTCAGCAGATTGTGGCCTGGAGATGCCTGGAATGGCATTGAGTAGCATAGCAGCTGCAAAAATGCCGTGAAGCCGGACGAGCCTATGTCCCAACATAATGCTCGACAGGTAAGAAAACGCAAGAGATAATCAAAGAGTGGACGACAAGTAAATGCCACAAGCGTGGCCAGTTGCCTTAAATGAGGGACAGATAAGAGCACAAAATGAAAGTAATGAACGAAGGACATGAGAAATTCGGGAGGGCTGAGTTTGTCCTAAGTGCCATGCCGCTGGGTTATAAGAATCTGACCGGCCATACTGTGTACATGGAAGAATCAGAGAACGCAAATACAAACAAGAAGATATGGGCCGACGTCGGAAGTTGCAGAGAAACAGAGTTCGCGAATGCTTTAGGTATTTTGATCGTGACATCTATACGCAGTAACCTATCTAGGAAGCCTATTCGCTGAGGTAGTTCGGCTCTCCTTCCTTTACCGGCAAGGTCTTGCTTAAAATGAAAACTTTACCCCTGAATCTAGATATGTTACTACGGTACTTTTACCTAAGACATTCGCTTACACTGCTAATGCAAGATTGAACGCCGAGTGTGATTGTAAGTACGCTGAACCTATGAATCTCTACTCTCGTAAGGTGATAGTGTACACCACGGATGAGAAATTGACTCCGTATGCCACGGGTCCTTCTAAACGTGGCTAGGTAGTAGCGGCAGACCCTTGTTTGATGTTACATTCCGAGATATGCGCGATGATCCACAAGGCGTGGGCTGGACGGAACGTGCAAATTGCTCCACTTCTATCTGCGGCTAAACGGGGCTTAAGCCCGGCTTACAAAGTTTGCTGTGGACCAGTGTCTCAACAACCCTGCTGGCTGAGCTATTTTTCTTCCAACCAAGCTGTCCAATGCCCCTGTACATATTTGATAGGTGTGATAGGCCCTGACTGACCCCGCAGGACAATCTCCGAACATCGATCGACTAATTTTTGAGCGCGCCGGACCACCAGGGACCGGATAGACCCAAGGCCGATACTTCGAAGCGATCCAGGCTAACGCAGGGGGCAGCAAGGAGTAGCAAGGTTTTCGCGTTTAGCCTCGTAACACTGTTTGCATCCGGCGGCATTTTACGGAGCTCCTTAGTTTGAGTTGGATCTTGCTGAACAAATATCATTGCAAGATAGAGAGCCTGCTATGCCCGGTAATCCTAAAGTTATCTCATTTTCCTATCGTTTTTCGATTGCCTTGTGAACGAGTATGGAGTATCATCCATTCAAGACCGTCCTCCTCTCTTTGATTATTATCGGTAGTCATGCAAGCCAGTTCTTGACTGACAAGACCTTACCTGAGGGAAGGCTTTCGGATGCATGCACAAACGCCCTCGTATCCAACGTCTCCTGCGAGTATCAGGTCGCCACCTTTCTTCAAGACCGATACTACCCAGTGAACTCCCTCGTAGAGGCCTGCACGCCCTCGTGCCAACAAGGACTTGCTGTGTACGAAGACGCTGTCTTGTCTGCTTGCAATGACTCTGATATTTACCGGAAGTCTGAGACGGGGTACGCTCCAGCGTATGCAATACCTATGCAGTATCGCTATTATTACAATAAAACCTGCATCCGAGACGGCGAGCGCTGGTGCCATGATGTGGCCCATAACATGGCGACTGGGAAGATTGAGGCAGATCGTATGTAACTTCAACCCATGAGGCCATTCCTGCTCACTCTGTTTGTAGGGTGCGACGACTGCTCAATTAAACAATGGCAGTTTGTTGCAGGCTCGCCCATGTACGCTGGTAATCAGTTGAGGTCCAGCTACACTGCCTTAACAAAGAGCTGCTCCAAAACGGGCTTTCCTTTGGCCCCCTCTACTTCTTTGTATGCCTCAAAGAACTTACCCAGCAGACATTGACTGACAATGATGTAGGCCGTCTCCATCTACCAGCACAACTGCCTCACCAACTCCTTCCGTCTGCAGCGGTAAGACATACACTATCAGATCCGGAGACACATGCCAGTCAATTTCCAAGTCTCAGGGTGTCGGCACTGCACAGCTACTGGTCGATAATGGTCTCGAAGCTTATTGCAAGGACTTTCCAAGCCAAGGTGAACTATGCATCGACCGCACCTGTACCACACACACTGTGGCCGCCAATGAGACATGCGCAGATATTGGACGCAAATATGTCATCACCCAAGTCCAGCTCACCACTTGGAACCCCATTCTTGGTCAGAACTGCCGTCACATTGAGCGCTCCGTTGGGGACAACATATGTGTCTCGCCGCCAGGAGATGATGGCTCCTGGACACCCATCACAATCCCATCGTCAGCGCCCCCAGCAGCAACAACAACCGCAATACCGGCTCCTGTTCCCACGAACCTGGCAAATGGTACTGTAAAACGTTGCTCACAATACTATATCGTGGAGCCTGGAGATTATTGCAACAAGGTCATTCTCAAATATAGTATTTCGCTGGATGATTTCTTGTTTCTCAACAAGGGTGTGAACAAAAACTGCACTAACCTTTATGCTAACGAGTCATACTGCATCTCGCCTCTTGGTTCTATCGATGACTATCCCGGTGCACCCGGGTACATTGACCCGAGTGCTAGCTACTCAGAAATTCCCTACTCAAGCTACCCAACGGCAACATATACACCCCCTATTGATGCCAACATAACAAGAATTTTGCCCATTTCCCCGGGTGGTCGAAAGGATTGTTATATCTACGTAGCCGGCCCAGACCTCCAGATCGACGTCTCCGGCACCTTCTACGCGTCGTCCTGCGAAGCCGTCGCCGAGTCAGCCGGCAAGACCGTGGAGGAGTTAGAGCAATGGTATCATCTTACATCCCGCCGATTATCTGGTTTTCTAACCATCGCATATGCAGGAATCCCTCTATCAGCGCCAACGGGACGTGCACGTTCAGCTCTAGCTACCGATACTGTATGGATCCGAATAGACCTACGGATGGCCCAGTTACAACACAGCCCCCTGCGCCTTCCTCTAGCACATCGACGACGTCCCATACTACAAAATCCTCCGTGAGCAGCACGACTACGGGGACCACGACCGAACCCACGACCGGAGGCCCTCCCGGCCCAACCCAATCCGGTATACCCGATAATTGCAACAGGTGGCATTTAGTTACTGGTGCGCACGTGGGAAACCTGAAAACTCGGAGTAGAAAGCTAACGATTGCATAGAATCAGACGAGACCTGTGCTACTGTAGCCGCAAAATACGACATCAGTCTCAAGCAGTTTTACGCTTGGTATGTCATATCCTTCCAGGTCATTTATGAGGCGTCTAACAGCTGGTCAGGAATCCTTCTATTTCAGATGACTGTGTGAATGGGTTCTGGAAAGATGAAGCATACTGTGTCGGCGTAGCCAAATGAACCATCAGGGGCAGTGATTAGTCAGTGTTAAAGTAGCAGGGCCCTTTGGATGAGGTTGAAAAAGGCATTGGAATAACTATCAGATACTTAGCGGGCGATGGGTGCCCCAGATCATGAGAATAAGGCCATATGGCACCAGGAAGATAAACCGACACGATCTTAGTTGTAACTTGTAAGCCATACGGCATTCAGTGGATCAACTAATTGTAGTTAATTTAGTTTGTTGACTAGTTTAGTAATTGTAGTTAGTCAGGTTAACTAATAGTTTGAGTTAATTAGCTGATGAGTATTTAATTACCTGTGGGTCCGTGCGCCCAAAATTGCGAGCACGACTTTTGACCTTAAATTTCAAATTTCCTCTTATCAAGACCCTGGGTCCTGAAATCCTGGAACCCTAGTAACATATGTAACATATTTCAGCTGCACTGTCAATAAAGCCGGCTGTTCCGCTGTCGCGTTACTGTCACTACTCCATCCTCCTTTGCCAAGATGCGGGATCTCACCGATTTACCTGCTGAACTCCTCGACGAAGTCCTTTCTCTTGCCTTTGGCGTCGCTCCACGGTATCGCAATGGCTACAACGATGAGGGACCCCTTGACATCAAATCTTTGAGCCGTCTCCTTCTCATCAATCGAAAACATCACCTGGCGTTTCTGCCACTAGTCTACGCCCACTGGACCTACAACGGAGCGCGACACAGCTATAGCGGACTATGGAAGTTCCTTCGCACTGCAATCAGAAATCCTGATCTCGCGTCAACTGTGCAGGTGTTGAATATTGGTAACTGGGGCGTTTTCCCTCCAGTTTACCTTGATAGGAACCACGATCTCCAGGACCAGGATGAACGGTTGCAATTTACACTCGATGACGAGGAGACCGTACGAATTGCAATTCGGCGTGCAGATATACCAAGAGATCTTGCATCTCAGATTTTTTATGCTATCTTTACGGGTCGAAATGGATATCACAGTCGCGACCGGCGACCTTTGATGGCGCTTCTCCTTATCTCCCTCCCTTGCGTGTCGAAAATAAATGTGCATGTACCAGCGTCAGACCCATTTTTGGGAGCCATTTTGCAAACTGCAACAGGCCGGCAACAATCCTGTCTCGATTCACAGCCGATGTGGCTGCCCAGCTTGAAGGAGCTGTACGTTCTGGGTGAAGTTCCCGGTTATTTTGAGGAAAGCACCAAGTTGTCGGGTGATGATATCGATCACCCTTCGTTGAAATTGAATGACATATGGCCTTTGTTCTACTTCCAAAGCCTACGGACGCTTTGCCTGTATGGTCTTGACCCAGATGGGTTCAGTCAGGTGCTCCAGCAGAACGTCAAGAGCAATGATTCCAGATATAAGTGCCTTATAGAGCATCTTCACGTCGCCACACAAAGAAAATCTATCTCCAGAGCGGAGGACATAACTGCTCTCCTTACTCAACCAGCTGCTCTGAAAAGCCTTTCTTTCTCCTGGGATGACGACAAGGCTAAGACGAAAGAGAAGGTTAATGGCAAGAGACGCAATGTCTGGCAGATATCCAACATCGAAGTCTGGAACATCATCCTGAAATACATAGAGACGTTAGAATATCTGGACATTTACCATGATTTCTCACCTGAAGGACGAACACGCCGACAAACTGACTACTTTGGTCTTCTCACCCAATTTGCACGGTTACGTTATGTCTCTATCCAGGCAGAGATGCTCATCGGCGGCTACGTTGAGGACTCAGTGGCCCCGTACCGTTTGAGAGAAACACTACCACCCAGCATCGAAACACTGGTATTCGCCGCAGAAGTTGCTGGAGAAACAGTTCCTGACCTCCCACTTCAACTCGATGAAGTAGTGTCACAATTTCCTCATTTGACGACCGTTGAGCTTACAGATTTCTGTGTCGTAGGCCGCTCTTTTCGCCGAGGCCCCACGCCTGCTAAATATGAGTCGCTCAAAAGAGTGTGCTCTCGCAATGGTGTTCAATTTGGCATTCAAGGAATTTGCCTTCCCACTCACCAATTGCAGCACTGTCCTTTTCCTCTGGGCATGCGGTGCCTGAGTCAGTGGAAGGAAACATACAATCTGCGAATAGACGCCCGTTCCAGACACGCCATAAT
Organism: Aspergillus sp. S1802E; assembly: GCA_023627535.1. Classification (NCBI taxonomy): domain Eukaryota; kingdom Fungi; phylum Ascomycota; class Eurotiomycetes; order Eurotiales; family Aspergillaceae; genus Aspergillus; species Aspergillus sp. S1802E. Next base: position 88,929 of record JAMAHN010000054.1, read on the forward strand.
GGAGAAGCGAGCCGGGCGCAAAACAGCAGGTCTCCGACAAACTCCATCGCCTCAGCCACCTGAAACATGGGTTTGGACAAACAAAACACACGTCCTCTCGTTTCAGGATCATAACGGAAACTCATCTTTCATGGTCTTTGAGAGCGAGGAAAATACTCTACTTCCCCCTCTGGTAAATTTCAACATTTACTGCACTCATCCCGAGGGAGCACTATCCCAGGCCGAGGATCTTGAAGATGAACTCCGAGCGATGCACGCGCAGATTGCCACCGACGGGTTCGATGATGATGACCACTACCGACTTGACGTCTACTTTCTGCCAAACGCCAGCAATGAGGATTGTATCGCGCATTATCAAGCTGAGAAAGCTACACGGGGGAATTCCATGGAGATGCTTCTTGAGGCAGAAAACAAACTTGATACAGATTTCCCACCGCCGAGCACCCCACGACTCCCAGGCATGCTCGAGACCTACGATGATTCCGAACTTAGTGGAGTGTTGTTTGTTTATCCCGATCGCAGCTGGAAGAGTGGCATGCAGATAATGTGCTTTATCAGTTACGGTGCTGACTTTGTGCTTGGACAGACATTTGACGAAAGGTGGTATGGGTTTGATTCTGATGCGGGTATGACTTTGGGCCTGTTAATTAGCGAGCTTGCCCGCGCTGAGCGGCCTGAACCTCTGGCGATATATCAGAATGTTACAGAGAGGGGGTGGAAGACATGGTAAGGTTCTTCTCTCTCTGTGCTTGTGGTCGACATCCTGTGCATACACTTCGCTCTAGCAATATTCAGCAAGTCGTCTTCATTCAGCAGTGTAGGAATTGCGTTGGTTCATGCAATAACTTGGAGGCTCGTTTAAGCACTGCATCTGTTACGGTTTTTCTTTTCCGAAAAGGTTCCTGCACACAAGTGAGCAGTCATCCTGCTTGCGTTGGATACAACTTCAAGTGTTTAAAGGGCTTTTTTCGATCATGGTTTGAACATTCTCCAGGATCCACAAGTCAGCCAGCTCGCAACCAACTTGAACAACATGGCAAGCTTCCGAAATTTAGATCATTTCGACGATCAATCATCCATCAATTAATTAATCAAAATTCTATTAACCTGATGAAGCCTAGTCCCTAGGCTTAAATCTACCCGACCCCCGCTGCATTTACTCGTCCGCTGATTGGTCCCAGATGTGTGCTCCTGTGGTCCTCGGTACGTGGCTCTACAGAGAAAAAAGGATCTCTATCTTTTTTTTAAGTCTCCTTTTCTCTTCCTTTTCTATAACGATAATATAATATAGAGAACTATAATTAACTATATTAAGATTATAATATTGTATTATGTTATAGCGCGATCGCGTCATAGCGCGATTATATACTAATTCTTTTTTTTTTCTTTTTTCTCTTCCTTTTCCTTCTTCTTTTCTCGTTTTAAAAGGAGTAACTAGATTTACTTAATTCTATTAATTACTTTTTTAGCAATAATAGATCTTTTTTTTTATAATCTAATCTATTAAATCTAGATTTATACTATATCTCGCTACTAGTTTGCAATAATATTTATAAATCTAATTTACTATCTTTAAAGTTAACATTCTTACTATTCTGATATAACAACACTAGCCCAATATTAGATAATCTTAATTACTATATTTTAATAGGCCTAGATTAATCTAAATAAAGAGATTCTTTAATATCTATTATTAAATAGCTTTTTAATTTCTAGTTTATCAATATTTTGTAGCTATAGCTGCCCGCATTATAATTATATATATTATTTAATTAAAGTAATGCGCGAGTATCGATACAAAAATTATTAAAATTAAAATAGTTTCTTGAAATATAGTAGATAATTTATTAGTTAAATCTAGATCTAACTATAAAAGCGCTTAGCTAATTAAATAGTTTACTATTAATGTTTTTTTTTAGTAGATTGGCCAGTCAATTCTTTAAGATAATTTATATAAATATTTTCATAGAACAAAAAGTAACGGAAACAGTTTTTTTTTAAGATCTTTATTACTATTATCCGGGCCCAAGTTAAGTAAATTCTATAAAAGGACCAAGTTATAGTTAAGTACGCAGATAACTAAATTTCCGCTATTAATCCGTATCTAATTATAGTATTACTCTAGCTAGAGCTTATATATTAGCCTAAATATCTACGCGAATAAAGCTTAACGGCTATTATTCTACTAAATAATCTATCTGACTTTATAGCTGAGTTTCTACTTGAGCAGTTCATTAATAGTATTTAATAATTAATTAATTATATCTTTTACGTAATTAAGAAAGATTAAATTAATAAATTTAATTAAATTCAGATTAATATCTTCTTTTATCGGCCAGAAATCTGAAATCGACTAATTTAGATCTATTTTCGGCCGGCTATTTATTATTAATACTGCTAAATCTAGTAATATCTGATTTGCTTCATCTACTATAGCAGCCGGAGCGATCAGCTAATCTTACTATATTATTAGTTAACTACTGTCCAATTTGCTGCGCTCGATTAAATAAAGATCTATAACTAGCAGCTAATTAATCTACTAATCTAAATATAGAATTTAGACTTGCTATAACGCGCGAATTAACAGAAGTAGATAAAAAAGCTATTTAATTAGATCTATTTTATATTCTTTATCGCTTTACTTAATTATACTCTTAAGAAGAATCTCTTTAAGAGTACTCTTATTAGATTTTTTACAATCCTTAAAATTGATATTAAGCAGTAGATCTTTTTTAAGTTTTATAGTTACATTAGCTATTTATTAAGACTTATTAAGATAGCTTAGATACTAATAGTATAAGGACCTTGGGTCTTTTAGGGGTTTGCGATAGGTGTGAAAGGTAATAATGATTAAGAAAGAGACGTTATGAGGTCGTATTCCAGAAATAAGGTTAATATTATAAATTAATGCTAAAGAACAGAACTCTATCCTTCCGCGAAAGTAACTTGTGCATACAATGACTTAGTCTATAGCTAAATCATTCGCAAATAGCTTCTATAGCTAAATACATATCGCGAGAGCCTTATAATTGCTCTCTTTTTTTAAAGGCTTTAGTCTCTCAAGATCTGCTTACGAATTCTTTTCGCTCGCAAATGTAGTCTTATAATATTGCGCGCTACTTTTTCACTAGTAATTCTTAAAAAATCTCCTGCAAGTACTAAAAACCTTGTAAAATAAAAAATACTATCTTACAATAAAAAAAAGATATTATCTATAGCTCTGTAATTCTTCTCTCGCAATCCTATATATATTAGTCGGATATAATTACCGCGAGAAGTATACTGCATTTCGCGATATTTCTTAGCTAGTTCGCAATAATTTTTAGCTGCTTTAAGCATTATATCCTTTATAAACTTTCTTCTATTTATAAGTATTTTCTTATTTTAGTTCTTTTGTCGCAATATTTTTAGAATATTACTAAAAATTATTTTTTTTACAAATATCTTTGTTCGGCAATTGCTAGTATCTTACAGTAAATAATTATAATTAATTAGTTATTATTAATTAGTTATTTACTTTATAAAAGAAACTTTTCTTTTTTTCTTTTTCTCTTTTTTTTCTTTTTTTTTTAACTATCTTCTTTATTAGCAAGATAAGTGCTTCTAGTATTAATTTTTATTAATTCTTATTTATTTTTATTACTTTTTATTATCTTATACGCTTCCTGCGTACTTCAGAATTAGATCTTATATACAGCTTTAATTTGTCTCTCTTTCTCGCGCTGTTTTACAGCTTTTTATAATTTTAATCCGTCTTATCTAGTGTAGGTTAACTATTGTGAAATAGAGAGTTTTTTATAATTTATAATAATTGATTTTTGCAAAATTCTTTATTATTTTTTTCACTCGCGAGTTTATAAGCATTTATGTGCCCATCTAACTGTTTATATGTTTTTTAGACTTTTTACTTAGCACGTCTCTGCTTTCGCGAGTTTCGTTTTTTTTTTTTTTTTTTTTTTTTTATCTATTATGTCGTCCGCAATTGTATTATCTGCCCTCTTCTCATCTGCTTTATTAGAACTAACTGCTTTTAGAGTTATATCTTTACTTTTTTCTGGCTTTATTTTGCCTTCTGCAGAGAGGAATGGGATAAGTCTTTTTCTTAGGTCTCGCGGGATTTCTTTAGCTGACTTAGATAGATCTCTTCTGCGGAGAAGAATATATCTCTCGTATTTTCTATTTCTATTATGTCTTCTATTTCTGTTGTGTCTCTAATCTCTGTTATATCTTTTATCTTTTAGTCTCTCGCAATTGCTGCCGTCCTCTATTACGTTCAGATAGCTGATTATTTTTTTTATCTTATGTATATTTAGACTATACCTGTTTTGTATAGCCCGATTACCGTAAAACCTTCTCTCGCTTATTTTAGAATTTCTTAATAAAACTAAGATATGCCGGCTCTGCCGGCCGTGATATATAAAGAGTAGACTTTAGCTTACTTTATTAAATTATTACTTACGTTTTAGTTTTGCAAAATTATATAGACAGTATTTATTACAGTTTTAGAACTGCTTTTATAGATAGAGAACTAGTCTCTATTAACCCGCAAGCGTTGTTAGATACTTACGCTAATTGTTTATTTTATTTCTTTTTACGGATGAGCGAATTCGGAACAGTTAGAACAATATATTTAATTGCAAGAGGATTTATTAATTATTTGCGCTAGTTACTAGCTTTTTATAAGTTAAAAGTATAATATATATCACAATTTATCAGTCTCGCTGACCTTCACGGTATATATCTTTAGAAATTAGAGTAAAGATATAATAATTATTTATATTGCAAATATTAGTTCTACTATTTTTAAAGCTAGTTATAGCAATTACTCTATCTTTATTAAATAATATTAGATTTTTTTCTATAATAGTTTATATCTCACGTCTGAGACAAGAGTAATAAGATAAAAGCTTATATTGCGAATATGCTTTTTGTTCTTAGATAAACCATTCGTCGCCCCCGCGCGCGGTTGGCCCGCCGATTACAGTTGCCCATACGGATCCCGCCGCGCACTTTCTGACATAAGCATAACCCTGCGCGGCATTTCTCTGCGTCCCTTTATCCCCCGCATCTTCCTGATCATCCCCGGGCTTCCTCCGACTGACCCTGCGCAGCATTACTATGCGATCTGACTGACCCTGCGCGGCATTACTATGCGATTGAACTGACCCTGCGCGGCATTACTATGCGATCGAACTGATCCTGCCCGGCATTACTATAATTCCCGCCCGGGATCACTCTGAGACTATCTAACTTTACTTGAAAATATTATTAGTCTATCTAGATCTCTCTTCCCGCCCGCTCTTATACCCTACCAACTACTACTCTTTATCTATAACTAATTCTTAACCATAGTTATCATCACCACCACTATCACTATCATTATCACAATAACTAACCATTTTCCTATCTATAATACTATCTTCATTATCCTTCGTGCAATAGCGCTCAAAGACATAGAGAGATAGATAGTAATCTAATATATCTTAGTATTGAGATAATAATATCCGCTAAATTTAAAAGAATAACAAGTTCTACTTTCTAAGAATTGCGGTTTGCTATTTCGCTGCCATTTTCGGCGGCAGGTGCCGCCGAAAATGGCCGCCTTTCAGCAACACCCCTCCGCTACGCTCCCGTCTCCTTCGACCACGCACCAGCTCATTCACTGTTTCTGCCTTAGGCTGCCATTGTGTGGGCGCTTATATCTTGGCTTCCTAAGGGCTCATTCATCGCTTCACCGTCGCTCATTACACCCCTACGCGGGCGCCGAAAATGGCCTCCTTCACCCCGCCCGCTGCACTCTGGCCAGTACCCAGCCGTCATGGCTATAAATATCCTCTCCCCAACCGTCTTCCATCCGACATTCTCTCCTCTTTCCGATTCAACCACTATCCCAGAGCTCTCCCTCTCCTTACGCCTCCGTGCTATCTATTCAGTCGTGCATTAAAGCGTCTCAAGTCCTTCGACAGTTCCTTTCCACGGTCGGCATAATCTCCTAGCCATGCATTATTGTCGGAGGTCCAATCTCAGCAACCACCAAATTACAAGCGATTCCTCTTATACCTCTCCTATCGATACTGACAGTGACAGACCGTTCGAGCCCGACTCCTTTGATACAGATCTTACCGAGCCGGAGCGTTCCCCTGCAGCTGGTCGAAATATTGCTGGGAAGTATTCAAGTCCAAGTACTGAGACAAAACCGGCACAATTAGACACATCGAATGTGAAACGTGTCCATCAGGCCCTATACCAACTTCCAGATGATGACACGGATAAGGACCTGGCTCAAGTGCCGGAGGATTACGGCCGATCTAACAATACAAAGAAGCTGAGACTTTGACTGAAAGAGCGTTGGGCTTGGTAAGTGACTAGGATCTTATTAAAAGGTTACAGCAAGGTACTATCAACTGACCGACATGTCTTATCTCAGGTTCTGTCAAATCAAAGCAAAGGAGCGGTATGCCGATCTAAAATAAGAGGATGCAGAGAACGCACTGCGTGAGGCGTCTCCAAATGACATGCATCAATTTCTTAATTGGTGTCTGAAGCTGGAATATAGTTCCGATGGTCGCCGTCAAAAAGGCTATACAAAGGCCAGCGCCCTGGAGGCGGATTGGAAATACTTCCGAATTTACTACATACGGGTTACTAAACATGAGATGAGCAAAGAGATGGGTGAGGCGGTTCGCACGGTTTGTTTTTTTGATCCCCTGTCATCTCAATGAGGCTTACTCTAACGAGAACGGACAGGGCATGAGGCACTTGGTCGACAAGCGTGGCCTTAACAAACAACCGCGGGCAAGTGTCCCAGTGTACATCGAAGATATGGTTCCATTCAACGAGACAATCCTTCAAACCCGGGAAAAGCGATTCCACCTGGGGTTTTAACGGATTATTTTGTGTCTATACAATACTATTGGGCTATTTACCGTCAACCGGAAACAGGCAATGCTTTATTTTCAGTTCAAACATTTACAATTATCGCTTCAGCAAGATCCGCGCGGAGGACCTCCGGTGCCGATAATAGAACTTGAGCCCGAGTTTGTGAAAAGCGTCCTGGGAATGTCGAAGCTGTAGGTGCCACCCGGTGCCATACACCTACCCATCACATGGCTTGTCCGCCTCAATCGGACTGACTGGTTAATTAGAAACACGTTCTCGCTACCTGAAATTGTCTACGGCGTATCACTTATCTTCAGCCCGCACGTCCTGCTCTTCAGTATATTATTTTACGTCCATGCGTTTGAAGCGCCTCACTTGACCTCGATGGAAGACCTACGGAGGCTACTTGTTAAGGGTGGCCGACAGGAAATGCCACTCCCCTTAAGAAAAGAGATGGATAATTACTATATCTTCCCGAAAGTCGATGTGATCTGTGATCAGCCGCGTATTTTGTGAGAGACGCCCATAAATAGAAGCACACTCGACGCACAGCTCAGGACATCCAGTGAGATACACGGCTTCCTCAATCATTTTTTCTCTCATCAATTCCGGTACGGAGGAGATAATTTGCTTGACAAGAGTGGTAAGTGAACTATAAATCCCTAAAGTTCTCTTCTCTCAATGGCAGATAGACTAAGTCTTTTGTCCAGGTTTCGTCAGTGAGGCACAACGCAATGTGATTATGGCCCACGCCACTAGCAGAACGTTCATTAAACATTATTGTTCCCGTCGACATACTGGCTTACAGAAGATCATGTGCGACCTCGATCCTAATGAGGAGTTCTCAAAGGCTGTGACCCGGATGAGCCGTTAGATTGATCGGCGGCGACCACAACACCTGAGCGATGCTGACTGGGAATCGGTGGAAAAAGACCCGGAACTGCAATCGGCCATACGCTGGCAATTCGAGCTAAACTCTCAATGCGGCAGCCGCTTTTATGAGCCAGCGTTGCGAGCGATGCTAGAGGATCAGAAGCGTAAAGTCTATAATCTGTGTTGGCGTCTGCAGGAAAAACGGCGGAAGGAAATATGTCGTGATTTTAGTCGAAAGCAGGCAGTAATTGATATTGAACGACAGCTGACTGGTGGAGCTATTAGTGACGAGCCCGCGCGCGAGGTATTACAAAAAGAGTTTGTAATGCCACCGGAGCAGATTCTTCTTGTGGAGATCTTCTTTACTTGGCCCACCACCGATTCATTAGAGGACAAATGGATACGACGCAATAAAGCTGTTGCTGCTGGAATACAATATTGCGGTTTTCAGGAAGGTGGGCCCCTCCGAGGACGACGGAAGCGCTCTGCACCGTCCGACAATGACGATGTAGTTCTATCTCCGCTAGCTCAAAAGATAAAGACTAATACGCCGCCAACTGCGTCGTCGGAGAAGGAACGTACCTCTGGCAGGAAAGATATTCCGAATACGGAACAGACATTCGCATGCTTCCAATGTCCCAAGGCATACTCTGACTATAATAAAGTAAAGAGGCATTTCAAATCATCACATTTGATAGACAGAAAATGCAATTTTTGCGATCTGTCTGTCCTGCACGAGATGCACTTGCGGAGGCATGTTGGGGATGTACATGGCCTTCGAACGTGAGCGTCGGGTTCTACTGATCTAATGCTCGAAGCCCTTGCCTATTTTATTTACGTGTTTATTTCTTAAACTTAATTGATAAAGATATCGTTGGATTGGTTGCTGTTTCATTAGAGAGTACACTATTCGTCGCGATTATCTAGAGCCTTCGCAACAGATTGTACTTGTTTCTTAGATGTCCAGTCGTCATATGACTGAGAACCAATCCTTGGCATGGACGCATGTTTTTGTTGGTTTGGATTTTTGCGCAGGAATTTGGAACAGCCTGGAAAGTTTGAGAGTATTTTATTATTTGAGGCAGCTAATGCTATATTGCTCCATTTCTTGATCCCGCGACCGGGCTTTGATATGTTCTCCAGAGTACTTTGATTCCTGCATAAGACGGATAACTTCTGAGGAGGGTAGAGTCTAGGTAATTGTGGGGGGGGCTTAATTTGAGTTACCATGAGTGGACACCCCCCCCCCCAAGAGCTGAACTGTATGCTCGAAACAGGTCTTAGTTTGACCATGGCGGTTTACTGAACAGACCACGTAGAAAAATGCGCCCGCGATTTTTGCCTGATCCCCTTGTCAAACAAAAATCTACCGCCGAGGTCTCATATCACGTTTATTCCTTAATACCTCGGCACTCCCCAGTCTACCGCAAGAAAATTTCAGCCTTATTCACGTGCACTTTTAACTTCATGTCCGATTGCTAGGAACCTGCAAGTTTCCAGTCGCAGCGAAACTTCTCATCGATGACGGAATATCGATTTTGGACTAGCGCTACTCTGATTAACCAGAATATGGGCGCCAATCAAGCTCGTAATCCGTAAGCGCGGACATGTGGGCGCTAAGGTGCTTACACTCTTTTTCGAACTAACTATAGGTACTCCAGCGACCGGCGAGAGCCGATAACAAGATCAGATTACAACTGGTAGGATATGCACAACAGAAGCGATATTAGTGCGACAAAAAAGGCGCCAACAGTCCATGCTGTATCCCAACCGAAAAGGAACCTAGCAGCAACAACCACGCCTGGTAATTTAGCGACCAACAAAGGCAAAGTCATGTGACGCTTATCTAGCGCCCAACCCATTACCCCTCTTTCTTCCTAAGACATGAAAACTTCCTCATTATTTCATATTCGCTTTGTCTCCTTTGATAGCGACTTGCGAGCGAAGGTAAGTACTCACGTACTGTAACTCGAAATATCAAGATAATGTCATATGATAACTATGATATTATAGTGCGTAATATACGTAGTGTGAAAAACAGTACCAGTAATACAAGATGGTGGAATTTGTTCGAAGAATCCATGTCTGCCTTAACTCGGTCGGGTCGAAATGGCCTTATATACGTAGAACTGCAGCCCCCTCAGTTGCCTTACGATTCTCTTCAGAGTCGCAACAAATCCAGACGATCACAAATCGTCTCTGGTTCATCAGCTAAGTACAATTCGCCACTCACGTGTTCTTGAGAACAGCCCTCCTGTCAGTCCTCCCTACTCTTCCATAGTGTGTTAAGCCTAACCGATGCCCTCAAGTAGTTTAGTAGAAGATGAGTATGTCAGACGAAGACCAAACCGGATTGCAACAAGCAGCTGGCGAAGATTATAGTATTGAGGAAGTCGATCCTGCCGGCAACGTCACTCTTCTCATTGAGGGTCCGAGTGTGGCACGGTTTCTCGTATCATCCAAAATACTCAGCATTGCGTCCCAGGTATTTGCAGGATTGTTTCATTCCGGGTTTTCCGAGAGTATGCAGATGGAAAACACTACATGTCCCACAATTTCCCTGCACGAAGATAATCCGGAGGCGATGCGAGTGATCTTCCGAGCCCTTCATTACAAAGACCCAGAGCAAGGGATTTTAATCGACGCAGGAATGCTCGCCACTCTTGCTATTCATTGCAATAAATATGATTGTGCGAAGGCACTTCAACCGTGGGTCTTCAAATGGTTTAGCGGACTACAGAATAGTACGACTTCCGAGGAGGATTTCGGCTACCTTCTCCTTGCGGCACATCTATTTCGTTCTGCAGAGCAGTTCTCTAGGCTATTCATCAAGGCTCAAAACGGGCTTTCTTTGGCTTTTTTTGCTCGTTGGGAGAAGATGGATACGATGGACCTTTTACCTGACGGCGTCCAACGTAAGACTCATTCGCATGAATTGGAATCACTTGAGCTGACGAATGATAGGTGAACTGGCGGATCGAATTGAGAAACTACTTGACCGAATTCACATTGAAATCCAGTCTGTGGAGGGTCGTTTGAGGGACAACCAAGCAGGATATCTAATGCAGGGTTTATTATGCGTGCTCTGTGGGAGAACCCACCCAGATACAGCTCGAAAATGTCATCATTGCAAAAACAACAACTTGATCGACAAATACTGCACAAGTGATTCCCGAATAGCGGAATACTTTGCTGCTTTGAGGAAATCAAGGCTTTGGCCATCCTTGGAAGCCTTTCAAAATTCCTCTGCGGACGAGATCGCATCGTTTATATCGCAAATAAGACGGGCCCTTAGACACAGTTGTCACACAATATCCTGCCCACTCGAATCTGAATTAGACAGGCTTACAAAAAGTGCAAATGAAATCATTGGGGAGGTTAGAGGGATTGACCTATATCCTCTCATCTGACACTAAATACTACAGCTGTCATAACAAATGCATGAGTGCGCATAGGTTACAAGGCAGGTTTGTCTTGCTGCAATCCATGTCTCAGCCTTTTATGTTCAGAACTAAGGCGGCTTGGATTCTTGGCTTTTCGAAACAGAAAAAAAAAACAGAAAAAAAAAGGGGGTATCCAAGAGATAGAGCATAGTTACTAAGTGTGGTACCAAGGTCTTACTGCACATTCTTCGTACTACTGCATACATTTTCAAAGTAATTAATGTAATCGGGGGGCAGGCTAAACTCGACGTCATGGCTTATTTTTAGCCCTGTGGAACTGCGCTCAACGGAAGTGGGATCGGCTGTACTGGAGTCAGTTCTCTATGGCGTGGATATTGTTGAATCGGAAAATGCCGGACTTGCACTGCTACAGTCCGCTATACTGTACCATAGTCACTATTCACACTCGAGAGGTCATGGATGTTGAGATCCCCACTGTCCACTTCTTGTCGCTCATACCGATTACAAGACAATGAGCTGTTGGACAACCTACGAAGTCGTCGATCTCTACAGATGCTTCGTCAAAAGGCAACCGACCCAGGAACGACCACTACTAGCAGATCATCTAATCTAGAGTAAATATACGGCGATCGAGTGAAAATCTTGGTAAACCTTTTTTACGTCCAAGACCGAACAATGGAAGTCAATAATCAGAATCCAGTATAGCTCATCGTCACACAGAAAATTCAAGGAAAGCTAATATGTTTGTCGAACTGGCCCCAGTCGAGGATAAATATGCCTCTCAAATCGGGATCTTGGAGAAGTTTGCAACTTTCCTTGTGGAGTTTCTCCTTCCAGCCATGAGCCTGACATGTCTTATTCAATTAATGATAGTACATAAACAAGATGGTATCTTATACATACCTTATTGCAATACCAGAAAAAAGAGCATTTAGAGCACTTCTTCATGGAGGCCGAGCTTTTCCCGCACCCGTGACACGTCTTACGACCATCAGACTGTCCTGGGACATGCTGGATTTGATCGCTCAACCCAAATAGTTTTTGCAACGAGATTGGAAGTATCTACGTCAGGTATACCTTATGAGCGTCTGTATAGGAGCAAATTGAATGGTCTTGGGGAATTGTACCTTCAACCTTGCCGGGTCTTCATGACGAATTCCTGGCTCGTCAAACATGAAAGCGTGCTGTTGTGCGTAGAAAATAGCTACTGTGTAGCCACTTTGGATTTTCGCACTCTCTACCTCACTCCCTCGACCGTCGGTATAGAAAAATAGAGGAACCTTCCTCCCGTCGATATCGCTTACCTCCATGTGTAGACGGGTAAGAAAATCGAAATCCACGATCTCCGCTAGAAAGCACCAATGCCGATTTGGTTGGCCGAGAACCCCCCTATGAAAGCCCAGACCTACATATCGTTCGTCTGGAAGGCCATTGAAGGCAGGGAAGATCTCGCGATTGCGAAGACCTACCCTTGCCCCCAAGTGTGGTGATTTCTCTCTCTTCCACAGCCAGTCTTCGAATTCTGTGGGTTCAAGCGCGTTTGGAACACCATTCATCCGCGTCTTCCACAGCATTGATAATCCGTATAGGGGGAGCTGTGAGGGATTCTGTGGCAGTGCCCCATACTCGATCACGTGTTTGCTATCACTGCCACCGGAAATCCGCCAGCCTCGCACTGCTCTTTCCGCGAAGATGCGTCCTCTTGCCAAGTCACTATGTACGATAGCAACTTGCGCAGCATCCAAGTATACCCTTGACAAGCCTGGGTCATCTGGGCCCATCATCTCATATAGCTGAACCTCTCGGTCAAGGTAGCGCAGGGTTTCTAGAGGGGAGGATAAGATCCCCTCAAGGCCACGCTGACCGACGAGACAATCCAGACGATGGATCTCCTCTAGGACCTCATCATTTCTTGCTATCTGTTCGGGTGGCAAGGAGCAAAGGCGACAGGAACATGAAAACTTGAATTTTGCTACGAGCGCCTCCTGTCGAGCTTGCCGGCTGTTGTGGGCCGCTAGATAATATATTGTGATTTCTTCACCTTCGTTGATGTCTCGTAGCGCGTGGATAGTATGCTGCTTTATATTTTCGTTCCAGCTCTTCTGGGCGTTGTTATCGCAGGCATGGTTGATACGGCTTGCTTCGAGAAAAATTCCCCCTCCGGTTTCGCCATCCTCAATTGGAAGGGCGTTCGTGCGAATGATCCCGATGAATTGCTCGATGGTATTCTTGTAGGGGTAGATGTTGTGCAAACTGAGGAATGCTTGTCGCTCTTGTTCAGTGAGCGCATTGACTTGCCGGCGGACGCTTTCCCGCAGCTTTTCGTTGCCCAGCTGGTCGTGGTTATAAGGGGTTTGGATAACGGGCTCTTCGCAGAGAATTCGCGTGCCCTGTAGGATTTTACTGGTTGCAACAAGACCTTTTCCCTTTCCTAAAACATCCTTCAAGACGTACATGTTGTTCGCTGTGCTGGAAATATGGTTCTGTTATATTCAAGCTCCGTGTTAAATTCACTAATCGTTCATGAGTTATCTCCAGAAGATCGAGTCTATTGTAGCAAAAAGGTGGGGTTGGGCGAGGTTGGGCAACCTTGCATATCCATATGCTAGTTGCCACCTATTCCAATCAAGAGAAAAGGTACATGCACGATGTAGGAAACAGGGGGTCAATACATACAGTTTCTACAGGTAAAGAAGGAGGTGTCAACCAGAAAAGATATAGTATTAATCCAGACATACTTGAATATGTTGGTCAGGGCGAGAGAGCAATAATTCTCGATCTTTATATATCCTCGCTTTTCCCTTGCCCAACATCCATCTCCATTCATATCTTGGAACGCAACTTCGTCCTGCTCCCGGATATGTGACAAGGTGGCATATTGTAGCACTCTATGGTCGGCAAACTCTTCAAAACGATTGTTTGGGAATGCCAATTCCTTTAGTGGTCTCGCTATCGCAAAAATCGTTTTGTTTCTCTGGAAGCGACATTTTCAAGAAGACCCCTTATATGACCACGTAATGTCGTGGCTTATATTACGCGGCAATGAGCAAAAGGATTGGTTTGCGTGTGAGACTCATCTAGTTCCCGACAAACGCACTATAGAAGAGCAATTATGGGGCCTTCAGTTATCAACACCATCTATCATACGCGACATCCGGACAATTAAGGACGAGGTATTAATATTACTTGGTCGGGCATCTGCGACCCTTATAAGAGGAGAACATCTTGCAGATGATTGTCGCGCTCAATTAATTGATTCTTATGAGAAGCACAATGAGCTCGTTTGCAGCCATTTAGGCGAACTGTCGATGAGCGACATCAACCATGCAATGCATATAAGGACTCTGTTGGTTTCTTGCGAGGTGTCTTTATCCGCAATCAGTGACCAGACTTTTATATCGAGGAAGCAAGGTTACATCGACGCCATGCTCTGCCTTAAAAAATTGGCTGAGGTTATTGATCCTACTTTGCTAAAGTCATCGAACTAGAGGAGGAACTTCTGTCTTTCCAGCAACAGCAGACCCAAGAGCTTGAATGATTCCCTCCGTAGCCGGCTCAGGAGACCCAGCTACAACGACGTCAACTGCGTGAAGCTACGTGTAAATTCAATAGCCTATAAGGAGAGGACATATTCATTTAAGATAACGAGTGTGCTCAATTTTTAGTCTGATTAGTGAATCATTTCCACATCAAGCGGAAGATGGCCTTTTCTAGCAAAGGTACGGCATCGAGGAGTGTATGAAATTCGGCATCATGCATCAGAATCTCCACATTCCACACCGCGTAATCACTCAATTCCTTATGAAATATGGGTATGCTACCGCTTTATATATATACACTAACATCCTAGGGGCGGTACTAGACTTTGCAGAGGCGTCGCAGAGATTTCGAAGTCGCGCGCCACGAGGGCGGCAGAACAGAACCCCAGGCACCGGCCAACACAGGCTTTGACGAGGCTCTAAGTTCGTCAGGAAAGCAATAGCCCACGGTGAATAGATGTATATAGAGAGTAGAGATAGTGGTACCCTGCATATCGCCAAAGGCGAGGGGCCAGAGTATGAATACACACACACACACACACACCCTGTACACTAACAACTTCATTCATTTGGGCATGATCAGGTCCATAATCCCATTTCGGAGATTCGAAGATGGAAAAGGCCGCAGGAACCGGGGCTTGTGGCCAATGACATTTGAGGGTCAATAGCCAGGACCTCCCATCGAAGAGACGAGTGGCTGCGGCGCAGCGCGGTCCGTACCCACAATCCCGCAGACATTCACCCCGAATGCTATTAAGAACAACTGCGGAACGTCCCCCAGTTCTTCCCCAAGAATCAGACTCCGATCCAACAAATAACTTCAGAAACGCCCAAGGATGATCAAATCCGTATGTCAACTTTGCAAGACAAGATAGCGCCAGGTCAACTTCCATATTCCTTTGGTAAGATCTAGTAAATCAAACCCCGCAAATTTAGACCTCAATTCCTGCACCCACCTTCCCCGCGCGCTGAGTGCCACAGGCGGTATCAGTGACCTTTCGAGTCAGGGACAAGGATTTAGCCAATCATTAGTCCTGATATCTCCCTCGGCCCCGTATCAATTATACAGTTTCATTACATCACATAAACTTATCGAGAAATTAATCAAATACTACCCACTTATGAGCGATCTCCGTCAACAGGGCAGCCCGCTGCCATCGTACTGACACCACAAGTGGTACACGTTATCAGTGTCGGAAGCAAGAGGTCCATCCGATGTCACACCGCCTAATGGCATAACAAAGGGACAGTGTTACCAAATCTCGTGTTAGCTGGTTCTAGCGTTTTTATTTCAGTTATTCGGAGAGATACTAACCTAAAACAGGCAATCTGCCGCCAATAAGCATTACAGCTATTGTTGATAACCCGGAAGAGGGCTCGGCAGAAGAGCCAATTGAGAACGTGGCGATGACTATCAAAGGAGAGGGTGCGTTATTTGAGATCTTCCTAGATCCCTTGCGCGCTGTTGAGTTGGCCAAGAAGCTATATATATAATGCAAGATTTTGATATACAAAGTAATGCCTGGCTTCAGCATTCCTTTGCCAGAATTGGTCTCAGTTATACGCGTTTTTCTTTCTTTTCCGGCGTTGTCGGTTTCCGAAACCGTAACATAGCTGTTTTGCCAGTAAACCTGCGTCTTTTCTGTACCGTGTATAATCTTCACTTCGTTATCAGGAACATCGTCAAAAAACCTCGGGTCCTCATCTAAAGCCCCGTCTGGCCGTTACTGTTTTAACCCTGAATAGCGACATAAGGCGAATCAACATTTTATCACTATAGGTGCTTAAACTCCGCTCCGGCGGCGCAGTTAATCTGCATCAACGGCGAAGCAAGAGTCCCGTCCGTATGCCGGCGCCCTAAAGACACAGCATAACGGACATCCTAATTGTAAGCAAGTCCGCAAACACCTAACTAAATGTGGCTAGAAGCTCCACGCGCCTTTTTTACGTAGTTTCTTCAGTAAATCACTATAGCAAACTAAGACCCGTTTCGAGCATACAGCTCAGCTCTTGGAGGTGTTTTCGCTCATAATTGAGCTCCCACGGCTAGTCTCTATCATCTTGAGAACTTACCCGTCTTACACAAGAATTAAAGTACTCCGGAGAACATATCAAGATCTGATCGCAGGACCCGAGAATTGGAACATCGTAGCACTAGATGCCTCTAGTATTAGTATCTTCTCAAACTTCCATGCTGTTCCAAATTCTCGCGCACGGGACCAGACCGCACGAAAAGGCACGCCGAATCCAAACCAACAAAAGCATGAGTCCATGCCAAGGATTGGTTCCAAGTCATGTGAGAGTATTTTCTTTGTTTGCTTAGGAGGCGTCAGCAGCCCACTGTCCGACCAGAGTCAAATATTGTAGCAAACATGCAGGAAGGTCAATAAATAGTTTCATGCAATACACTACTATCAAACATTCCCCTAGTATATGAGAGCCTCTATGAGGAAATTCAATATGGATTTGATTTCATGGTTAAATACTCTATCAGATCAGTAAAATTTACGCTTGCAGCATGGCTCCATTTAATGAAAAACCTCTACGCCCTTTGCTCCCGGCATTGGCAAAAAGTGAAGTGCCAGTTCAAGGTGCATGTCTTCCTGAGAAGGCACAAAGGCGCCGGGGTATGGCCTGTACGTCGTGCCGAATTAAGCGTGTGAAGGTCATAATCCTTTCCGTGGTACTTTATGACTATCTTACTAACGGATGTGCAGTGTGTCGGCTCGCCGCCGTCTTGTGAAGAATGCATCTAATCCGGCACCCAGTGCCTCTTTAATCCTTACGAAGACAAGCGTCGTAAGGAGTACTGGGAGAATATCTAAAATGATGCCAGGGTGTCTTATAATATAATCATGCAAATTGTTTCTTTAATGCAGCACGGAACCTACAATCAGATCATACAATTGACAAAAAAGATACGTCGGAAAAACTCCCCTGAGCGTGCAGTTGAGTGCCTACGATCATTTTTACTCAGGTATGAGTATGTAGGATAAGAGGTAATAGGCAATTTAGGTCCCTACTAACAGTTGCTAGGTCTGAATCACGACCAGAAAGTTTATAAGACTGTTTTTTTGAGGCCCTAGCATGCTAGCAAGAATCGTCCATCAACAGACGGTTAGATGTTTGTACGCGGTACTTGTAATCACCAATATGATCCTATTTTTGGAACTTGTTGGCCACGCTTGTCGAAGAGAAGCGGCTCATCTAGGAACGTAACTGATTTTGGGAATATCCTAAATCTCCTAATGAGAGGCTTTCAGTTTATCAGATCACGCGACCAGATTTTGAGATAACCATATCTGTTCTCCAGAGTAATCTGGCTCCTGCATAATCTGGGTGAGTTCTTAGGATAGTGGAGACTAGCTGTAGAAGCTTAAACCGGGTTCTCATAACGAACGCACCCTCAAGAGCTAGTTGGTATGCCCGAAGCAAAACCTACTTTGCCGTGGTGGACTACTGTTCAACAAGACCAACGGTTCGATTCAGCATCTCCAATTGACTACTACTAGTATATTATCTAATCTGGAGTAAACATGACAAGCCGACCGGGCAAGAATCGCGGGCGCATTCTTTTACATGGTTTGTTCAGTAAGCCATCATAGCAAACTAAGACCCATTTCAAATATAGCTTAGCTCTTAAGGGTGTTTTCGCTCATGACAACTCAAAGTAAGCTCCCACGGCTAGTCTTTATTCCTAAAAACTTAGCCGTACTACGTAGGAACCAAATACTCTGAAAAACATATTAACATATTTAGAGATCTTAAAATCCGGTCGGGGGATCTAAAATTGAATCTTATTCTGCTAGAAGGTCCGAGCCGCTCCCAGAACTATCGATAACATTCTTAGGAGGCTAAAGGTACCGCGAATAGATATTCAGCTATCTGTGGCAGTTATCGTCTAAGCCTATAATAAAGTAGAGAGTATAAGGCGCTGAAACTGGTTTTACACTTCCATGTAATATATTTATTTACAGCACAACGAATAATAGGACAGCATAAGTATTATAGATCTGGGTTTTCTGGCCTCGTCCGATGGCTTAGAAAATAGCGGAGAGCTTAGGTGGGTTGGAATAATTTCTTGCGAGAGGCCTGGGGGATGCTAAGGTATTAGAAAATGCACGAACCCACGATTGGGGTGGAGAATGTTTTGGCTAACCAACCTTTTCAGTCCTTCCCACCGGCTTGGCACAAGATACCCACGGGTATCACCCTCAGAGTATACCCCCGTGGGTAAGTATAGCCTAGGCCCTTCGTGTAGACCCTTAACAGCTACTAATAGTGAATAGGTCCGTACCACGGCCAGAAAATTTTCGAGATGTTAATTCTATGTTCCCCTTGGGCTTCCATAACCCAAACGCTATCAATTTCAACTGTTGGCGTAAACGCGTTTAATTCGCCCATAGAAAATAGTTACATCATGTTTTCACCCAATTTGCAGGGTCCTCGGGTCAGTTTACTTAGTAAGCGCTTGAGCGCTCCCTTGTTAGCTGGTTCTAGAGTCTATATTTTGGTTATTCGGAGTGGGACTAGCCCAAAATAGGTAATCCGCCGCCGGTGAGATTTGGTGGAATGACAATATTTGGAGATTAGACATTGCTTTTGTGGATGTATTACAGCTGA
Source organism: Aspergillus sp. S1802E (assembly GCA_023627535.1). Classification (NCBI taxonomy): domain Eukaryota; kingdom Fungi; phylum Ascomycota; class Eurotiomycetes; order Eurotiales; family Aspergillaceae; genus Aspergillus; species Aspergillus sp. S1802E. The sequence continues at coordinate 108,247 of JAMAHN010000054.1, forward strand.
AGTGGCTGGGACAATTGCTCCAATATTAATTCTTGAACGAGTTTGTGTTAGTATTAAATGCACCATGACAGGGGTTTTCCGAAACTAATTTCCAACACTTTCGGTCTATTGACTTTGTAACGGCGATCTCGACGTGGATTACGCTAGCTTCTCTTATCACCCCCGCGCTGCACTGGTTATGTGCTTCCTAATCCACTCTAATCATAAGCATTTATACTATACCGCGAAGATTTCTTCTCGCTATTTTCCTCACTTGCAGTCCGCAAAGGTCATTAGAGATATGGCAGTCAGTCTTCAGCTCTTAAATCCAGGCCTGTTATAATATATAAGCGAGAGAAACATACTAATCAATAACAGGGACCATTTTGCGTTGTGAATGGATGCCCAGGAGTCTGGATAGTGCTTTCCTTCAATGCCGGGGTTGGTTTCGGCGGATACGGTGTTTATACGCTCCTGAACAAGAATACTGGCGAGAAAGTGGAGGTACAGTGCCTTGCACAACCGCCCTGCCTACCCAGGACATTGCAAGTTTATTTGTCAAACCCTCAAAGTGGGGCTCATCATTATACGGTTAGCGCAGTAACTAAATTCCTTGGCAAGCTATGTCTCGTTTTGAAATTTCCTTACAGTTTCAGCCTGCCTTTACCCTCCGTATGTGTCGATACACAGATCTCTTCCGGTGAAGAATATGTGAGAGGCTTGAAGAAAGAATACTCCCAAATTCATGGCTTACAGTGTACATTAATTTCTATTTTATATCGATCTTGTAATATCCATTAGGCTGTAAACCTCACCAGGCTTGTTATATATGCTTTGTGTAGTAATTGGTGGCTAAAAAAACAAGTTTGGTTCATTACAACGCAGCGGGAGGATTAAAGGGCGTAGGTTTAATATTCGCTACGGCAACAAATTGGGTCAGGTGCTGGGTCATGAGTCGCGGTTTGAATAAGACAGAAAATGAGACCAGCCCGCACATCATTGTCTGCGAAAGAAATTCATGAAGACTCGGCGTTTCCGGCCAACAGGTTTTGAAGCTAAGGGAATATAGTCATCGTCAGAAGCGTGCCCTGGATTTGAGCTAGGAGGCGGATTATCTGACAAGGCACATGATTATTGAGTTTCTGAGGACTGGCTTGGTGCTATTTCCCAGGCACGAAGGGCATTACTTGAAGATATCGTGTGGGGATGATGTGACCCTAATACTTGGTTGCGGAGGTGTGCACATTTCTTAAGAAAGCTCAAAACATCTGAGAACTTTCCAAGTTGCTTGAGAGTAAAAGCAAAGTTATGCATGCTGGTGAGAGTATCAGGATGCTCAGGACCAAGCACCTTCTCATAACCTTGGAGTGCCCGTCGGTGCATGATCTCGGCCTCCTCATACTTGCCCTGCCGCGCAAGTACTAAACCAAGCTGGCTGAAACTGATGAGAGTATCAGGATGCTCGGGTCCAAGCACCTTCTCACGACCTTTAAGTGCCCGTCGGTGCATGGCCTCTGCCTCCTTATACATGCCCTGCTGTGAAAGTACTGAACCAAGCTGGCCGACACTAGTGAGAGTATCAGGATGCTCGGGTCCAAGCACCTTCTCTGACCCTATTAAATCCCGTCGGTGCATGGCCTCGGCCTCCTCATACTTGCCCTGTTGTGCAAGTATTGAACCAAGCTGGCCGACACTAGTAAGAGTATCAGGATGCTCGGGTCCAAGCACCTTCTCACGATCTTCAAGTGCCCGTCGGTGTATGGCCTCTGCCTCCTTATACTTGCCCTGTTGTGCAACTACTGAGCCAAGCTGGCTAACACTGGTCAGAGTATGAGGATGCTCAAAACCAAGGACCTTCTTACGACCTTGGAGAGCCCGTCGATGCATGGCCTCTGCCTCCTCATACTTGCCCTGTCGTGCAACTACTGAGCCAAGGTTGCTGACACTGGCGAGAGTATAAGGATGCTCGGGACCAAGGACCTTCTCATAACCTTGGAGAGCCCGTCGATGCATGGCCTCTGCCTCCTTATATTTGCCCTGTCGTGCAAGTACTGAGCCAAGGTTGCTGACACTGGTCAGAGTATCAGGATGCTCAAGACCAAGGACCTTCTTACGACCTTGGAGAGCCCGTCGATGCATGGCCTCTGCCTCCTCATATTTGCCCTGTCGTGCAAGTACTGAGCCAAGGTGGCTGACACTGGTCAGAGTATCAGGGTGCTCAAGACCAAGGACCTTCTCACGACCTTGGAGAGCCCGTCGATGCATGGCCTCTGCCTCCTCATACTTGCCCTGTCGTGCAACTACTGAGCCAAGGTTGCTGACACTGGCGAGAGTATCAGGATGCTTAAGACCAAGGACCTTCTCATAACCTTGGAGAGCCCGTCGATGCATAGCCTCTGCCTCCTCATATTTGCCCTGTCGTGCAACTACTGAGCCAAGGTGGCTGACACTGGCGAGAGTATCAGGATGCTCAAGACTAAGGACCTTGTTATAACCTTGGAGAGCCCGTCGATGCATGGTCTCTGCCTCCTCATATTTGCCCTGTCGTGCAAGTACTGAGCCAAGGTGGCTGACACTGGCGAGAGCATCAGGATGCTCAGGACTAAGGACTTTCTCTAACCCTAGTAGATCCCGTCGATGCATGGCCTCTGCCTCCTCATACTTGCCCTGTCGTGCAAGTACTGAGCCAAGCTGGCTGACACTGGTGAGAGTATTAGGATGCTCGGGTCCAAGCATCTTCTCACGACTTTTAAGTGCCCATCGGTGCATGGCCTCTGCCTCCTCATACTTGCCCTGGTCAGCAAGTAATGAGCCAAGCTGGCTAACACTAGTGAGAGTATCAGGATGCTTGGGTCCAAGCACCTTCTCATAACCTTGGAGAGCTCGTCGATGCATGGCCTCTGCCTCCTTATATTTGCCCTGTCGTGCAACTACTAAGCCAAGGTGGCTGACACTGGCGAGAATATCAGGATGCTCAGGACCAAGGACTTTCTCTGACCCTAGTAGATCCCGTCGATGCATGGCCTCTGCCTCCTCATACTTGCCCTGTCGTGCAAGTACTGAGCCAAGCTGGCTGACACTGGTGAGAGTATCAACACCATCTGGTCCACAGACTCTTTCTCGCATTGCCAGGACGTTTCGAAATATAATCTCTGCCTCGCCATATCTTCCATCACTCTGAAGACAGCTTCCTATTCTTGCAAGGAAGTCATGATAGTTGTCCTGGAAAGCCAAAAATTCTGCACTGTTCGCCAGATACAGTGCATGAGGTAGGTACTCCCTCCGCTTTTGTTGACTGTCATGGTCGCTATAGGGAAAAATCTTGCCCAACTGGCTGGCAGCTTTCTCTACCCAGCTCTCAAGGCTCTCTCTTTTCCTCAGCCAGTTCCGAGTGGCCAGGTGCACAAGTCGGTGGAGACTAAATATGCTGTCATCAATCTGTGCACTAATAAAGGAATAGGCTTTGAGAACACCTAATGCTTCCATGTGTCTTTTTGCTGAAGTTATGATCGGAAGAATTGACTCTGGTATATCCCGTGGATTAATGCAAGCCATGAAGGATAGATAGCCACTTGCTACCTCATCCACATGCTGGATCTGCAAAAAAGAGACCAGCCAGGTCGTGGCCACAGGGTTCTGGATCTCTGCGTAGCGTCCATCATCCTCAAACTCCTCACTAAGCAGTTCCATTGTGCTTGCCTCGTGTTCACCCAGCAATGATATATACCTCGCTAAGGAAATGTCGTTTTGGTTGATATAAGCTGCCGCTTGGCTGATGGCCAGAGGGAGAAAGGAAAGCTGCTCAAGCAGCGCGTTCGTTACATGATCATCTTGTGGTACATCCTTCTGCATCAGCAATTTCTGAAATATCTCCTTGCCAGTCTTTTGATCCACATTAGGAACGGAGACCACGTTTGATCCTGCCAGCTTCAATGCAAGCTGCCGGTTGCGCGACGTGAAGAGTACATGACCATTCTTACTCCAAGGGATAATATCCTTGAGTGGTGGTGCAGTCGGGCTGCCCTTGGTCCACATCTCGAATTCATCCGCATTGTCGAAGATCACGATCCACTTCTCGTTAGTCTGACTAAGGTAAGCCTGGAGCCGCTGTTTTACCTCCGCCGGCTCCACATCATGGAGCCCCACCAGTTGTGCAATAGCCATGAAAGCCTGTTCAACAGCTTCGTAACTAGTGCACGGGATCCAGAAAATCGAACATTCTGGCTCTCTGTCTCGTATGCGGTACGCTAATGCCAGAGCAATCTGAGTCTTCCCCACACCACCCAGTCCGCTGATGGCAAGTTTTCTTGGTCCGTCTGGCATAGTAATTAAATCCTCTAGCTTCTGGATTTCATCCTGGCGGCCCACGAAATGTGGATTCCTCGCAACCGGGATCATCACGTGGCGACGTCTGCTCGTGTCTATCAAGAAAATAAGATATTTGATAGTGCCAACCTCTTACTAGACAAGTCACTGACCTTTGTGGTTTGCAGGCATCCAGTACTCCAAGAACGCCTTTGCCGTTGACGCTCCGGTCGCGGCTGCGTATGCCTGCCACAGCTTGTTTTTGTGACTGTCGGCATAGTCACACACACCTTTAATGATAATACATGGAATATTATCCCATACTCCTGCCCCCTCCATCTCAAAACCTATGACCCTCTCTCTTTTCACAATCTCATCTCGGTGCTGTCCGGACTTCATCACCGTGTCAGCAGATGCAACTGGTCCAATATGTATGGAGCTTGGTATCCCTTCCAAGGCCTCGCGACATCGGACTTGTCGGCCTTGGTCGCAATCCAGCTCGTTGCAATCCTTCCCCAATGCTTCCTCGCAGATCTGGTCAGGTGAGTCACTTCCGAAACAGGAGCACGCGGCAGAAGCATCATTGTAATGCTTATGAAGATAGCAGGCCTTGAAGAGAATGTCATTAACCCCTGGATGAATCCAATTGGTCCCGGATTGTTGAAGAAGGTAAAGATACTGTTGTGCCTGGTCTTGAAGTTCCCTGCGAGTATTCTCCGCATGAAGGCCGTTTAAAAGAGCGCGTATCTCTCGATCTGGCCTGCCCAGCGTGTCCTTGGCCCCGGTCTTCCGTTGGAAGCCGCCGGGGTATTGTCGACCAAAGTCATACTCGATCACCGAGTCACTGATAATCACATCCCCAAGGAATATCTCTTTGTAGCCTGGTAGTGGTGGCGCGCCTCCACAGATACCAACCACTAGAGCAAGCCTGACCCTCGGGTAGCTAACTAGCAGGCTGGACGCAACACCTGCCGCACTTCCCTTGCCCATTCCAGGCAGATAGCACAGCACCACATCGTGCTTGCCAATCCGTCCATTTATATATGCATTCACGTCACCTCGTTGTTTGCCGTAGTATTTTCCCAGCCGATCATAGGTGCCATCGAACAGGGCTTCGACCGCTTCCGCCTCGAGAGGAAGGGCGCAGATGATCGCGATCCCAAAGTCGTCGCGGCTTCTCGGTCGCATTTCGCAGCACGGGATGGAAGGGTTCGGGTAGCGACTCAAGCAAGTTTGCTATCTCAAGCTTTCAATGAAGAGGCTTGGAGATGGAGGGAAGGCAGAGCTGAAGTTGTAGGGACGCTGAGGCAGTTGCGTTCACAGCCTCACAATCTCTACTCACCAACCACAGGCCTGCATTAGCCGCCCAGAAGAGGGGCAGCGCGATTGGCGACATCACATCGTCTTAGTCCATTGAGGCAGCCAGTGATCGGCTATATGAGGTTCTTGAAATGGCACGACCAGTTGAGCTAAGTAGGCATTCAGCTTGCGCAACTCAGGCGAGAGTTGGAGTTATATGAACGGGTGTGTTCCTTTGCCGGCTCGCGTTGTGGTATCCGCTCGCATGTCCCACTGTTTGTCGTGTTTGCACGAAAAGCCTCTAGAAGGTTCCAGACTGCTGCGCTAAAACTTAGTCAGGAATCCACGTGCTACATTTGGAAAATCCGTCAACACTGGAATGGCTCCTTTTCCGTCCGAAGATATAGGCATTTCGCAACCGTCCAAACCCGACACGCAAGGGTTGATTACTTCAAAATACGGGACTTGCTAGCGAGCTGTGTATCAAATCATACGCAGGATAGAGTCAGGTTGACATTATACGGAAATTTCAAAACGTTACTCAGCTTGCCAAGTGATTTATTTACCGCTCTAACCGTATATGGATCAGCCCCACTTTGAGGGTTTGACAAATAAAGTTGCAATGTTCTTGGGGGGGGGGGGGGGCAGGGCGGTTGTGCAAGGCCCTGTAGACGAATGTAACTGCGTACAGATGGGAAGTGTGTCTGGGCAAGGACGCGATCGGAAAAAGGATCTATCCAGGGAGAACCGGTACGGTTTTGATAGATTCCAGCAGGATCAAAAGGATCAAAACGAGATGGGGAAGAGACGTTAATGATGGCACAGACTAACAGAATAGGTTTTCAGTTCATCGGATCACCCGGCCGGATTTTGAGATAACTATGTCTGTTCTCAGAGTAATCTGGCTCCTGCGTAATCTGAGCGAGTTCTTAGGATGGCGGAGACTAACCGTAGGAGCTCAATTTGGGCTTTTATGAGCAAACGCACTCCCAAAAGCTAGGTTGCATGTTCAGAGGATATCCTAGTTTGCCATGGTAGTCCACTGTTCAATAAGACCACATAGAAAAGCGTGTCCGCGACAGTTTCCCAGCAGCTTTATCATATTGACTCAAGACTAGATAACATATTGATAATGGTCAAATCAAAATACTGTAGTAAACTATCTAGCGTACCCGGTTAATTAACCGATTATTCACACATCCACTGTATTAGGTTTCCAAATCACCGTATTCACCTTTCGTAGAGATACAAGATATACCGAGCTCGTTACACCACCTTCAGGAAGAAAAAAAAGGCGAGTACAGAGAGTCACTAGTTATTGAACGCCATCGAGAGCATGAGCGACCGCATAATATTAGGAAGTCTCGTTTCCCCGAAACCCGGGCTCCTCTGTGCCGTGGAATCCGGGCATTATCGCTCCGTTGATTATTTTGTTCATTTTTTCATTCGTTTAATTTACTTGTTCTGGTTGTCCTACTGGGCCAGTGAACCTGCGCTCTTGAACATGTCTATGGACGATGTTCAACTTTCCCTTCGTGCTTCATATACACTTCATTATTTTGCTATAGTAATATTGTCTCGTCTCGTATTAGTTGCGCATAGATGGCGGGATCTTTTCTCCCTTCTTCGTTTCCTATGGAAGTGGTAGTATAGAAGGATATTTTGATGGATATGAGAAGCTTTAGCAACAAGTCAACTCTATATCTGACATGCGAAAGTGTTTGAATACTGGTTAAACATTTGCTCTACTGTTCTCAAGTCTGAGATTTGCTAAGGTGATTCCGGCTATTAGCGCCCGAAGACGTAACGCGGTTGTCTGGTCCGTTCACCATTCAACGAAGCCTCGATTTGCACGCTCCGGTCATTTCATCCGATTCATGTGTTTAACTTGTGACATTAATATCCGGGGGCTAGTTTGATAATTGTTGGTTAATAGACCACCTCAATATCCTTTCTATTACCTCGGTTGAATATTAACTACAACTAGAGGCCTGATGGCTAAAACAGGCGGTCATTCGTGCAAACAATGACGGTCGGGGAGAATTAAGGGATTACCTGGTTATAAACACCCAATCTTTGAGGTACAGTACCAACCCCTTCAACGGGGACTCCAAGTATGATGACTATACAAGACATAAAATGGTGTGGCGTGTGTTTGAAGAGTATCTTCAATAACCGGTAAAAACATCGCTTGTCTGTTGGTTAAGCAGAACGAAACCATCGTTTTTGTCCTCATTAGAGCTAGTGGGTATGTTTAGAAGCTTATTGTCTATTGCGGACTAGCCTCACTCTGAGCGAACAAAATATAGACACTAATAGGATCGCTTGAGTCTGTAACGGAATATCCTGAAAGACTTAAATCAATTCCACGGGAACACTCGAACGAAACCAGATCAAACGATCAGTACAAGCTATGGAAGACGATATTCAGGCGTTAACTACACAGAAAATCCGCGAGATATTAACACTCTGCGGAATCGATGAACTTAATCATGAGCCAATCAGGCAGTATATTGTCGGCATTTCAAACTTTGATAAGTGCCGTACATGTTTCGATAACACTGGCTGCTGACACACACCCTTGTCCGCGAGATGAGGTTCCAGGCCGGAATAAATGTTATACTAACAGCCTCTAAGTCGAACTGTGATGGTCCGACCTCCCAGCCGATTGCAAACAAACTCCGTGGATCGTACCGTTTGCTACTATATCCCGAGGAAAGAGGTCGAGCAGACTACACAGGGTTGGATAAGACGACCCAGAAAAGGAAAACCAAGCGCAAAAGGCACCAGAAGGGTTTTACTCTCCCTGGCGAGAAACAACACCCAAAAGACCATGCGACTATCCAGGGGGCATATGAAAATAAACCGGGCAGTTATCCACCAATTATGGAGGCGCAAGGCTATAATGAAGCGTATGCAGCTGTACCAGCCTCCCCTTCTCTTGAGGCCTTGCCTCCTATGGATGGCCTCGATAAACACCGGGATCTATTTATCAAGGTCATGGACACCATCTTGGTGAACTGTGTAAGACTTAATAATGCGCTTGGCAGATACGGACGCCAAACAAAGGAGAGAATGGTGACAACCAACATCGAGAAGGTTCGGGGCTGCGTGAATCAGCTCGCTCAGTTGGGGTACATAGAAGCAATCTATGCCATTAAGAAAGAGAATGCTCTATTTGCGAGCAAGCACATCCAAGTTCAGTACAACGAAACTGTTTATTGGGAGATCATCAAGAAAGGTGCGGCCCTTCTGGATCCGGCGAAGCTGCCGACCTCTAAGGGACCCCTTGATGAATTCATCATAGCTGAAAAGGTTGCAACTGAAGCTTTCATGAAGGAAGCAGGTTACGGATTCAGCCTTGCAAACAAGCGACTTTGTCGCATACTCTGGAAGCGGTTGTCCGAGATACGGAAAGTTGGCGTGAATCGACTTCTCCTGTATCGTACGAAAGAATTCGACGACTTCTACAGGAATTATAAACCAGAATGTGAGGTCTCGCTGGAAGAAATGGTTCGGAGCTGGGAAGAAAAGTACGGCCTACACTTTGAACAACTAGAAGACCGAATCACGCGGGAGAGCCAGGGAGATTTTACGGGAAGACTATGGCTGAGTTAGCCGCATGTGGTGGAGAGGTTGGAGGTCCAGGACCTTTCTTGGAACAGTGCGGACAACCCGTGGTTTTCCGACGCGGAAGAAGCCGCGTTCCAATCAAGTGGGGCCTGTGGGCCGGCGGCCGCCCAGCTTGGGGGTTTCTTTGACATCTATACAGGAGCGGAGGGGATGAGGAATAAATCGATCTTTGTTACTCTTTTGCCCAAAGACGAGGTTTTCCTTTCGGTTTGTCCCATTATTTCGGTTAACAAGGGGGACTTTTTAGGGATTTTGGCGGGGGATATTCGGTACTCGGACAACTTCAGCGTTTCACACGGCGTTCCCGGTCCTGAAGACAAACTTTGGTTGGACTACTCCAAGGTGACTGGAACGCTCAACTTGATGGGAGTAGCGGTCCCTGGTAAAAGCTCGAATGTGTATCTTCAATGGGAGCTTGCTCATAAGCAGGACGGAAGAGAGTCATGTCTAACGTGGAGGGTTGCGGTTCGAGCCCTCAGGGCGATTCGGCCCTTTGAAGAGCTTATTCGGGATGCTGCCCACAAAGAACAACTTCTCTTACATCAGTCGCCAAGTTTTGCTAGAAAGGGTTTTCTGCAAGATGATCAGTTCTAGACAGTCGCATAGATGCAAGTACCTAGCTCTCCGGTAGAAAGAAAACCTTGAGACTGGCCAAAATAGTTGTGCCTCGTCCGAACAACTTTGGCACTAGCTGTCCACTTATAGTCCATAATTCTCTAGTGTATAACCAAACCTCGTAATTCTTTGGAAGTTGATTCATGACCATCGTCTCTTTTCATGTTATCCTTCGGCCATTATTTTCTTGAAGAATGGACTTGTGTAGATCCTGGGGAAATTTTCCTGGAGTATCCGGAATCCTGGGATTTTGAGGTTCCCATGCCCCTTTCCCGGGGAGTTTGAAATCCCTGGTTTCATTATCCCAGGAACCAAATAATCCTGGGACGACTAATCCTGGGAACGACTAATCCTGGGACGAATAATCCTGGGACGAATAATCCTGGGAACGACTATCCTGGGAACGCCTGATCCCGGGACTACCAATCTTGCGACTACTATCCTAGCATTAGGGCCTTCATTAAATGTTGATAGGGCTCAGTAACCATTGTACCAATCGGCTTTATGAGTTACAGATCAGCAAATCTACAACAGTTAAATATCAAGATTGCGCCGTTAGGTATTACAAGGGCCAATATGCCTCTCTTTAGAGTAAGTCTCAATATATGCAATTATAGTCCATCTTGGCAACTGAATATATAGTGGATATATAAGATGGCGAACTTTCTTAGACTATATACCGAAAACTATTAGACCAACCCAAGGCAAATATATATTCCATGCAAGCCAGGATCATTCGCTGAACCACTTTATATTCTCGTTGTATCAGCCTCCTTGCCAGAGAAATCTTGAAGGGTAGTTTTCTTGCTTTTAGGGACAACATCAAAATCTTGATTTGTTCGGTGGACGGGCGTTGGGTAATGCGAGTCCTACAATCGTGAGTGGTTGGAAGTAGTTACTGGTCAACGTAAACTCACAAATTGCGTTACCAAAGGAGACCAGAACCCCGAAGTATCAGCAAGCAAGGTATAGAGTCGGTTCGATCCTTTCAACCTGATCCCGACAAAAACGTCCGCTCCACAGAGCTTACTATACTCGGATGCTTTCTTCATCAGGCCTTTCTTCCTCCGATCCGTTTTCTGGCGGATGGATTTCTTAGCTGATTTTTGTGAAGTCGACATTCTTTGCTAACTAGAGGGCCTATAGCAGAAAACAAGAGGTCAAAGACTTTGATGGAAATCGATGTCGTGTAAGCACAATATCTCGCAAATGAAAATGGAGTAGGCTCGTTATTCGGAGGCCCCATAGAGCCTTTTATTAGTGCAATCTATAAGCCAAGGACACCACGGTTTCACTTCCTGTAAACTATGGCATCTGGTAACTATAAGGCATACCACAGGGGTTCCGCGCAGAATTGGGTAAGTGTTTGTTATTTAATGAGGGCAGTTATAAAATCTCTAGCTGCTTGTTGACCTACACTGGGCGATGGGCTTTTCCTGTTCATTTACAATATTCCTATTACTTGCTTATGCATATTGGGTTATCTGCATGATCAAGTGATAATCCGATTGAACATCAAAGGTGTAGAAAATGGTTGGTTCTTTAAATCAAGCTTTAATTAACGCAGAGCGGGCATATATTGCCACAGTCGGGTGAAAGAAACCCGGTGAAGTTAGAAGGTTTAGACAAGCCGATGAACGCAAATGGATAGTTGATTACCCCAGTAAGGTATAATGATGTATTTCTGGTACGTGACTTTAAGTAATCCCTACTAAATTACCTTTGCGTAATATATTACACCTGCAGTACACGAGAAAAACCCGGCTGGCATCCAAAAATGCCCATGTTCAACCACAAAACACCCTGTTCAACGGTCGACGTACCGTAGTTGTCCGTTGACCACGCACCGATAAGTAGACCGTGTTGTCCCTCTGTTTCCTATTTGACCAGCTCACCTTTTTGGTATTACATGCGCAAAACTAATGTATTATCTACCACCGACTTTGCCAGTGTGTTCTTATCAATGACCATACTCTTCCATACAACTCTAAAACAGTGGTGATACATTCACTTCAAACGGGAACCAGAAATTAACCGTACCATCGTATTCCATTCGCTGCTACATTACCCACACTATATTGAAAGCTCTGTCATCTTGTTTCTGAATCTGTTTTAGTCATCTGAAGACCCAAAGAATAGCCTCTGGTAGAGAAGAGCAAAATGTGATTCAAAAGGTTTCGGTGGACAGATGGTAAAATAATTATTGATTTTATGCCCTCGTAGGTGTAATGGGTATGCCACGGTTTGTTTACCTGCGTTATGGTCTCTCTTGCAGGCTGAAATTTTCTTGCCTCCGGACCTGGGGCGCCAGGTACTAGGAAGTGCACGTGATTAAGAATTCGGTAGGGAGTAATTTTATGTTCAGCCAATAGACTTTATTGCCCACCCTACATCATGGAATGCTCGACCCGGGACTTTTCATCCTCATTTCTTTCACTTGGCTGGATGGAAATCTGGCCACTGTTCGATAATCTTCGCACTTTAGTAACGGGCCGATCGACCTATGGGGATTGATCTTGGTATGACCGGGTAAGTCGTACACGTGAAGCCACCACTCTAGAACGATAAGCTCTAACGTGTAGGAGAGGAAAAGCGCCAGCGAGTAGTTCGCGCACGCAGGGCCACAATTTTAGGGTATTGGCGGCTATGCGGGATCGAAGTGTTCACGCAGGTGATGTCAACGCACGCGCAGGGCCACGGTTTTGGAGCATTCACGGCCTTCATTGGCGCAGGCCCTCAGTTAATTTTCATTGGCGTAGACCCTCGTCGGCGTAGGCCCTCAATTAATTTTCGTTGGCGCAGGCCCTTGTCGGCGTAGGCCCTCAATTAATTTTCATTGGCGCAGGCCTTCATTGGCGCAGGCCCTCGTTGGCGTAGACCCTCATCGGCGTAGGCCCTCAGTTGATTTTCATTGATTGATTGATTGATTGATTGATTTATTCATAGACTGTCCCAGCCGCCCTATCGGCAGCTATGCAGCGTACAACTATAAATACAGGAGTCCCGTCCTTCGCTTTCAGAGAGTAAGCCATTCCTGGTCGAATTGCTTCCCTATCTGCTCTGGTTGGTTTCCTTCAACATAGTCTCTCTATCTGTTTTGTGTCTTTGCCTCGTCCGGCCTTTCCCGGCCTTCCTTAACTTCTGTATACTGGTTATGCACTCACATGCTAGTGATATTGGAGTACCGTGGACGGGATCGACTGGAATTGTCCTAGAAGCTCCGTCCTCAAGATCATCTTTGCTGCTTGTACCGCCATTGACGAGCTACTGAGAATGCGTTTGATGTCTACGCATGGAGACTTGCCTGCCCACATTCGGTGTCGTTCCTCTATCCAGTTTCGGCATTCCAGGAGGACGTGTCGTACGGTCTGTGGCCCGCAGCCGCACTGACATTTATCGGTGTCGGCCTTGTTGATGGCGTGAAGATACCCTCGCAGGCCAATCTTGCCTGTGCGCATCTGTGTGATTGCTGAACTGACTGCTCTATATGTTCTCAAGTGTGTGTCGAGGATTGCTTTCCCTGGCCGGATCCCGAGACGAAAGAGATCTCTGCCATTTTTCGCGTTTTCCCACGATGTCTCCCATTCGCGTACCATCGTTTGGCGGATAGCGGTTTTCGTGGTTGCTATCAACGTTCGTACCGGGCTCGGTTCAGGTTGTTCGGTGGCTTGGGCGGGTTTGGCGGCTTCCTTTGCCGCTCGGTCGGCTTCTTCGTTCCCTGGAACTCCTACATGTGCTGGGATCCAGCGAAACTCGATTTTCTATTCTAGCTGTTGGAGACTGTCGAGCGCGCGTACGGCCTCGACAAGAATATATTGGCCCGATGGGTGCTTGGGGTTCCTAATCGACTGGATGGCGGCTTGGTTGTCGGTAAAGATGGCACACTTCCCGGGAGGGGTACCTGTTGCGTGGATGTCGAGTACTATCTTCAAAGCGAGCGCAAGGCCCTTAAGCTCTGCCGCATAAACGGTAGACGTGCTCGACACGCCCATGTATTGAGTCCGTTTTGTGCAAATGTCGCCAACCCGGAGCGAGGGTGCTACAGCAGCTGCACCGACGTGACCTTCGATACCACTCTCATCAGTATAAATGCACACTGTTGCAGGCTCTGTCGCATCGTGCTCCTTGATCGCGTCCTCGGCGGACTTATTAATACGGGTAATCGGGGAGATCCACCATGGCGGCACAACGTGCGGTTAGCGTTTCTCAAGTCGATCAAGTTGCACCACATACTTGCGTTTTAATATGCTCGAGAATCGGTCAAGGGGGCTCTGTTCGTTTTCCTCCACTATAGCTATATCGTCGTATAGGGGGAACGTTCTTATGCGCATTATCGCTTCTAGCGCTGTCTGTTCGAGCTGCTGTTACACCGGGAGCAGATGTACTTTTATATCTGCTGCTGCCCCGGCGGTTGTTCGGAATGCCCTAGTAATGATTTGGATCGCTCGTCTCTGGATTCTTCTGATGACTTTGATCATGGCGCTATCTCTATTATGGTTGTTTCCGGGAATATATCACGCGGAGCATCTATAAAGCATTTGCGGTATTATTATCGCTCTATATACCTGCCAAAGGTTGATTATTCCTGTTTCCCAGGTCGAGGATGCGAGGGCCGATAGTGCCGAAAGCCGTTGCGTGGCGCCTGTCTCTAGCTTTTCGCGGTGGTTTCCCCACCGTAGTCTAGTATCTATATGAATGCCCAAGTAACGGCACGAGGGGGAAGCCTTGACCGTGTTATAAGGCAGGCGAAGGGCGTGTGTGCTGTTTATCCTAGGATCTCTTGTGAAGTGTATAAGCTCGTACTTCGTCGGTGCGAATTGGGAGCCATGCTTTACTACCCACTGTTCGGCCTTCCGGTGGATTCCCTTTAGAGTCTTGCAGTTGCGCTGTGACGTTGGGCCTACTATTAGAATTAACACGTCGTCGATGTAACCTATCGCCTCTGTATCCTCCGTTTTATATGCTTCGATAAGGTCGGTATTGTAAAACAGATACAAGATTGGTAAGACGGGTGACCCTTGTGGAATCCCCGTTTGTATAGGTGTCGAGGTGGCAGTATATTCCTACAGCTTGAGAGTGGTGGTTCAGTGGCTAAGAAAGGATGCAATCCAGCGTATGATCTTTTCGCTGACACGACGCTTCCGGAGATTGTGTATGAGTCGTTCCGGGGAGACGTTGTCGTACGCTCCTGATACGTCCAGCAAGAGCAGGGTGGCTACCTTGCCCTCTGACCATGCCTGGTGTATCCGCTGAAGGAGGAAATGCATGGTATGCTCAGTTAATGCCAGTTTCTGGCCTCCTGTATGGCGGCTGGGGAGGAGTTTATGGACATCGGCCATGTAGGCCAACCTGTTCGCGATGATGGCTTCTAGAGCCTTATCTAGCGTGTTGAGGAGAGCAATTGGCCGGTACGCCTTCGGCTGCGTATAGTTATCTTTCCTGGGTTTCTAAAGGACTACTGTAATGGTGTCCTTAAAGTGTGTGGGATAATAGCCCTGTTCGAGGCACGCGTTAAAGAGCTCGAGAAGGCTAGAAAGAAGGATGTCAAGCGTCTGATGAAGGGTACCGTTACTGATGCCGTCAGCGCCGAGAGCCTTATTCGGAGAGGCTCTGCGCATTATCCTCTCTATCTCCGCCACGGTGATAGCCAGGCATTCGATAGATTGAGGGTATTCATAATCGTCCGTATCCGACAGGTCTGCTTAGGGCGGTGGCGGGAAAAAAGTTTGGCGGAGCACTTCCGCCTTCTCCTCCGGTTGGTGGACGGTTCCTCCATCCGGTTTCACGAGCGACGGTGTGAATGCAGGGGCTGTATTATGCCTATTTCGGGCCCATTTTATCAGATTCCACAGACCCGTTTGCGATACGAATGCCTCTTCAACTCGCTGTCGATAGGTGTTACAGAGCATCTTTTGAATAAGTCGGCCCTTCCTGTTTCGCGCCTGCCGATAGACTTCGTAGTCCTCTTCCTGTCGTAATCGTTACCACCTTCAGCAAAGCTGTTGGACTTCAGTGCATAGGTCTTTGCACTCCTGATTAAATCCTGCGATCGAGCGTAGGGACGGGTTCGACCAAAGGGTTAATGTCTCGATACCGGCATCCAGGGCGCTGATGATGGAGGAGACGAATTTGTCAATACTATCCTTGTCTCTCAGCTCCAGGGTGCCACTAGTTCGGGGTAGATGTGCCTCAACGGTTCTCCGCAGAATTTCCATATTCGTCTTTGACTATAAACGTTTCTTTGTCGGGTTCGCCGGTTGCCAGCTCCAATCGAGTGCTAGAGAGATCGGGAGATGGTCGGAGTCGCAGTCCAGCTTCCTATCAATCCTACAGTAAATTAAATAATTTGCCAAATCTTCCGATGCGAAAGCTAGATCGATCGTGGACTCCTCATCCTTCCAACGGTAGATCAGTATTCCGGATTCCGTGAGGAGGTGCAGTTAGAATTCTTCTATAATTGTGAGAAGGCCTTCGGCATTTAGCCTGCTGCCTGTACGTTGATGTGCTGTTGACCAGAGAGGGTGGTGCAGGTTAAAGTCCCCAAGCATGATGGTCTCGACAGATGAGTCCAACGCTCTGATCGCTTCTGTCAGTGTAGACAGTGTGTCGGTTCCCACCTCGTTGTATACATTGAATATATTGACCATTCTGTTGGAGTAGGGGTTGACAATTTGCAGGCGGATGATATCCTTAGAGACGTACGACACACTTCAAGTGCTAGAATCGATCCTTTTACTGATATATAAGCATACCCTTGTTGCGGGGTCGGCCAGATATGTGAGTTGAAAGTGCGTTTTGAAAGAGTAATATAATGTCTCGATAAACGGATTCCTCCATGGCTCCTGGATAGCCAGAATGTCGAAATCAAGGATTCTAGGATTCCGGAAAAGGCTGGCGAGGACGACGTCTCTTGACTTTTGGACGTTGTACTATAAGATGCGCAATTCTTGGTGTCTTAGCATTAGATGACGGGTGCTGCATCGGGACTATCTATGCGAGATTGGCTTCGAGCTACTCTCATTCTTAGACGGGTTAGCGAGCGGCTCCGTGAAACTCGGGTTCTTAACGGCCTAGGTATCCATTCCGGAGTGAGGGCGTCATATTTCCCCCTTTCGAATCGTACTATTAGGTTTCTCCACAAATACTCCCTCTTCCTCTTGATGTGCCTGCGCAGTTCAGCGGCCGCCGCGAAGTCTTTGCCGCAGTACATGCATATCCTCATACAGTGGGCGATTCGGAGTTCAGCGTCTCGTATCGGCCAGTTGCTGTATATTTCCTGGTATCCTAGGCAGTTACATACTTTATAGATGTTTCCCTGGGCTGTGCGAGTGTTTGTTGTCATGGATATTGGAACCGACCCTACCATTCGAGGGTCGTGCAGCCCTTCCTCGGCAGCATTATTATCCAGGTCAGCCAGCCATTCGTCTGCGTCAGTCATGTCGAAATTGAACTCCTCAAGTAAGGGTTCTACCGGGTACATAGGTTGCTGGGATAATACTAATTCGGCTAGAGCAGCCTCGACCGTGCCCGTTCTTGGAACGACATTTAGTGCTAGGCCGGCCTCTTGGGGTTGCTCTGTTGCCGACTGCTGCGATGTCGGTACTTGTTGTTGTGCTGATGCTACGCACTCTCCTGCAGCTGGCGCGTCGGGGAGTGCTTGCGCGGCCATGGTCTCCTGATATGTTTGCTGTTCTTGGGTACAGTCTCTATACATCTGTGTGGGCTCTTGAGCGATGGCCGCGTGTTTCAAGGATTCTTTACAGGGGGTGCCTATTGTGATGATATGGTCGGAGATAGGGTCCTGCGCGTGGTAAGTCCTCTTCTGCGGGTTATTGTTCTCACGAGATTCGTCTTTTGGTGTCACCTGCCAGTAGATGTTCCGAACCTGTTTCGCTTGTTCAACTCGACCCATCTCTTTCTTCCTTGCTAGACAGGCATTGCTCCATGCCGTGTGGGCATCTTTGCAGACTGGACATCTGGGAGTGAAGCCTTCGACTCCTTTCTGCTCGCAGTGCTTGGTCTCGTGTAGCTCTGCGCAATAGCTGCATATTTGGGCTGCGTTGCACTGAGTACCGATGTAGCTGTAATTATAGCAATGAAAGCATTGCTTGACTCTGCAGGCGCGGTCATAGAGTTAACATGTATATATCTGTCTGTCCTAAGTCATCCCTGCGTAGATGATAGCGTTGGCCATTTCTGGATCCGTGAATTCCACCACGATTGATGATGCGCGTTTGAGGGGCGATTCCCGGGTTAGCCATCCAACATATGAGATCTTTGCACTGGGAATAACTGTGTAGTTGTCTGCTAGTATTTGCTGGATGGTTGCTTTCTGGTCCTTGACGTTGATACTGTTTGTAGAGATACCGTGCACGATAACTCCGTAAGTTGGCACAATGAGTTCCGCATGTTCCCCTAATCCGTTGGTCCATTGTCTATTCTCTTTGAGCTTCACAGCCTCGGTTGTAGAGAAGGTAAAGATCTGGATGTCACCACTTTTCAGCTGGTGGGCGGCCACCACCGCCACCGACTTAGTGGCTGTGTGGTTTTTAATAAATGTCTCGATATGCTGTTTTATCTTGATGGCGGGAAACGCTCGAAAGCGCTGGGCAATTCCATGATCTTTGAGTCTAACTGTTATTACTCAGTCCTTGTATACCGTGACAGTGGATTCATTCTTGGAATTTCGCGCGCTTTAGGAGACTGATGGAGGTAATACTAGAGCGCCTCTGCCTTGTGCCGCTATCTGCGCCCAGGTTGCAGCTGGTCTGCCTCCGTTGAAGTTAGTGACATTCGGTGCAGCGATGCTGAGGCCCACAGAATTTTTAATAATCGAAATGTCTCTCTGAATGTTCTGTGTACATTTAACTACATCCTGCATATGGTGGACGATGTCACTTAATGGAGGCTGCTGGAGCACCTTGCTCGCAAGGGCAATAGTGGATGAGATATATTGCTGCACTATCTTCCACGGTACTTGATTCTGTCTGCCTTTTTCCATATCCTGCAATTAATGGCATGCTTCTCGAAGGTATGTGGCGTGCTCGTTAATGTATTCCGGTCCATTATTTACCTGCGGCCACTTTGGCGCCATTACAACGAATTAAACGCGTTTTCACGCGTTTTCACGCGTTAATTGATGTAATCGCCCAATAGGATATAGGTGAACTATAGAGATTGCAAAAATTTACGCGTTTTCAAAAATTTGTTCTGAGCTGGGGGTGATGTTTCCGCGCAGGCCCTCGTTGGCGTAGACCCTCGTCGGCGTAGGCCCTCAGTTGATTTTCATTGGCGTAGGCCCTCGTCGGCGTAGGCCCTCAGTTAATTTTCTGTTAAGATAAGTGATAGTAAGGTTAATTCTTTATTAGTTGGCTTCGGTTGATTTTCATTGGCGCAGGCCCTCGTCGGCGTAAGCCCTTGTCGGCGTAAGCCCTTGTCGGCGTAGGCCCTCAGTTGATTTTCATTGACGTAGGCCCTCGTCGGCGTAAGCCCTTGTCGGCGTAGGCCTTCGTTGGTGCAGGTCAATATAAGGGCCTACACTATACTTACTTGGGGTGTATGAGGGTATAATGCCAAGCCCGGAGGGTGGAACACACAATAATACGGAAGAATAATTTGACCGATCGCCGACTATTTGCTGACGTACGCCCCCTTTCAGCGGGCCCTATCCCCACCTAAAACATCAATGATTGTACACTATTCTTCGTCCTGCTATAGAGCTGATGGCTAACAGCAGCTCCCCAGACTACAAAGCACTCTTCTTAAGAGCGGAGGAAGAACGGAAGTGGGCCGAGGAGGAGCGAAGACGTGAAGCAGAGTTGAGGGGACAAGCAGAAGAACGCCAGCGACAAGCAGAGGAAAGCCAGCAACAGGCAGAGGAAAGCCAGCGACAGGCAGAGAAAGAAAGGGATCAGGATCGAGAACAAACGCGAAAAACAACTTTTATTGAGTTCACTCGACATTGTTACAACCTGTTTTCGCGGCCTTTGAGAGCCGAAGATCCGTCTCGCTCTACTACGGGGAAGATACCAGCGCCCACTGGCAAACGTTGCCCGCTACGACTTCGCCCGTGGACTGATTGCGAAACCAGGCAGCAAGAAATCTACCGCTCTGTTTACAACTATTTAGAGCCACCGGGGCAAGATGCTGAGCAGCTCTTCCTTTCGCGCCACGTGCTAGAGGGCTTCGGAAAAGAACTCAGGAGACCTATAAGCAGTGAACAAGATTTGGAGAGCTATGAACGATTTAATGTGGAAAATCATGTTCGTGACATTATCGCAGCGCTCTGCGAGAAACCTGCCGCTCGACACGAGTTCCACTTGAGTGACAGAGTCAGATTTGACAACCACGCAAACGCCCTTAATCCTCAAGTTAAATCATCACAACCGAGAGAATTGTCGACCTCGCGGCCTTCCAGACCGGATCAATTTTGCATATGCCATGGACCTTCAAAAACTATCCTTACAACGGTTGAGTACAAATCTCCTCATAAACTAAGCGTCGAAAATATTCGCTCCGGATTGCGACCGATGGAATTTTAGGACGAGATAGTCGCGCCCGATTCCATCCCTACGCAAGAACCTAAGAAACTAAGATATAATACAGCCCGGCTCACGGGCTCGGTACTAGCTCAAGAGTTCCATGTGATGATCCAAGAAGGGCTCGAATACTCCTACTTGACAAATGGATTGGCGGTGGTTCTACTGCGAGTCCCTTATAATGACCCGACAACTTTATACTACCACCTCTGCGAGCCCAACATAGAAGTGAACTCTGAGAATGATCAAAGCCTTCGGCAGCCGGCAACAAGTATTGCCCGTGTGCTATACCTCTGTCTTATGAGCTTTGGTTCAAGTTTGCGTGACCAGAATTGACGAAATAACGCGAAGGATCTACTTCCAGTATGGAAGACGAGTTTTGATCACGAGCGTTCTAAAATCCCAGATGCGGAACTGCGACGGATCCCTCCAGATGCACAAAATACTTCCTCAGTATCTACGAGCTCCGAAGGTTCCGTTTCAGTGTTTTTACCGTCGTTCCCTCTCAAATCCCCTACAGGGGGACGTCGACCGCCAACTCGATCTCAAACTCAATGTGCACCCTCGGCTCTAGTCTTACGCAATGACCCTTCCGATTCTAATAAGGATTCGGCGCTTAGAGGGCAGAAGCGTCGCTTTAGTTGAGTCACCTTGTCTCCGTTGTCCCCATCCGTGCAATGACCGGCACGGTAGACAGGCTCCGGACATGCCCATAACGGTCAAAAGCAGCATCATTAGGCAGAGTTTTGTACTCAGCGATGTCTACTTGGTCTGCAAGAGGGGTCTCTACTAGACGAGTACTGCCCGAATGTAACATTCCACCGGAAGAGAGGAAACGGCAATCGACACCTCATTAACACCGAGATATTGGTTCAACGGATTAAACAGCAACTGGATGAAGATATCGATAATTGTACACCCATGGGAGGCTGTGGAGCATCTGAGGCGCCGTTCAAAATCACCTGTGTAACGTATGGCTATACAGTCGTCGGTAAAGGAACTACTTCTTATCTCTAGAACAAGATATCACGCGAAGCAGACATCTATCGTATCCTTTCGCGAGTGCAGGGTTCGGTGGTTCCGGTGTTTCTCGGAGCGATCGACTTGGCTAAGATCTACTTCTTGCATAGAGCCGGAGAGATTCGACATATGCTACTCATCGCGTGGGCAGGAAGGCCGATCAGCGAATCCAAAGCAAGAAGCTCTCATATCTCTAATTCTATTTCAAAGTCTATAAACAAGCTTCGCTCATTGGGAGTATTATATCAGGATCTTCGACTGGATAATTTTCTGTGGAACGATAAGCTAAGCCGGGTTTTAATCATTAACTTCCATCGTTCGGTGTTGGACCCTCAATTGAGAAATAAGCGGATGAGGCTACCTAGGAAGATCTCTTGCGAAACAGATACACGTAAGCGAAAGCGATCTCGTCTAGTCTGACATCCAATAGCAATAGCATTACATATAGGCATTATAACAAATTGAGTCGACTTGAAAGAGTCAAAATAAATACTCTCATAATTTATAACTCTAATGAAAATTATTTTGCCAACCAACAGAACGCATTTATTGAAGCAGAAACAGTGCTGTTCCACCGGCAAGACCATGCCGCGAGGAAACTATCTGGCTGGGCACCTAAAATTGAAGGCCATTGGGATCTTGTACGTTACGATATGTAATATCGTGTTTATATCTAGGTTTATATTCTCCTAATTCTAGCTGTCCTGATAGAACTTTATCTGGTTTTCCAAACAGATCGATCACGCCTAGTGCGGAGTCAATGAAAACAGGGAGCAGTTGGCCATGTATATTCTTAATATGAAGCTAAGTAAGGCGGGCCCAAGAAATGGTAAAAAGATATACAGATAAAGTACTCGGGTCAAGATTATGAAGGATGGCGGGTCTATCGGGACAAATGCCAGAGTTTCTTCCCGGACAAACATTCTTTCCGGTCTCCTTTCGTATTCGTCCCCATTCGTCCCCATTCGTCCCCATTCGTCCCCATTCGTCCCCATTCGTCCCCATTCGTCCCTTTTCACCCCTATTCGCTTTTACTACGTTAAGCTTGATCCCAATACACCTACTCCCTAAGGGTATCAGTATAGCATACCCTTCGATGATAACACCCAGCTGCAGCTGTACTGGCCATCGTGGCATCTACCAGAGCTGGCCTTGACAAAATGCCGTTCTTCGTGTGTCATCTTGTATGCGGATCTGCCCCTATTGCGCGAAAACATGTTCAAACGCCAGTCGGCTACGCAAGCATTTAAGATCATCCTTTTACAGAGATAAAAACATCATGGTTGAAACCAAACGAGCTGGGATAAGAGATATCAGGTATAGCCGTTGTCGTCTTCTGTCGACATCTTCTTACCAAAAGACCAGTAAACCCGGCTATACCCTCCTATCCCTCGAACCAGCTCCATCTTCTCCTCAACACTCCCCAATAACAGAGAAATGCGATATTAGTTGTATTACCGCGCCAGCTCAGACCATAGAGGGAATGGCAGAAAAGATCAGCGCTTTATTCGATGTGGCCTTTAATGGCTTGATACATGTCCACGTCTCTCTCTCACAAGTTCCGTCTCCCATTAAGTCCATTTGGCTATCTTCTACTGCTTCTCTTCCGGTGCTTCCCCCTTCTTTCCAATGCTGGTCCAACCGCTCCCCATCCCTCCGTGAGATGGTGTGTGAAACGCTACAGTCGATAATATACCGTTTCTTACCTAAAAGGGACGATAAATCGACATTCCGGGTCAATTATTAAGGAGAGATAGATGCGTCTGTAGATCCTGGTATCGCTATTGCCCAACTCTTGGACCCGGACCCCTTGAAACCCGTATTTCTCACCGGATTGCGACTACCGATTCTGGCCGAGCTTAGGTTCCGCTGTCCTTCCGACTTATATACGGTCGCGGAACCCATAGAAGAATCTAACGTCCAGATCAATCTGACACCGAAGTTTTTTTTTGTTGACCTCCATATTGGTAAAGTTTGTCTGTCTCATGCGAGTTTTCCGAGCTAATACCGTGTAAAGATTATGGCGCAGACGGAGTCTCAGCACTTGTGGGTAACTGCCGGAAGATCTGGCTTCTGTATCCCCCGTCTCGAAACAACTTGGTTGCAATGAGAACGGTGGACGGCCAGAGAGATAAGCTGGCGCGGATCATGCACCGATTAGAGAGGGGAATTATGGTAGAGACCACTGTCGCTCAGTCATTGTACATCTCCACTGGATGCATTTATACCACCTTTACATTGCAGGGTGGTTTTCTCGTTGCGAGGGATTTTACAACGTCTATATCCATCAGTGCCATTAGTGCTTACATTGCCAGCGGCTTGAAGGATATGCTCACACTGCAGGCTCGCGAAGCCTGCTGGGATTGGTTTTCTCGTTACTTGAATATATCTTTAGCGCATGGCCAGTTTGACCGGGCGATCCGGGCTTAGATGGATGCTGAACCTCGCCTTGCAACCTGGGCCTCTTCGCACCGGTACTGGCGCACGGCTATGTAACGTATTTGGGATCTTTATGTACAGGAGATACCAGAGCAATGCCCTTGTGGAACGCAAGAGGACGCTGTGCCGCAAGACTATCTATATTTAATCTATCTCAAATGTCTGCTTCCCCCGTCAAAGATACGTCGACAGAAAAGGTCCGATATAATATATTAAAATAAACAACAAAGGATCTTTGTCTATAGTAGCTAGACTATATGATTATTTCCTCTAGTAGTGTCTACAGAACAAGAATCTTCCTCATTTACCGGAAACTAGAGTTCTCTACACTCCAGATCCAACGCTTTGTCGGCGTTATGCTGTAAATGGAGCTATAGCATACCCTCGAGACCATCTCCTTTGAAGCAAGTGAGACTGCCGTATCCCAGAGCGTGATTGTCTGGTTGGTACTGATCATATAGTGATAATGGGCGTCTTCTGGCCACCTTTGTTCCAGATTCTTACGGAGATGCGGTAGGAAGCCATCCTCTGTTTAAAACTCGGCCATAATTTCCTCTCTCGTGTATAGCCATGTATATGTCACCATATAGCGCCCATCCTCTAAACTTCTTAGATCCGACACTTTCGCATATCCATCAGGCTGTTCCCCTTAGCAAACGGTGACAATGTCCCCGAGATGGATTGACCAGACGTCTAAGGATGCATACGGGACCTGTACTAGTTCCTTCCATGGTATGGCACCCTCAACTGGAGTTGGGCAGAAATCACGAACACCCTCCCGTTTCACATGGTATAAGACTTGGGCAAGCGGGGGAGGCGCGACCGTATTCGGTGCAGTAACAGGTAACGGGAGATAGATATTGGGACCGAGGTGTACGTCTACCAGTTTGGATATGCGGTTAGAATGGCACGCTTTCGATCAATCATGGAGCAATTATACAATCCTTACTTGGGTCCTTTTGTTGCTGGGCGCCGGGGCCCAGCTCCAGTGTTACACAATCCATCATACCAACATTGTCGTCTAAGGGCCCCTCGATACTGACAGTGTCCGCTAGGAAATTTTCAGCCAGCTGGATTCCTTCATCGGCCACATTCTGTGAAGGATCGTCCCATGCCGATTCGTATAAGTGGTTAGCTACAGAGGTAACACACTCGCCCATAGCTGTCCGTTGGGTGCAGCCGTTGGACATTATAACCATAAGCAATGAAAGACGGGACTAGAGGCCCTATTTATGGAACACGGAAGAGAATCCCATGAACACGAAAAGAAATGTTTCCATGGAATGATCTCGAAAGTTATGTGGGGCGCATGCTTACCTTATATTATATCCAAACCCACGCAACTGATATCTGCTATTATGAAAGTCGGTCAATCTTTAAAAATTATCCATCAGTGGAAGTGCTCAATCAACATAACTGGTCTAATTAAATGAAACGCCACCTATATTTTGCTGGCTTGGACACATGACCGGTCGGATGCCGTATAACTCATGGCCACTAGAGCTCTCGATCCGTGAACGGCACAAGTCTACGATCAAAGAATACAGACGATCACCAGTCCTCTGTTTTAGCCCCAATAAGGTCAAAGACGCCATGGTTCAGGGCCAATGTCCGAGGCACTTATACCTGCGGCCCGGGTGTTGGATCCACAGACAGAAACCCAATGACCTAAGACCCAGGGCCCTAGCCATCGAGCCACAGATCGTGCGGGCCCTGCGACCGTGGTCTCAGGACCTACTTGGTCTCAAAGACGCCGACCGGCGACCGTTACTCGTATAAGACCTCTTCAGTCGTTAAACTACGCGTGGAAGACACTACTGGACTACTGACCGCGTTCTCTGCCATAGTAGATTTTACTCTAGCATGTAGCCTATCATCACTCGTCGTCTGGCCCATTAGGGTAATAAGGTATTATGTAAAGTACATTGTATTTGTGAGAAAAGCCCTTTAACTACACTACGAGGAAATAATATTTATCATAAGTGGTCCCGAGTGGGAGTGATGGCCCCTCAGGGCCGAACCCACCAATATGAGACACGGACTGGTTTTATTCAAATTAAAAAGAAATGAGAGAGAAAATAATTTAAAGACACTTCATTGCAACATGCCGAGTGAGGTGGGTTCATTGATGCGGCAGACCGCCAAGGCCTTGCGGCTTGCGAATACTGGTAACTTCTAGGCCGGGATTGAAGGGACGCAATTCTTTATCTTAATTAAGTATTGCGACAACACCCCATGTCCTTAATCTGCGTCCTGCGTCCGGTGTCCGAAACACAACCCCTCTGGAGACCACTGGCAAATAGCGATGATCACTGGCTTCTACTGACGATCACTGGCTTCTACTGGCGATCACTGGCTTCTACTGACGATAATTGGCGACCACTTTACCCTGTTGGTCTAGGTGCGGCCACTGTACATTCTGGCGAATACTCACCACGCACCCTTTTATGAGTTGTACGCCGCGTTCCTGGCATCGTTTAGTGTTCAGTGGCTGCCCTTGGAGATTAATTATCGAATCTAAAACGTTGTTGCCTCCACTGCCACAATGACTCATACTCGATGGCACTCACCCCCGCCCTATGTTTTATTCTCGATGCCGCTGTCTTATAATATTCTATAATCCGGTACGCACAACCCCGCGATGCGTTTAAACTTGCAGGCATTTTGCGTTTGAATTCTTCAAAAGGACCTGACCTATATTATTCTATCGCGATATTTTAGACTTGTGGGCCTTATTCGTTCAGCGTCCTCTAGCAGCAGCATAGGATGAGAGAAAATGTTTGCAGTGATAAAAAGATGCCGCTGCTGGTCGCTGCTGGTCGCTGCTGGTCGCTGCTGGTCGCCGGTGGTCACCGGTGGTCGCAGGCACCTGGTATACCACCGGCTACTCCAGATTGAAAACGAAGAAAGCATAATGACCACATGAACGCTTGGCACGAATACTTAAACCCAGCTTTTCTACCCCAGGGGCCCCCGGGCCCCGGACGTCCGGCGGATATCGGGTTTCGCGCGTTTGTATGGCGCTAGGGTTTG